>JAKNDB010000014.1:0-504697 GCA_024305405.1 Dirofilaria immitis
AAATAATGAGATATAAATTTCGAAATCTGCTGCTGAGACTGTATTTTTAGTAGATTGTATCTTTAGTAATCATGTCACTTATTCAGATTGATGGAAATAACTGCTTAGGCAAATGACATTTGTAAAGGTTCAGATCAAGCAACTTGGTATCGTTGCATTGGTTGTTTATGGAGTGTTTACCGAAGATTATTATTTTGGAAACAACGACACTGAAAGAATTTGATCCACTGCTGCATTACAAAACAGAGTTCTTTATTGATTGGTTATTATTCTTGTTCTGTATTCCTGTGTATGTCTGAAAAATGCTGCCATCAAGTGTAATGTTGAATATGATATTGATAAGACAAGCCAGTGACCTTGGGTTATTTGTTCAGCGCACAGAAGTGACTCTGATGCTTCCGCGTGAATGGTTTGGCTGTATATTCATTATCTATATAAAGAATCGTTGTAAAGTGAATGAATTGCAAATATACTAGATCAATTCGAAGCGTATACATGATCAGTAAACTTTCAAAAACGCTTAGAAAGTAGTAGCGAGCACGGCGAAGTTGATCATAACATAGTTTCTCACTTTACAGGTATGACTTTGGTGATTTTTATTAGTAAATTTAAAATTTTACTTTTGAAACTAAATTTTTTTCTATTTAGTTGTGTTTATGGGAAATACATGTGATGGTCGCTTTCATCTGAGTGAACATGTTGTCTCATTATCCGTTGGATATGGTTGATCAATTAGCCGATAAAATCTTGTGTAATCAAATTAGCGAAATTGATGTATTCCTAATAATGTTTTCTTTTTCTATATTGTTATATGTTTTTTGAAATGAGCGATTCATAATTTTACACTTTGTGAATTATCGTATTTTTAATCATTTTGCATTATTTTGGCATTGTTGTTTTTCAGAAATGAGTGAAGCAAATCGTTTAGATATAGTTCTTGATAATTGCGGTCTCGAACTTTTCCAGCATTTATATTGCCAGGTGATTATTGACGATTATGGCGTAAAAAGTTTATTTTCGCGGAAGGTTTGTACTTTCGTGAATAAATTTAAAGCTGTATGAAAATTGTGAATTCTGTAGGCATTTTTTCTGAATGTCAATTTTTATTGCATTTTTTACTTCGTTTGTTAGAAAATCAAATACTGGATGAAATTATGAAGTTTATGAACTGACTTAATAAAGCTATTGTTGATTTAAATTGACTCTCTGTTTGCTATTTAAAAGCGACTCAAGTTCTCAGAGCTGAATTTCACTCCTAATTAGTATTTCCGGGCTTAATAAACCTTCATGACCATAATTATAATTCGAAAGTCATCATTTTCGTCCATCTCTCTCTCTGTATCTTATGTATATATATTCTCTATCTATTTGTACGTATATATATTTTAGTTCACCAAACCAAGTGATTTTTTACAATTAATTCTAAATTTATATTTCCAGAGATTAATCAAATTTATTGCAGTGAAATTTTTGTTTGTAGAATATGCTTGGTTTTGTATCAGACGTTACCAGTGTAGAGATTTCAGTTGGACAATCGAAATGCTAATTGCTAGTTCGGACTATTCGCTGAAAAAATTTTGGTGTGAAATGCTCACAAAGATTATGTGACGCGTACGCTTCTTTGAGTTGTTGGAAAATTGATTGAAATTTAGAGGCTGAATTTATCAATTTTACTTTAAACGAGTGATCTACACTTCTTCTATGTTTTCTAAATACAAGATCCAAAGCAATAACGTTTATTTTAATATTTGCTGCTCAGAATACATTTTGAGAGAAGAAATGTCTCAAAATTGTAATTTAAAAAATTTAAAGAACTGAAGCAGTCTGGCAATGAATTTCAGCTTGTAATCAACTTGAAGGGCTTTTGATCCAACTCATTTTCTCATTATTTTTATTATCGATTTTTTAGGGTGACTTTATCTTTCAAACTCATTATTTCTGGACTCTTCCATACCATATTACTTAATGGCTGAAATAGGCTGCAGATCTTCATCATGAATTATCACAGTCATCACTGACCATTTTAAAGGTGATTATAACTACAGAAAGATGGTCAGTGATTTAGAGTGGCCGCTGGATACTCCTTTCAAAAGTAATTCTATTGTTTTGCTGTTCATTCTGCACTGCTAGAAAGACTAGCAGAAATTAGTGGAAGATGATATCGATAGAATAATAAATTTAAATGAAATTTTTTCTGGCTAGAGTTATTTCTATATGAAATCTAAATAGATATCTGTATCTGACGATTTTATAGGTTTACGATGTCTCCGTCTCCGGCAACTGATTTGAAAGTCAGTACTATAAAAGCAGAAACATTGGCAGGATGAAAATAATGTGGATTCGACGATTTATAGAAGGAAATATTAGACAATAGTGATGCAATGGGAATATGCTGTTGTACAATTTGCAAGATGATTCCCTTTTATTATCGTTTCATAGTTCTTTATTCAATTCAGCTTTAACAAACTCCGATAAGAGGCTTTTGATTCTGGATTCTTTGTGCTATAGGATTAATGTAAATTAAGTTATAGTAATGGTTTAAAATTAAAGCAAAACAAAGAATTGTTGAAAAATATGCAAGTAAGAAGACTGACAATGAAAAGTACTGGGGAAAGAGGAATCTTGATTTCAAATAGCAGTGAACCAAATGACATTAAAAGAAAATAAAGTTTGGCATCAATTTTTGGTATATATTTTTGGTATATATTGCGCAATACTTAAAATTTCCATTTACGAAATTTTATATGGTTAAAGGCAGTGATAACTTACATTGTTTTAAATTTCAGTAAGTTGTGTTGTGGTTATCAAATAAAGAAATTTTAATTAAACACAAATCTATTTGATTCGTAATAACGCCATAACAGAAAAACCGGGATAGTGTAGTTGTGAAGAGTTCGCAAACATTCTACTACATGACAAATTTGGTACGATAGACCACCTAGGAAAATCTTGAAATTTAAAAGCTGATGATAGAAATTGATCGTCATGATCTATCAAGAGAGTAACTGTATTAACCTATTGGCATGTTACGCAGAATTGCTTAGCTAATAAAATAAAAGCAATCTATTTAGTTCTTATTAGATCGCCTTAAGAATTATGATTCCGGAACACTATTGAAAATTAAAGTACGTAGTTTTAAATTAAATAGGTGTCATAACCTCCTCACCATATATCATTTCACCGACCAACAGTCAACGTTTCTAGATGGATTTTCTCCTTTATGGCAAACCATGCAAAATTGACGCGATTTGCCAAATGAAAGGATCTATTTGTATTATTATGTATATATAACACGGTAGGCTGATAATGTTTGATTCACTGCATATTCGGACACTGGAAAGAAAGAGAAAGAATTTACGTTATTAAGCTTATTCAATTGTTCTATTTCAAGCATAGATTATAGAACTGTCCCATAAATGTAATATATAAAAAAATTTACATATTATTGACAATATTGCCCTCTAAAAGAGCAATAAAGAGGCAGCCTTTGCATCAGATCCGCCTTTATTTATTATCTATTCATGTAGAGTGGCAGCCATAAGATTTACGATCAAATGGTGGACATTATTAGACTTTAGTCAGGTGAGAAAATTGATCAGTGGACGGTTGTTGAGAAATTGGGCGAAGGTGGTTTTGGATCAGTCTATAAGGTTTTTACGCCATTATTTCGATTCGATTATTTTTTCTTCTTCAAGCTATGTTCAAATGATATTATTTTATTTTTGTATTTATCACATTAGCAATTTTTTGTATAGGTATCAAAGGAAATGAGGTTTATGCGCTGAAAACAGAAAGCTTAAAGGAAAAAGTCAAGGTAAATTCGTCAGTTTTCGTACGATATTTTGGAGAAAGAGATTTTAAATCGCAACTTTTGAGCGCGTATATTTGCCTATACGAATATAATTGAAGTCCATTGTTGAGCTTTCAGTATATCATCGTATTCAAGTTATATTTCTAAGTGGAATTCGCAGTTCATTTCTTGTTCATTTTTGCAGGGTTATGTCTTTCACCATGATTCTCATTATTTCTGATCACAGATAATACTTTGACCTTTCTTTTCTTAAGTAGTGTAAATAATTATAGCTGTTGAAAATGGAAGTTTATGTGCTTAAATTAGCAAATGAACGAAAAAGTAAGCATTTCTGTACCTGCAGAGATACAGGCATTTATAAAAATGCTTCTATTTAGTGATGACACTTTTCGGATTTTCCTTGCAAGTATGTCTTAGAAAAGACAATTTTTCAGTAATGAACTGCACTGATTAAACTTGATAATAATCTCTCATTGGCTGTCATTTAGACTTTGTCACGTCATATCTGGACTACTGATGATCATGCTGGTTTATGATTCTAAGTTCGATCAATAAAATACTGGCAAAAACTTATATTAGTTAGTTGTGACAAACAGAATATTTAATTTAATCATATTATGATCACTTATTTAAATAAGATGTCATTAAGGAACAATCGTAAAAAGAATTAAAGTATTTTGAAGTGATAGATATTCTTCAGAAGAAAAGAATCCTTCATATTCTTGGCTCACCAAATAATCTCGTATGTATTCGATATCTGAGACATTCCTATTTGGAGGATATGAGAAAAAAGTTACCGGGACAGAAATTTTCGATGGTTTGTGCGCTATCTGTTGGAATTCAATGTCTGGAAGCAATCGAAGAACTTCATACTATTGGATTTTTACATCGGTTTTCTCTTCCGCATTTTCGAAAAAGCTTAAAATTGTCGAAATAATTTAAATTCAAAATTTGAAATTAGTTTTATTGAATGGCAAATTTAGGATTCGTTTCCATAGTATTATTTCTTTTGCAGACAATTCGATTTTTTCTTTCAAATAACCAAATATTTTATCCCCAAATTGCTAAAACTGGAAGAGGTTCCTGGTCTTTACAATTATCATTATCACATAAAAACTCAGTTTTCCTCAGGATCTGATTTAGATATCTTGACAAAACAAATGATGTTGAATTCGATGATGCAATTGATATTTCAGTGACATCAAACCAAGTAATTATGCAACAGGACGTGGAAAACTCAGTGAATTGCGACGAATTTACATATTAGACTTTGGGATGTGCAGAAGCTATCTAGATGAACATGGACGATTCCGACCTCCAAGAAAAGTTTGTAGAATAGCTTTGAAATTTGGAATTGTATACTTTTTTTTTTTTTAATTCAGACTTTGATCCATACATTGAGAATTACTGTAAATTATTCGATCGGCTACTAAGAATTTAAATTGAATTATATAGACAGCTGGATTCCGAGGTACGGTTCGATACGCATCATTATCGTCTCACATACGCCGTGAAACATGTCGCAAAGATGACATCGAATCATGGCTTTATCAACAAATCGAGGTTACACGTGGTGCACTTCCGTGGTGTTCATTGGACGATAAGAAAGATGACGTAGCAATGTTTAAAGTATATGCTCTCATCGAACATTTGTGAAATCTAGAATGTAAGCTAAAATAGGGATGAAACTTCGATCGTCTTCGCTGCGCCAATATGTTCAAACTAGTTGCTGGCGTCTGAAACAGATACCAATTTTTTGAAATACTAGAAATTAAAGTTCTTTGAAAATTGATTTTTCTAATGTTGATAAGATAGAAAGTGTAAACAGACTAACATGAAGAGTATTATAATTTTATTTTTATTCTTCGGTCATTCAGTATCTTTTGCGGTGGAGACATTACTAAAATACTTATCCAGTCACATCGCATGAGATCACCTGGTTAGCTTCTCCTTTCTTATCAAATCATAGGTTTTGCTAAATACCAGGAACGATGTCGGTTTGAAACGGGTCTTCAGGAGCTTATGGGTGGTTGTCCGCAAGAATATATTGAAATTTTGCGTTACATTGACAGCTTACGATTTTACGATAATCCAAATTATAAAAAATCTACAAGGTTGGTCTATTTACGAGAAATTGAGCCGGATCAAGAAAGTTAATTTTGAATCTCTTTTAAATAAAAATTATGTAAAAATGCTTTCCTAGCAACATACATAATGCTTTCTGGAAGACATTGAATTATTAGGATTATGTTCATCTAATTTCAGGGTAAATTTAAAGAGAAATGAGTATGTCGCAGGAAATTTTTATCAGCCTAATTTTATTGAAAATTTTTTAGCTAATGAGGAAAGCAATGTCGGTGCTGTAGGTACAAGAATTTCCTTATGACTGGGAACAATCACTTACTTAGTCATCTAGATCTAGCAAACCTGAATGTTGCTGAAAAAATTTTCATTAGAAAATGACTAATGTCATTAAAATGTTTTCCACATGAATTTTGTTCATACATTAGAACAAAAATTCGTTGTTCATAAATGGCAATATATCCTTATTATTATATTGTAATAAAGTGATTGGAATTAATAATAACAATAATTTTATTATATGTGCAGAAGGTAATCGGCTCATTGTTTATTTATCGATTTTCACGAAGTGTTGAGATATTCATTTCCAAAAATTATATGTAATTTTACGAATTTATTTGTTTATGATGGAGAAATTTTATCAATTATGGAAATTATAATAATAAAAATTATTTTTTCTTGTCAGTGAGTATCTATCGTTGAAGCATTTAAAGAGATGGAATGTCAAAATTGTCATCTCTTAGGAACCAATTTATTTTTTTCAGAAATTCTGTAATGAAAAATTAATTTATTGATTACATTCTACTGTAATTTCTTTTGATTCAGAAAGTTTTTTCCTAGATTTGAAAATATACATGGGTAGGTGGTCTATATAATATATGAATATTTACTTAAGAATGGGATTTGAGATGGGCACACAGAATTGAAATGTTTACTGCGTATTGCTACTTTAATCTAGAATTTTCCACTTATGCAAATCTACTAACTGATTCACCATTACATTTACATCACACAGCAAACAAGCACCATTGGGTATTTAGAATGAATCTACCGTTACTGTGTTAATTTTAAAATTAATTTTGAATTTTAATGTTATCAAAGATGTGACGAAAGGAAACGGGTATAGGGGTCTTCGAATGCATTCTATACTGCACTTATTGTGCTTCCGGTTTGTCCTTATTTTTAGCTCTGTGAAGGAAAATTTTTACATTTGTTAGAAAGAGTGAAGGATGAGAGAAAAGAACAGAACAAATAGATAGAAATTTCACTTGCTGGCTTCTCTCTTAAAATCTGAAATTTTTAAATGCTGAAGGCGAATCATCAAACTTTTTCTCATGTCACCTCTCAAATGCAGAATTAAAAGATCTACGAAAATAAATTTTTTTGTTAAATCGAACGGTCAACGAAGAAGATGAGAATATTCAACTTTTTGTTGGTTGATAGGATTCATTGTGTTTGGACTAAGAGATCAAGAGTGCATAGGGTAAATTGTTGTAAAGTGGATTTTCGAGACTAAATCGGTAACGGAGAAGAAGGTGGAGTTCGAATTTTGCGATATGGCATAGCTCGATCTCTTCCAGTTATTTCGTCATTGAAATGAGGAAGCAATGGTTTTCTGGCTTCCCATTGTACTAAATATATACGAAAATTTGAAAGCATTCTCGCTTATTATGTTTACTTTTTTGTTTTCCAAAATTTGCTTTTTCCTTATCCTTACACATTTTTAAATTTTATTGACTATGCTTTTCCAACCGACATCGATATTTTTATTATTTCTGCAACTGCAAATAAAATTTGCATTTTTATTAACAATTTCATCTCGTTAGCCTGAAATCTATCGCGTCTTAGTTTTAAGCGAAACTACAAATTGTTTTACACTGCTATCAACTCTAAATTTAATTTTCTTAGTTTTTGCATTTTTATTCCTTCCTGATTGGTGTGGAGCTAAAGCTTTAATTCTCACTTCTATTATGCTGATTGAAAAATTGAATTGATCAGATTTCTTCTTCAGCAAGCTTTTTGAAATTCTCTAAATTCAATTTGCAAACACACGTATTATAATGTAATTTGCAGATACATGCATTACATCTATTTCAATTTTTACTACTTTCGTTGATATCGCTTTATGTTTATCCTACCGTTTCAATTCTTTTAAAAGCATGAGACTGTTTAGTTTTCAAAGGTCTATTGCAAGCAATATATTTTTTCTTTCTCTTTTTTAAATGCAATAATTACGCTTACTGTTGATGAATGAGAACTTAACTTTCTGACTAATTTTCTAAGTAGTTCATTGTTTATTATAACAAATTTGCTAGAAATTTGCATCATAAAACCAATATGAAGATTAAGCTACCATAATTTTGTTTAATTTGTAATTCAGTTAGCAATTAATCAACAAATAACATATTGAATTTTTATAATTCGCTTTACGATAATAATTCCAAACATAATTTACATATTATCAAACAAATAGAAATTCAGTAATTAAAAAAATTGTTCAGTTCAATTTCATTGATTCATTGATTTAATTTTGTTTAATGCTAATGCTTCTAATAATTAATCTTCAGATAACAAATATTTCTTCCAGCCATTTTCTCCAATGATTTGCTTACTCCGAGGCGGCAATTCATTTATAGGAATAAATCTCTATGCAAAAATGGAAGAAAACGATTGTTCATGTTTTGTACTTTTTCATATCTTTTAGAATGTTCAAAAATACCATCTGGTAGATCTCAAAGAAAACATTCGATGGAAAACAAGCAGGAAAGCGCTCCAATTTTTCATTCCTTCAGCGATTTCCATCTTCATATTTAATATTGTTAAAAACTATATATTTCAAGCCTTCACGCGCGAGCGTATGCTCATCAATATATAAACACTGCAAACCGATTTGAAATTCTGACTTCTTGTTGGTTGGAAAAGCATTATTGTCACATCCAAACTCATTTTGTTTTGTTGAAATAATTGATGTTCATTGCTTGATAACTAAGTGTTTATCTCAAATTTCTAGCATTAAAGTTTACTTGTATAATTAATTATCGCGATTTCTTTTGATAGATATACCAGGATCAAGAATGAATTACTGATTGATTTTGATTTTCAGATCTTCGAAAATTGCATGATCATTTTCAATATTTTAATTATTGTATTAGGAGAAGCTAGGATGATCAGATTGTTTGTTAGCATTATTGTGCTGAGATTATCAAGTAAGCTACTCTAGTCAACCAAGCCATCTGCTTTATTATTGCCGTTAATAACAAAATAATTTTAAACAAAAAAGATGTGCAAGGAAAGAGAAAAGGATGAGATGGATAAAGAGATCCGAGTTCTTTTTCGGCATTATTTTGAGTGCTGATCTCTAATATTTGTAATTTTTCAAATAAAATCTACATATTGTACATCTACTTAATCATCTACATGCTTATTACAATCGAATGAAGAAATCGGTAAACTGATGAAAATTGTTTCTAATTTCATATTACGATTATTTCTAGTGATCAGTCTTATGAATATGATAAATCGAATAGATAAGGAATAGAATGGTAGGACTGAAGTAATCAATAGGAAGATGAGAGCGTAGAGTTGAAGTGGCTAATGGCAATAAATGTTGGCAAATGCCGAAGCTTATAGGATGAGGAAATATTATTCATATCTTGTAGTCTGGAAGATATCACTATCACCTTGTGTCAATAAATGATAAGTTGATCACCGTTCTGTAAGATTGATTTGAACCAAAATTAATGTTAAGTTATTAGTATTTAGAAATTAATGCGAAGTTATTAATATTAGTTTTTGACTGTTCAATAATATTGTTTTTATCTTAGCTAATTCGTGCAATTTTTGTAATGTAAATACTAAGAAGATCAATTTTACTTGCAGTTCCATTGAACCTTAAATGGTAATTCCTGTTGTTCTGTACAATTTAAAAAAATTGATAATTGTCATCAAAGATGAAATAGCTGGCATTTCTCTTTTAATTTAGGCTTTCTTTGCAAAATTAAAACATGAAGCCAATTTTTACTCATGTTTTTAACAATAAGAATATGTAAATACTTTTAGCCTATGACTTCTGTGATCGTAAGTAGTTAAAAAAACGTTTTCTTTAGCAGAAAAAGTTAAATAAATGAATATTTTATTCTTATGTATAGATGTTCTATAATGTATTACACATAAGATCATGAGATCTATTTTCTGAAATTAATCTCTTTAATTTAATGTATTAAATGAATTTAAAGAGATCACTCTAATTATTATATACTATTTCAGTTTATCGTCAATATGATGATAAATTTGCTTTAAGAATAGAGAAAAGATGATCAGTGAAATAAAAAGTTTGCTCATTTTGTCAAATAATAATGTATCAAAATAAAAATCTTGATAACTATTAATATATAATCGAATAAAGCATATTTTTTCATCTTTTCTTGGCACTATTTTAATTTATAGCAACAAATGGAAAGTGTCGATTGAATAAACCGTTTTGAATTATCCATCCCAAAGAAAATTAGAAATATGACTCTGATTGGCATATAATTGAAATGCAATACTCGAAACAAAAGTTATATGAAATAATTTTATTTAATAAGCATTTGTGTTGAATAATTTCAACTATATGTTTAAACTTTAGCAAGTACATTTGTAAGACACTCATGCCTTCAATCATTTTGTAGAAAACAAAGTATTCGATATGATTCTTATCCTATCGACTTAAGTGCTTCTTCTACCTCTATCTTCAACTCTCATATTGTTCTCTTTAAACTTACTTCACATCTGTTTCTGATTCAGGTATCGATTTTAGTCAGATAGACAAACACTATCCCAAACATCCATTCATACTCCGTTGCTTATCCACCAAAATATGTTACCACCGAATGGTACAGCTGACGAACTCTTCACAAATAGCGATGAAAAATTGTATTCCTTAGGAAGCTTTGAATTTATAGAAATCACTTAGCCAAAATTTCTATTGGAAAACATAAGAAATAATAATCTACTATTTGAAATGCGATGAACATTTGCAATTTCCTGCATTTGAATCTTCTTTTTTACTTCATAATTGGAGAAATATTTATTCGTCAACCAGATGATGCATTATTTTTATCGCAAATATGAAAGAGCTATGAATTAATGATTATTTATTGTTATTAGACAAAGTTTTTATGAAGTCTTCATGACATTTGCAGTAGAATTAATTTCTAACATCCGAAAAATATGAGAATTAGAGAACAATTTTTTTATAATTATCAGTTATAATAGTTGAAACAAATAGAATTTAGAGAATGTATGGAAACTTCGATTACTAAACTTTGCAAACTTTATTGAGATATTTATAGTATTATTTACATCTTACATCGATAGTCTATTTGATTCTATTGGATTTAATTTATTTCGATGTATCTGCTTTATTTCTGATTTTAATACATATATAGTAGTCATGAAGATTTATCGTATCTAGAAAAATTTGGAATTTGAAAGCAGTTATTGAAAAGATTTGTTATTATTTTCAAATAGATGTTTTTGTAGCATTAACAATTTCTCTATCATATTAACATCTAAAAAATTGTTTTGAAGTTATTAAGGCTAATGAATTTATACTTACATATGATTTTTATCTCAACTTGCTCAATGGTATGTTATGCTTGCTTCCTGATTTTTACTTCCTCTTTAATATCCTTTAGCTAGAACTTATGATAGAAATTTTCGTAAGATGTTCTAACAATTTCGAGTGATTTCATATCCTTCAAAAACTAGAATTTATAGTGTAAATATGACTATGGCTCAACGAAATGAGATGATGACAGATGCGGATTTATTGGATGCGATTCAAGCCCTTGGAGAACAAGAACCGCATGATGAAGTGAAAGAGTTACTAAGTAAATTACTTATTTTTGAAGATTTGAAGAAAATTTCATTTAAATTAATTTATCACCCGAAGTTAAATGTTAACTTTTCTAAACTATAAATACTGATGAAATAACTCTGTTCGCTTCAATCAATATGTAACGATAAACTTTCCAGTAAGTAAAGAATATAATTTCTGGCACGAGTAGGTTAGGTAACTTTCTCATAAATTTCTTCAGTTGATTTTTTTAAATATTAAGTTGATGAAGATGGGAAATCGGAATTGTTCAAAATTGGTTTATTTCATAACTTCGAAAATAAATCTTGGCGGTATTTCCGAAATTGCTTCATCAGTGAAAAATATTTCTATTCCAAAACAATTTTAATTTTTGTAGCAATTATGGAACACAAAAAACTGCTAAAAACAACACATTATTTATCGGAAATGACTCATTTCTTTACAGCGATGATGAGCGATAACCGTATAATAACCTGGGAAGAAGCGGAACAAATTATGGCCTGCAATACTTATAATCGTCCCATCAAATCCTCATTACCCCAACAAACCAGACCTATGGAGCCAGATAACGACACCGATGTAGACTGGTCAATACAGCAGTTACAAATGGATAATCCTAAATTAAAACAAGTTAATTTAAACAATATGAAAGTAAGTTTTTAGTGTTAAATTTATCTAAAATTTTCTACATTCTGTTTCTACAGTTTTATAGTTTAAAAAATTTGTGTAGGATGATTGAACTACCATTTGGAGAAAATTTGATCAAAATCTGCAATTTATCTTAAAATTTGAATGTTATGTTTGAAGCATTTTTTTACCATTAACATCAAATCTTAAAAGCAAATAAAATTTTTAATGCCAACGTTTACTTCATAAATTCTTAAAATTTAATTCCATTACAGCGTACGCCGATTCCACAAGTGAAACGACTTTTATCTGCAATAAAAATAATACACATCTGGAAAAAATTGCACTCGCTAACATGGGTTTATATGATAATGATTGTGAGGCATGTTTAAATTTTCTACAATATTTGGATGTAAAATTTTGTTTTCGAAATTCTGTCACTAAAATTTCTGTTTAATTAAGTTTGATAGAATAGAATAAATCTTAACTTGGCATTTTTTTAAATCTTTGATCCTCGTAAAATATCAAAAAGGAGTAATTATTTTAAGGGTCTTTCTTCTTTTGTTATCGTTGCTTGGTAAACAGAAATTAGCTAAACGATGCTTTGGAAAGTTTAGAAATTAAAAGCATTAATAATTTCATCAATAATACTTGCTGCAAAATATGAAATTTGATGGGTATTTCTATTAAATTATGAGTGAATATTTTACATTTATTAGTAAGTTTTGACTGATTTAGAATGATGATATTTGAACTAATTTTCTTCCCGAAGTTGAACTCTCGGTCAGAAATGTTTGAATGAGTAACGATGATTAAAGATAAATTTCGTATCGATTAAATTTAGCTTGAAAATATATGTTGCAGCCTATATTTGATGTAATTGCAAGCAACACAACATTGAAATCAATCAATTTGGAAACGAATTATCTCAGCGGTGATTTCTTTGCACGTTTGTTTAAAGCAGCTTTAGTAAATCAGACACTTGAAGAAGTTAAAGCTGTCAATCAGGTTCAGTTTTCATCCATTTAAATACACTACTTTTTCATTCATTAAAAATTCTGAACTAAAAAATATTCAATGCATTTGAATCTCGAATCTCGAATCTTTTCCTGTGAGAGATGCGATGATAATTATTTAACATTTTGAAATTCTCCTGGAAGAACAAAATAATAATGCTATTTTAATCAGAGTTTTGGTTAATAAATAGGAACAAAAAAATTGATTTAATCTAAAATGATTTAATAGTTTTGAAATAGATAAATATTTTGAAAGTACTATTACGAAAGGTACTATTATGAAAATTCATTTATTGATTTAGAAAGTATTAAAAAATATTCAATCATTCAAATGTGCACAATAAGCAATCGAATTCATTGTTAAGCACTTTCTGAATTCCTTGTCATTTTCTTGTATTGTATCTACCTATATTGTATACTTTTACTAATCTATTTCCATATTCTTGACGTCTTTTATAGATATTTCATTTTTCGTTTCTTTAATTCATCTATTCTTTTAATGTCATCTAAATAATGAATTAACCTTTCCAGTATTTTATGCATGAAATATAATTTTTAAAATATTATTATATCATAAATCTATAATTTGTCACTATTCCATTATATTTTATTGCTAAATAATTAAAGGTACAAATGTGAATTATGATTATATCTGAATTTGAATGTTTAAATTTTGCAAATGTTTAAAGAATTTTCATTTAAAAAAGTGTATATTTTCAGGGTGTTACATTTGCTACTGCCGCTGAAAAGGAAATTATCGATGCCGTATTTGAAAATAGAGGCTTAACGAAAGTATCGATAAATCTTCGATTACCAGAAGGTCGGCATAAGATCGAGAATGCCATGATTAGAAATCAGGAAATCAGTAATCTTTTAATAAAAAAATTTTGAGCATAAAATATATTCCGATAACATGGAAAAATTGCAAGGTTATAAAAATTGAAATTCTCACTATATGTAATAAAAATTGTTGACACGAACTTTTTTAAAAATTTCAAAACCACTCCTTGTTTTCCTTCCACTTTTTCCTATTGATCTGTTTAGATTAATGTTTTATGATCCAAAAATAAATTGAATCTATCAATTATATATAAAATTTTTCTCGAGGAATTAGTGCTTTAGCTGACTATTTCTTTTTAATATATATATATATATATCTAATTCTCCAAATGATATTTAAGCATTAGATACTGTATCAACTTTTTTAAGTCTTTTGCTGTTACCTACTATTCCTTACCTAAATTCAGAATAAATAGGCGGATTAATTTCAGCAATTATATCATGTTGATCATTGCACAACTAAAATATTATTAAAGGGAGAATACTGAGACGGCAAGCAGCAGCTGCAATTCGAGAAGCTGAAGAAGTACAGAAGAAAAATGAGAAAGTTAATAAACCAGTTGCGGCCAACCAGGAAATACTATTCAGAAAGCTCCAGCCGATGAAACCTACTATTTTAGGAAATACATCTCAAGTACCATCCGAGAAAAAGCAATTGCCTATTATTGGGGATTCTATACTGGCTTCAACCGATATCACAAGGTCTTCCGTGAAAACACCACCAGTTATCATTGGAAATCGCGCGAGAACATCGCCTCACATGACTGAAAGTGAAAAGAAAACTACTTCGGCTGTCCCCGAAAAAGCATTGAATGCCAGTAGACAAGCCAAAAATTCAAATGTCGTTAACAGGATCACTGCCAATAAAGTATTCGAGAAAACAAGTACACTTACTGAATCACCTCCTATTATTAATTCGGCGAAAATCACAACATCAAAAAAGACAGGACTTAAAAGAGCATGCACAAGAATAAAAACAGCCGATACTATCACAGAAACAGCACCTGGAAGAGCTAAATCAAAGAAAGTAGTACCAAGGAAGATCTCCGTGGAACAAGCAGTTCCAGAAGTTGAGTTAGATACAGAAGAGGTACTTAGAGAGGTTTGTATTTTCGCTTAAATAATACAGTTTCGAATACTATAAATCTATTCAGGTACCGGTAGACAATTATATATTCTTGGCATTGGTTTCATAAGATTATTTCGTAAGATTGGCATTTCGACATTAAGTAGCAAAACTCGTTTCATTATAAAAATTTCAAGTTTCAGGTTACATTCATGGAAATTATTTTCAGATTTCTGTGCCAAAAAATCTTCATTTACTATAAAAGAAAGTTGCGCCCTTTTGGATTAAATGAAACTGCTTCTCCTGCATTCGTAGGTTCTATTCTTTCAAGGTGGCAAAATAACTCCAAAGATGATTCGAAGAGGAATAATTCTAAAGTACCAGAAGAGATAGAATTCAATACACCAAAACATAATAGCTATCAAAATTTCGATAAAAAATCTGCAAGAATGATGAAAATACTAGAAGTTCTTCATTAGTTCCTGCAATTTTTCTTGCTGCTGATCAGCAAAATGGACCAGTGAAAGGAATTTCTCGATTCCATCGAAAAAGAATTCATTCGAGCGGGAGAAAATTACTGGGAAATTAATGAAATAAAAGAAAAAAACCCCATTGCGTCCTAGCTCACTTAATTTGTCGATGCAGATCTATGCTTTGAAAAGGGCGAGCAATTTGTAATCGCTTGAATTTAAATAAATTTTATAAATTCGAGATTGAACTTTATGTTTAAATTCGAGATTCCTTTTTTCATTTTTTTGCGACCAATTAAAATATAACATATTCTTCTTTTACTTAGGTATAACATCGTCTATTTGTACAAAATACATAAAATTTTTTATCTCTTGCATTATTATCGTATGAGTCTTATTGCTTAACTCTTTGCTTTGTGAAAAAAATTAATTAATTTTTCATTATTATTTTGATCAATGAACCAATCATCAAATGTATCTCAAATTTTAAAATTGGGGAAGAATTATGCCTTTTGCAATTTTTAGCAAATTTTACGCACCCGATCATAATGCTACTATGCTTTTAATAATATTTTTGGTATTAAATATTAAATTGATGAATCACAGATGTTACGCATTTTCTGAAACGTTGAAAATGTTCAAATGTGACATTTGCAAAAGTAATAAATTACTCAAACTAATAACATCGACAGCTTTGCATATTTTTGTGTTATTGTGTATTTGCATATTGAAATCCATATAACTCTTTTCTTTTAAATGCAACGAACAACGTTGATTGTACATTAGTTTTCGATTTCTAAATTATTTGGCTCGAAAAATAAATTACATCATTCAATTGAAGTTATCTAGATATCGATTTCCACAATTTAAAAATTTCTAATGTTTTCGATGAATCACAATTTAAGAAACTTTTCAAAATATATTTTCACTTTATATTACGCTATAACTAAAATTTAATAAGTTTCATGTCGAGAAAATCAGAAAAATTTTTTAGAACCTTGGAGGGAGAGGTATGGGTTATTAGAAGTTGCATTAAAATCAATGCCTAAATATTATGTACTTCTTGAAAGTTTTTGTATGACTTCCTTCTCATGACATCAATGATGTAAAAGTTGACAGTTGAAAAATTTCCTGATAATATCCTCTTTGTCATCCACTAATAACGTTCCTAAAAGTAGATAACCTCCTAAGTCTCTCAATTTTTTTTTCTACATTCTTCCATTATTTTGATTTTTCACTGCAAAAACAATATGACATGGCTGTATAATTGGCACAAAAAAAAATCAAACGATTCTCTGATTACATCAGAAACAAAGTAAGTAATGCTGATACTACATTTGATTGCTTCACTTTTTAAGTCATAGTTCTCAATAATTAGATAGATAACAAAATTCTGAACTTATAAAATGCCGTGAATTCGGCAATGTAATTCTTAGTTTTGCGCCATTATTGAGATACAATGCTAAATAAATTTATCAGCAATTGTCTACATCAATCCTTCCCATTGAATTATTGAATTATTAAAGATAAAAGTGATATGCACAAAATTATCGGAGATATGATATGATCAATGTAACGATGCCTTGCTTTTTTCAGCTCAAATAGTCACTTCTGAATCGCTTTATTTTCTCTCCATTCATCTCGATTTTATTTAATTCTTGATTGCATGAATAAAAGTATTTTGACGTTTTTACGTGTCATGAAATAAATATGAACAAACTGAAATTTATTTTTGTAAGAGAGAATCAAGAATAAGAAGAGATTCTACAATGAATAGCAAAGAATACCTTTACTTCAAGGATAGAGAAAATAATGATAAAAGATATAAAAGGAAAATCATTTTCCAAGCATGGAATGCTACACTGTTTCTGTGACTGGAATCGAGGAAAAGAAAGTTCATTAAAATTAAAGAGAAGAATTCTGAAATGAATTTATCATATAAAAACTAATATGAAGATGTACGATTCCTTTCAGTTAATTCGATAAAGATTCAAAAAATTTTTCAAAAAAGATGAATGACAAGTGAAGCAAGCAACTTGTCCGTCAGAAAAACGCTACGATTATTACTGCTATGCAGTAATATTACAATACGTTTTGTGCCAAACAAATATAGCCATCCCATTTCACAGCAGTACAGAAACGAAATTATTGAAGAAAACGCAAATAAAGGTGCGGTTGCAATTAGAAGTACAGGAAACCAAGAAGAAACTGTTTCAAATGCTCTTTGAGTAATTGGTATTCCCTCACCAACGCCGGTTTGATATACATCTGTTATTACTATTGTTATTTTTGTTAAACAACAAATTAACATTGTATCAAAGCATGGTTCTATTATTGCAACCAGTCCAGTTCTAACTGGTTCCTCATCTTTAGCCACTGCATGTGTAATTGAGGCAGAATCAACACCTGCTTCATTAGCAAAAATTGCCCTTTGGATTCCAGCAATGAATGCTCCTATTACTCCTCCACCAGCTGCGTTGAAGTTTATCATATTGGAAAATAGAATTTTAAATGCATTGTAGCATTTTTATTTCTTAGCTTCGATATATATATATATATATGTACTGGAAATGCATGCATGCTTACGTGTCTAAGTTTTTTTTTTTTTTTGATTATGATCATTTTATTTTTGGTATTGTGGTTCGATCAAATATTTCTTTAACTTACTTTTAATGAAATTACAATAAACATATGAATATATTTTTATTCATTCAATTTTTTCACTTTGCTTAAATTAATTACTGTGAAATGGAACTTTCATCCTCATCGAGCATTCAGAAAATTTTTCTTTGTAAGCCATAAAAGAATTATTACTGGAAGAAATGACATCATTGATTCATTTACTGTTTTTGAAGATAGTCGCTTTAAGCAAAGATTGTAGAGGAAGTGAAGAATCTATGAATATTAATGCCAACCTTATGCTTCATTAAAGTTTCATTATTATTTTCATATTTTGGATTCAATCTTGAAGTAATCGAATATAATCATTTTTTAATTCTTTTCTCAGTCTTTCTCATTTTCCAAAGAAAAATGACAAAAGACGATATGATGATTGAATGGCGTAAACAACGCGGAGCAACGGCATCATCAAGCGAAATAGGTCAAAGGCCGCTTTATGATAATATGAGTGATTCATATCAACCGTCCGGGGAATTCGGTATACCCTATAACCTTTCTTCAGCACTCTTTTCCAAAATAGTTCAACTTCGTTTCAGTTATGTTAAATCAATCAAAGAACAATCTTTTATAGCTTTTCCTGCAAATGAATCAATCATTTGTTGCAAACACGGCATTAAATGCAGCGAATATTATGGTCGAGTAAGAATTCCTGTATATGCATAGAATTCGTTGTGATTATACTGTTTTGTTTGAACAGAAATCTTTACTAGATGTTTATGCATATATTATGATAATGCTGATAATGTCATTAGGTAGTCACTTTACAAGCGAGTAAACTCAATGAAATCAAAGATATTCAATATTGATTTTGAATTAACTTATCTCAAATTATCGCGATAAATTTTGTGATATCCTGATGCCACTTATCTTCTCAGAAGCTCCTATTGAACGCTTGGAGATGAAACTGAAATCCTAAAATTCATTAATATCATTTTTAGAAATTTGACAAAGAGAAAATCTCTTCATTGTGGCTGGTATCTGAACTAGTGGATCGGGTTAGCAAAACCATGAACTGGTTATTTAATTAAATTGCAAAAAAGTGCTTTCAGGAAATTAAATTTAAAAAAATTTCTTTTTGATAATGAAGAAAGACCGAATGCTTAAGACTATAAGTCACAATCTAGAGTTTAGATTGTGATTAAGAGATTTATTTCTCATAATTCGAGATTTGATGTTAAAGATGGAAATTACATC
Source organism: Dirofilaria immitis (assembly GCA_024305405.1). Taxonomy (NCBI): domain Eukaryota; kingdom Metazoa; phylum Nematoda; class Chromadorea; order Rhabditida; family Onchocercidae; genus Dirofilaria; species Dirofilaria immitis. The sequence continues at coordinate 19,646 of JAKNDB010000014.1, forward strand.
AGCAAGTTCAAGCACGTTAAAGTCAAAGGAAAGCTACGTAGTTCACAAAATTAACAGGTAAAAGATGCTCCGCTGATATAAAATTAAATTAGATTGGATCCAACAAATTTTCATTTAATTTTCAAACTTGCAGTTGCATATTCGAGATATAAGGAAAAATGAAGTATTAAATAGGGATATTCAAAGATGAATTTGATTACAACTTCTTTTAGTGATCAAAAGAGCAGGCATGAAAATAATCAATACGATAATATTTCTGTAAGATGCAAAGAGCTAGCGGAGAAGCGAATTGTAAGCTTCATTTTCACTTTTATTTGCTTTTCTTTTACAACAATTCACGCTGTAGCAAAATATTTCTTGTCTAAAATCACATGCTACAAATATTTTACCAAAGAATATCATTATTTTGATAGGAAGTGTTATCCAAAAGCAATGCAGATGAAATATTGCCAGAAAATGCTTCGAAATTAGAAGTTCTACGCAGGTCGAAGTATTTTTTCTATCCCACAATACGTTCATTAAGTTTGTGTTAAGAAGCACATATTTTAGTATATCATATCATAATATATGCTGTTATAAATAACGATTTTTTAAAAATAATTCTATTTTTAGATTCTATCTTGGACAGAGATCTCGATCAACTTCCTTTCTACTGGGGAAGGTAGCTCAAAGCTTTCGTCTATACCATGAGGTGAAATCATAACTCCACTAGATACTTACAAAATGATTTGGTAATGATACTAGCAAATTCATGATTAATATTTCTGCTCAATTATAGAATTATCTATGTCAATCTAAGACTGGAATAGCTTTACAAGCACAATTACTTCAGTTTACTCCTCACAGATTTTAAAATAGAAAAGCGAAATAGCGAATTTTAGCTGCCTGAAAATGTAAGTAATGTTGACAATTTGAAACATTATGCTCCTCTATATATCGTTTTTGTTAACAATAATTTGGAATACAGGTAATCCACTTCATACCTTCATATCATTTGAGAAAGACTAGCATTATAGAAAAGTTACGTATCATAGTCTTTAATTATTTTCTACTTTTGACACAGTGCTTGATTAAATAAAGACATTTTGTAAATTTGTCAAATAAAACATTTTACAAATTGAAAGATTTTGTTGCACATGTAACTGTAACATTAAAATGTTTGAGAATGATATTTGATTTATCTTAGACATCTACCGATACAAGAGTGTTTCGTTAACGGGAAACGAAGACTGTTTGTAGAATGTGGTGATAAAGATATCCTGCTGTTCAAAAAGCTCGAATATCTTATCCGACATTATGCCAATGCATTTGCATATATCGATAGGTTTGTGGAAGTGTTAGATATGCTTGCATTAGATGATCATTTGTCTTCAAAGCATGCCTTATGCATGAATATTCATTATTTCATATTACACAATTCAGTTCGCCACTAATATTATTGACCATCATCCGATGAAGGACGAAATTAACTTGAGTCATCGATCCCACTTCTTATTTCAGATTTATGGGGAATTTTATTTTTCAATTACTTTAACTGATAGTAATCTTTTTAATAACTTTTAATCAGTAATCTTAACATAGTATAATTATACGAATATAAATATAGTATTATTATATATGAATCTAGACCAGAACAATTCCTTAAAATCATAAATAAAAGCAAAAAAATTAACAACCGTGTAGATCCCCAATTGAAGTTCAAAAATAATTCAGCCAAGGTCGAAGAAGTCGTTTCCCGGATAACCCAGTAGAAGCGTCAACTTGTATTTCAAATAAAATGAATTAAAAATTTAATTTAAAAAGAATGAAGATGTCTTTTATCATATATTTATTCAGTTCATTTCGTATATATGATCTGTAATTATAAAAACATATATATGATCTGTAATTATAAAATGGATACACTGTTTACTAAATGAAAATGACAAGCAGTGCAAACATTTTTCTTGTGAAATGATTTCAAAAAATAAGAACAATGGCCTGAGGAAAAAGGACATTGCGAGATCACTGTCAATTATCGACTATTATTACCACAGTCATAAACTAATATCTTACTCAATTATTATATTGTAACGATAACTACGAGAAAGGTAATACATTAAAAACCTATTATAAAAGAAAACAATAAAAATAGAGCGGAGAATGGTTATATATAACCCTTTGAGTTAAAAATATATAAACCATCGGTTAGATCGATAGGATATACAATCTACAAATCTACAAAGTAAAAAGTGTAAAAATTGTCAAACACCAAAAACATACTGCAAAAATAACTGAAAAGACTTACAGCAGGCACGATGCTCGACACAAATTATACATTTTCACTACGGAAAATTACATGCAGAATATCTTTTCCTCAAATTCAACAACAATTATACAAAAATTTCTCGGAATTTAACAGTAATTCGAATGAAAAATATTCCTGTTTAACATCTAAATTTTAAATGAATCGATCTGAACAACGCAGCATGGTGAGGTACAAACAACGATCAGGCAGTGTCGAAGCATGACAAGATATATCAAAAAGTCTCACGTTATTGTGTGACTACTGTGTGACTGATTCAGAAAATCTGAACTGAGTAAATTAGAGAGATGTCTCACTAAAAATGTAATTTTCGAGTAGTTTTGTAAAGACCCATCTGCATTATTGACTAAACTAGAGCGATAATGGATTAAATGTCAGCATTGACACTATTGTAAAAAATTATTCACAAGTTTGGCAAAAAGTTAAACCAAACATAACACAAACAGATTTCAAAATAAAAGCAATCTAATACCTTCAACCTGAAAAGTCGAGAATATTTCCTACTATGAAGACAAAAATTTCATAAATAATGTTTTACAGCGAATCTGAAATCATTGGTAAATCTTCGGCCAATTTATGCCTACTACACAGTACCAGTAATTGAACGTGTTAAAAAATATATAGAAAAGTGACCAGAAAGAATATCTCTATAAAAACTACATCAATGATGAAACGATTTCAATCAATCAATCAATCATCATTTGGCATCGCGATTAACTTTCTGCAGCACCTATAAAAAGCAAAAATCAAAAAGTGGAACATACTGACAAGCAATTAAGGCTTAAACAATTCCTGCACTCAAATCTTAAGCAATCGAAATTCGTATAATCTAAGCTGAATCTGAACAGTTCAATTAAATTAATTTAAACATGAAAGGTCTCTGTTAATAAACTCATGAAAACGTTGACAAATAAAGCATGTATCTGAAAATGTAAAAATCTTAATAACTTACACTGTTCCCACATGCCGCATTTTTTATTGCGTAGTCTTTTAACAGACTTTTGAAAGGATCCTCAAATGTTTTTTTACTATTTCAATATCGACATCACCCATTGAACTTGAGGTTTCTTCACTGCTAGATGAACTTACATTGCAATCATGATGCTTAAATATATTATTAAATTAAATTTTACATTAAGCTGAACAGATTAATTTGAATTGTTTACGTCAACGTCCATGCAAAAATTTAGAAATTAACATTATTGATTTTATAAACACATTCCACTGCTAAATTATTAGCTAACAAATTTTCATTTGAATAGACGAGCATGCTGATACGAGTTATATTATATATCATACTGGACATTGATTTCAATATGTGAATCATTTGTTCACTAATGAATACTGAAACAAAAGAGATTTCCTTATTGGACTTACAATTCGAGATGCGGCCAAGCGATTGCTATCAACACCTATCCCAATTCTTCGTTGTCTTTTCAAAAATCTGAGAAATTATTGAATCCACAAAGCACAGAAAAATTTCATAAAAGGAAAATTAACTAATAACATTTAATAATAATAATCTCTCATTATAATGTTTCGTCACATGATTTTTTTATTCAATTGTATCTTCCAGAACTAATAATAAGCAGTTCCGCTTCTCATATGTAACTTTTTCGACATATAATATATCATATTTTAGCTTAATATACAGGAATGCTCGACCTGCTAGATTCGCGATCACTTTCAGAACTACTACGATCCCTGCTAGAATGAGGCTGTATACCATAACCGGATCTACTATTATTGGAAACATTTCTTCTTTTTCTGATCGAGTCTTTCTACGATTTCTTGGGTCATCGTTGGAACTTAAAAAACCTATTTCTTTCTTCGAAATATCAGCCAAATTTTTCTGGAATTTCAAGCTGTTATTGAAAACGATTTTTAATCAGTAATAAGCTAGATACATTAAATGTATATCAAAATCAATTAGTTCCATAAAATTTTTTAAATGATCTTCTAAACTACCTGTGCCGTTTAAAATCTCCACCATAGCTTGACATACGACGATAATTACGTTTCCTACTTGATCGAGCTGGCTGGGAACATTCTTCTCGATGTACTGAGGAACTGCCATTTTCTACTTTTGTATTAGTATTAGAAGTATTTCGCTGCAAATTAATGTATCTTGAAAGCTGAGAATTTGTGAAATATTAAGATTAATATATATATGTACATGTATGCATGTAACTTACCGAACTGGAATCAGGGATGTTTTCGGATCGCTCTGCACACGGATATGATAATAAATTGTAACGCTTATCACGATTTCCATCATTTGTTCGATCGATTTCTGTTGAAGATGGTAGACTCCGTCTTTTATCATAATCTCTATCGTACTCACCAGATGAAGGACAACTACATTGTTGAATTGGAGGTTTTGGAGGAAGAAAAACTGGCGACTGAAGCTGTCGAAATTCTCCAACATTGATAAGATATCATTCACCTAAAAACATATCTTCTCAGATATTTCGAAAATTATAAAATTAAATACTGTTGGATAAGAGTAGCGTTTTTGATTCGTATTTTCTCATAATCACTTATCAATTAAGTTAACTGTCTACAATGGTGAGATAAATCCAATTGTACAAATAATTAAAATGCAATTTGTATGAATTAGTGTCTCTAACCTCATGCGCATATTCTGGTTTTAATAAGAGATCTTCGCGAATTTCAGTTAAAATTTGACCAAGTTTATTTTTCCCTCGCCATTTTGACGGACTCAATGCATCCGGTTCGTTGATGTCTAAACCTGAAATATTACACCAATAGATCTCGAAGTCTTTCCGTTTTTATGTTAAAAAAATTAATTCGACCCTAAATTTTGGATCAAAAAGTAAAATTAATATCCCCAGAAACAACTTACCAATGCCCCACTCAAGATCTGTAGGTGAACATTCCACTAGCGTACTACCATATGTGTAAAACAGCTTCTTCCGTAATAATGGATTCTGAGTATATTTGGCAAAATTTCCTCTTCTCATCACATCGCTACTTATTTTGCTCCATCTAATTTGCAATAAAAATAAATTGAAAACAACAGGTAACAAAGAAAATTCAAATTTCTGCAACTCTTCGTAAGCGATGCCATTAACGAGCTTAATTAATGCCAGAGAGACAGCATAATTTTTCAGATTTCATTCTATCTATAGTATAGTGAAGGACGTATTTAGAAATATCCGCACCAATGGATACTGCAAGCATAAGCTAAACTACAATGAGCAAATATCCTAACAGGCCTAGTTTTCACTAACTGTTCATGTTAATAAACACTGTTATCAAAATCAAAATTATTTTTTAAGTGAAATTTAAACGAACAATTCACGTTCAAAATTCTTGATGTTACGTGAAATCATTTTGATTTTTCGTGCATCACGTTCATTCGCTATTTGTTCCGCTGTTTCACTATCTCCAGCAGAAAGCGCTTTATGATACCTAAAAAACTGCATTCAATTTAATCTTATCACTTCTTTAAATAACGCGAAATGTTGAAAAGAGAATTACATTCTTCCATCAGATTCATCTGCTTAAAAAGAAAGAATATATCAAATTTAAGAATAAATTACAATGATGTTTGGTTTTATGACCGCATAATCAATCGGCAATTGTATTTCTATAACAGCAATTTTATGATCCCTCGAAACAGATTTATCATAATAACAACATTCAAACTATTTTATTTTATACTGTCATTCTCGGCTAATGACTTCTATATATTTCAAAGACTTTTCATCCACAATTTAAAGTATATTCTTCCAATTCTCGACGGACTTAGCTAAACAATGCAAAAATTGAGATTCATTTTAACTGCATAAAATCTAAAGAGAAAAAATACTAACATATAATATTGTTCAGTGGAATAGTACCATCTTTCTTCCGGCTTTCCATTACCGACATCTTCGAATATTGTAAAACGACAGGGATGAAAGTTGGAAAACGGACTACGTATAGTGAAGAATAGGGTGAATTTTTCACCGCTCTCGGTTGTAACTATATTTGTCATTATTATTATTTCGTTCCCAAATACAATTATGTTTCATATCCAACAAATACAGCAACAAAGTAACCTGCAAATAACGTGCAGTAAACAATCAATGATACAATTCATGATAATTAACAGTATTTCTTATCATCTTGCTTAATTAGCATGAATATCTAGCGGTTGTTTTAGGTAAAGTCTGTTGGATAGAGTTAGACGACAGCCACAGATTGCATCAGAGAAGCTCGATGGGCTTTTTCATCAAGAAATTGTAAGAACTACACTGCTTCATGCGTCAAAGTTTCATTTTGATTGACAGCATTTCCATATATAGACAGTTATATATAATTAACAAGCCATTTGCTGAAAAGTCCTTACTATTAGTCATTAAATCTATTGAAAACGCTATATGATCATCTTGCCATCCGACTTTTCAATACCATTACTCTGATAGTAACTTCTATTGTTATGCTAAGAATGATAAACATTATTCATTCTGGCGGATATATGTAACGATTCGGCTCCTTCAGGACTAATTTAGAACTACTAGAAGATTGTTTCTTACTATGCGCAACTCGTTCGGAACTACCGAAGACTTTTTCACTTCTCTGAGAGCGTCGGTAAATAGCATATTTATTTCTCGAATCCAGTGAAAATAAGAATGAAATAACCCCAAACCGTCACTGCATGAATCCAAAATTCAGACGAACACAACACACCTCACCTAAGCCTCACAGATAAACAGGTCATGCGACCAAAATATCAAAGTTGTTCAAAATGAGATATACAGCTTTGCCGATGACATAAGGAACTGAAAAGGTCTCATTCTCATGGATACAATATAGTAGTTAAATAATGATAAAATAAAATAAGTATGGATATGACGAGGGAGATTTTGATTCGGGATTTGGTTGTGGCAGATTTAAGAGAGGAAACTCGGGTATATGTTTCTGATACTCTTTTTGATTGCCTCGGTGATTAGTAATGCCGGTTCAATTCTTTGCTGGAAAAAGCGAAAATAATTGTTGTCTGATGGCTTTTTAACCATTCTTTAAATGTTTAACATTATATGGAAATTTTATTATTCTCAGTTTTCTAATATTTTACTTTCTGACGTAATATTTTTAAAATAGACTGCATTTATGGTAAATGCTAAGAGAAGTTAGATATTCTTATTGGTAAAAATTAAGACAAACATTCATTATGTTGGAGGGAAGGTGAATATTTCAGATGTAGAAAAAAATTTGTTACATGTTGCTGAAAGTAAAAAATTTGTTACATGTTGCTGAAAGTAAACATATTATTGAGCTGTATAGGTGCATACAAAGAAAACTAATGTTTAGTCGCACTCACTTCGCATCTTTTCTGAAATAGTTATTTTTTCTGTATGTTAGATAACATGATAATATTATCAATTAGATATTTAGGGTCGTTATTATTATTTCAGATACTGTGATGTTATCATTATGGGTAAACATATTATTGAGCTGTATAGGTGCATACATTTCATACCATATAATCCTGGAATATATTCCAGTCTTTATCAAACGTCAAATGTACGGAAAGGATCAATGCAAAGTATGTTATTGCCTTTTCCGTTATTGCACATATAAGTGTACTGAAAGTTAGAAGGAGAGCATTTCCTTACATTCGAATCTAGATAAGCTGCCAAAATACGAATTGAATAATTTTGTTTCATGAAATGTATAAGCTAGCTTCATAAGACTTTTAGAAAAAATGTTTGATTCATTGATACTTAAGTGTCATCAAACTTTTCTCAGTTGAATAATTTCGATTTTAATAAAGTAGTTTTTAGTAAAGTAAAAGAAAATACTAAGCCAAAAGTATTTCTATTGCAAAACATAACGTTCAGCGCTTTTCAGCTTTTCAAGTTTGCATTATATTATTCTTATACCTACGAAATTTTCGTATAGAATGCGAAACATCTAATTTTAGGTAAATAATGTTCTTGTGCCTGAACCGATTGGCGTCATATCAGCGGCTGTTTATTTAGTTGTTATGTTTTTATTTATCCCATTCCCAGTTTATGAATGGTCACAACTTGAGTAAGTTTTTTAGATTATTATGGAATTTATAATTGAATCTCACATATATGTAGTCATTTATGGATTTCAGGTCATCCAATCCACACCAAAAATTCCTAATGTTTCTATCAGCACTGACGGCTATTTGTTCTGCAGTTTTGTTGGGTTTTGCAGATGATGTTTTAGATTTACGATGGCGACATAAACTTTTATTTCCGACACTTGCATCTCTTCCGTTGCTTCTTGTATATTATGTATCCGGTAAGTTGTTGATCGTCATTTATTTAATTGTAACTAAACTCTAGAAAAGAATTCGTGTTTCTTTTGTTTGAGATTCCGTTATGATTTGAGAAGTACCATACTATTTCTGTGCTAATTGTGCAGTAGCTTAAAAGTATCATTTTTAGGATCATCAGCTACGATTGTGTTACCTTCTTTAGTTCAGGCTTTATTTTCAATGCGGGAATGCATCGATATTGGAATTTTTACTATGTTTATATGGGTATGATGGTGAGTTTATTAAACTGATTGATTTTTCTCGGAAGTGCTACTTGTTAATGGCATTCTTTTTCTGTCTTTGTTTAAATAAAAATGTTGACAAACTATTGCATAATTGCCTGTTATATTTTGCAGATAATATTTTGCACAAATGCAATCAATATTTTGGCTGGAATTAATGGGCTTGAAGCAGGACAGGCTTTTATAATTGCAGCTTCTGTTGTTGTTTTCAATGCGATCGAAGTAAATTATTTTAAATTCAACAGTTTCATCAGATATTTGGAAGTAAAAGGAATAAAAACAAAGTTCGAAGTTTGAAACCAAAACTTTTAATTTGAAGACACTTATTCTGAACTTTATAGATTTGGGGTAGAAGTTTCACTTAAAGCTTTAAAGAGTTGATACGTTAGCACCATTATTCTGATTTAGTCATTAACAGAAGATCTTATTTCTTTCTTAATTATAAGAATTCCAGCTGAATTTTATCAGGTTTTTTGTAGTTGTTTCGACTGGATCCATCGCTTTCGTGGTATCATTCACTTTCTTTGTATTTCCTACTGCCTTTCTTGGGAACAACTTCTGTTCTACTATTTTTCAACTGGTAATATGATTATATTCGATTCATTTTTCTTTCGAAATATTATTTTTATTATATGTCGGTTCTGAAATTTTTATGTTCCTTATTTCATTATTAATAAAAATTTGAGTATTCAGTGTATGTAGGTATCCAGCACAAGTTTTTGTTGGTGATACGTTTTGTTATTGGGCTGGGATGACTCTGGCTTCAGCTTGTATTCTTGGCCATTTTAGCAAAACTATGGCACTTTTTTGATTCCGCAAGTAAGTTATTGTATTTTTCATGATAGTTTTTCTTTTCTCTTCGGATACTTTGGTTTTTATTTGGTTAATTCCTGTTTTCGGTAAATTCATTTTTTTCAAGTTTACATCATTATTAGTTCAAAAAATTTTTTTACTCTGTTCGACTAATGAATACTGCAGAATATTCTATTTTGATAAGGGACTCACTGTTATTATCAAATATATATAAGCTAGAAATAGTTCATGCGAAAATTTCATGTCGCATTTTACGATGAAATTGTAAATCATTATTTTAAATAAGAATAGCATATCTTAATTCTGCAACTAATTCTGATATTTGATACATTACAAACTTTAAATTAATGCTTTCCAGATTTTTAATTTTATGTATTCAACTCCTCAACTTCTCCATCTTGTCCCTTGTCCACGTCATCGACTACCAAAATATGACAGCAAAAGCAATACTGTTGATATGAGTACAATTGAATTCAAAGAAAATGGTTATATTTTCAATTAGTTTAAGTTAATTTCTTTTTCTTCGTTTTTCTTTTGCACCATGCGCATCTGCTGCAGACCTTTTATTTCATTAAGATTTTTTTCAATATTCCGCAGATGTGCTATCTCTTGTGGCGAGAAAATTCTCATGTTTTGAAATTTCTATTTTATTAAACCACTATTGTCATGTACTACAAGATTTTTAAGGAGCGATATATTTTTTCATTTCAGAACTCAAACCTTTAACCAAGATAATCCTTTATTTCCTGGATATATTTGGCTTATTATACAAGGAAATTATTCAGAAGGATGATATGAGGTAAGGATTTTCATATTTTATTTTTTGTGATACATTTTTTATGTTTTCCTATACATATATAAAATGAGCGATTTGCATGATGCCAATATTTGGACTATATAAAGTGAATGATTTATGCAATCCCAGTAAGATACGGCCACGGATGACGATTGAGGCATATAGAGGGCTGATATATTATATGAGTTTATGTATAATCTAATATACTGCATAAGTTTTGATTATTTTCTAATTAGTTCCACTTCAGATGGATAATTATCAACAATCTGACGCTACCAAATCTGACTTTAAAATATACGGGTCCAGTCCATGAAAAGAAATTAACGGAAGTGCTTCTAATATTGCAAGTATTATTTTCAGTTTTAGCATTTTTTATCCGATTCTATATAGCACATCTAATGTATGAAATCGTTCTATGATCTTCTGCATTCTAATTACGAATTTATTCTGCTAATTTAAAATGTATTAGGAGGTTGAGGACTGATATTGAACTTGTCAAAAAAGCGTCTGTACTTAAAATGATTTCCAAGTTTCATACTATTTCAAAATTGAAGTAATCAGTCGTAGAATGAATAACTGTATTTGCCAAAACATTCCAGATCGTTCTGGAAATTTCTACTCCAAAGCAGAAAAATGTTTATAAGATTGGTCATAATTCTTTTGCTACAAAATCTTATCATGATCTCAATCTTTGCTATTGGTAATATATAGTTATTTGCTCGTTTTTGTAAAATGAATACATTTATTATAAATTATTCCATGAGGGTGTTTGTTGTTGTAGAGATCACATATTCTTAGGTATCTTGATAACATATTTATTAATAGCAGCATCTCAGACATTGTTTTAATTTCGAATGTTGAGTCAAAGCATTTCTATAGCATCAGAAAAGCAATGTTTTTCTTAATATTATTCAGTAGAACTTTTTTCTATATCAAAATTGTCCGGCTTCAATATTTTTTTCGATTTACTGAGGTATTAATATGCACAGAGAAAATTACTTAGACATTGGGAAATTACATGCTAAAAGATTTCACAATTTTTTGGAGAATGTTTGGATTTTCGGCAAAAATAATTCAATATTGCTTTTTTAACTGAAATTCTTCATTAAGGTTAGAATTCACTTTATAAATTCAAACTGATAGGATTTACAATCGAGAAGCAACATCACACAAAAACAGAACTGAATGGTGTTTCATTCAACCGTATTCCAGAAGTGAATTTTTGCACAGTTAGATGAGGTCGAAATGAAATGTTCGCTCAGTCCAGGTCGCTTCGCTCACTTTCCCCGTTTTTGTTTCCATCGATTTCTCGTAATATGTGGCTCGATTATTACGATCCACAATAATAATTGTGTGCGACCTGAAATTAGGAGGTAGTAACATTGTACGAAACTTCACTTGCTCTGTTTCATAAAAGCCGGGGATTTATAAATGCTTTTATAGCATTTATTAAATTTTGAAGAAAAAGATTTTTATTATAATAGAAGATGAACTGACAACAAACCTAGTACCATAAGGAATTCCATCAGGATATCTCACGAAAATGGCGGTACGATATTTACAAAGTTCGTTCGATCGGCCACACCGCCGTTTTATTTGATCATCAGGAAAACATCTGAAAAATATTGGCGTAATTAGTGGATTTGTAAATTTCAAAGCAAAATTGAAGAATGTATGGTCAAACCTGACATCTCGATTACTAGCTCTTCGAAGCAGTTGGAAAAATTCAAGTTAAAGACATTAAGATTTCGAATTGGTCTTTAATTTTTTTATTCATCCATTTCTTAGTTTCGCTCGTAAGTTTATATTTAACATGCTTCAATTTAATTTTCCTTTATTGTTATCATTAATTTCAGTCTTATCCATTACTGTATTATGTATATTAGATTAATTGACATATGAAAATTGCAGCAATGATAGTCTAGAAAGGCCAAAGAGCTGACAGACAAATTGCTTCATAATTTCCTAAAAAGTTAACATTCCAACTTCTCCGACTTCCCATCTGCCCTACTGTATTTTTTTTCTTATTCTTACAAATATAATTGAGAAACTTACTGATATTTATCAGTAGCTAACTGCAGAAGACGTTCAATAATTTCTGCTTCTGAAAGATTTTCGGCATTTATTTCTTCAACAATACCACTCACTTTTTCTACACCTCGACGTACTTTTTAAACGGTTCACATGATGGACTGTTGCTAAAACCGTGAATACCTGTAATAGACCATATAATTTCAAAACAAGAAAAATCAAAGAAAGGATAATAGAAAGTATCAACTGATGATTTCTTTATGAAGTATTTCATAAAAATATTGACCTGGCGGATATTTGGTAACTTCGACATTATCTTTCGACTGATACGTTAGGCCTGCAATTTCATACTGATCGTATTCATTTCTGAAATGCAATTTTTGTTTCTCAAAAATTGGGGAAGAAAAGGCCGTACTTTTTCGAAAGACAGTGGAATATTCATCCTTGATTTCCTAAATATTTTAACACCAACTGAAGGAAGGAGGACTGAACCCCGGATCTCTCCGATGCGAGCGGAGCCCCCACCCCTGAACTACACCTACCAGACACCCATGTGTCAAATAAATGAATTCCAAAGCATCGCAAGAATTCCATTTTTTGAACCCTGCAGTTCGTGTGTAACCGAAAAGTTTTCTTCAATGAAAAAGTTGTTTCCTGTGATATTACCACAGCTCACATTTCAGATTTTGGAAAATTCAGTATTAATGAAGCTTGAATTAAAAATTTACCTTTGAAAACAAAGTATCTGGAATGCATTGTATCTGTTCACTGTACTGATCAATAATTTGCAAAATTCTTCCGGCTGTTTGTTTGATTTCACGAAATCTATTGGTAGTATTCCTGCAAATATAATATCATAATTTAATTTTTGACTCTTCCATAGGTCGCAAGATTTGCGAGTTTTGTGATTTTGAATACTTCCCCGTCTATGAATTAATTAATGAAACCAAAAATGCACGCAACTTTCATTACAAAATCGGCGGATTCTTCGAATAACTCTTAAAATTATTGAAACAAGTAGAATTAATGAAATGCTTATTTGAAATTTTTAAAGGTAATTTTCTTACCTGTGGAAGATATATTTTCTTCTTTTTAAGAAAATTTCGTGATTCACATTCTAATCTAATCTTGTCAATCTGATACTCAGATTTTGATAGCACCAATTTCATTTCTAACAGTAAAGTGTTAAAATAAATCTATGCATAATTCGCGGTCATACCACGAAGTAATGATTTATAGTTTCCTAAACAATATAAGGTCGAGAGGAAAATTTTGGAAAGCAAGAAGGGCTGTGACTGTTATTTTGATCCGCTATCCTATCTTTATTTTTTTCATCAATACATTATCATAAAACTAACAAGATTAGAACAACTAAAAGAATGGCCAATGTTCATGAAAAATGAACAAAACAATTTACAAAAAGAATGCTAATATTTGACCTCTCGTGACAGAACTTGATTTCATTTCATGTATGGGTACCGTGATCGTCAGTAAATTACTAATACGACCAGCAGAATTCATGCACAACCATGTTCCACGTACATTTTCTTTCTCATCTCGCCCTAAAAACATTATTTTAATTTTCAACTTTAAAAGTCCTCATTTTAAAATAAATAAAACTGGTAAGTAGTTTCCAGATGTCATCAACACAGCCTTTTAAACTATCGCAAGATGTATCTTCAATCTTGTTTTTTAGGATTTATTTTTTGAACTATTATTTTGAAGCATGCATGTTATGTTAATCCAAAATTTGAATCTTTCCTTATAAAAAATCTTCCGCAAAGAGGCCAAATGATGGATGGAACCATTCATATGTCTTAATACTTATCAGCAATTTACGATTAATTAATTATTCAATCCTCTATTATAGACATTGAAAAATAAAACTGGAATGACATTTCAACAACTATGAATAAATGTATATGTAGTACCAGCAAGAATGTCATTTTCCCATCTGGCAGTACTGGTTGGCCGGTTGAGTAATTCATCACGATTATTCAGCAAAATCAATTTATATTTAGCATTTGGATTGTGCTCAACGTACACAAATGTTACGCACATTTAAACAATCGAAAATAACAGGCAACACAATTATTTTAGTTTAAACCATAAAACAAGACTGAGTACCTGGAAATCAATACAGACATTTACTTACGAATGAAAATAATATATTGTTTCGGTAAGCTAATTGCAAGCTTAACAAAAACAAATCAAACATAAAATGAAGTTAATTATTACAGGTAATTTCGTTGGCACTATAACAAATTTCACAAGGCATAATGAAAGGAGAATTATACAACTCCAAAAAATTAGTCAAGTCGCAATCGATGGAACGAAGACAACGAAAATGATGTTATAATGTGCATCCCAATTAAAACCGGATTTATTCTAAAGTTATCAGTGGAAAAAGATGAAAAATACGAAACACATAGCGCAAAAGAATTGACGATACTTCATTCGCAACTCCATTCATTCTTCGCATGAAAAGACTAATGAGCGAATTCCTCCTTCATCACCTATATTTAGTTGAATCCCTTCTTTATCACTTATATTTAGTAACTTTTAATCGAAATTGAGCAAGAAGTTGTTGACAGTAAGAAAAATAACATATTAATACTAAGATAGTAATAATCTCTGCCAGATATGTAATAATATATCTTTTTGCACTATTCATCGAATAACGTCTAACATCTATATGCGTTTGCTACCACTGTGCTAACCCAGTCAATTATATTGCATTTTTGCAAATTTCTCAAAATATCTGAGATTATTAACTTGTTTCTCCATTAAACGTGCCATTATGCATATCTTGACATTTTATTAAAGGTCAATTAAAATCGATCTTTAAATGAAAAAATTTAACAGTGAGAGAAATAGAAGCATATATACAGAAAATAAATTTTCATCGCAATGAATTTAGAACAAATCGAGAACTTTTAATGAACTAATCGAATCACTATAAATATTAATTAGATCAGAACTAAAATTAGAAAGATAGAGCTATAGAAGAGAAATGGGCTATCTAACTAAGTAAATCCATCTTATACAGTATTTCTGAAATAAATCACGATAAATGAATATCCATTTAAAGAATATGGACATCATCATCGTAAATTTCTTTTTGTCGAAAAATAACAAAAAGAAGAAAAATAATAATTGACAGCAAACGATGCGTCGTGACAGAAATTTCAGAATAACGCTTTACATTTGAATTATCTTATTCTTCTTTCTTTTTGATTCAGCAAAAAATAGTATCATTTCTCGATATGATGATTAGACTGGCTAATGTAACAAAGAAATTAAGGACAAAAGTATCATAACCACACATAAGAAATTTAAAAAGTGAATCATTATTAATTCACAAAAGTCTTAAAACATCAAAAATATGAATTTCTTCACGCCAAGATGTGCTACGGATGCATTTTTATTCACCAATGAATTAATAATTTCAAAACGACATCAACCTATATTATCTATCAAAATTGCTTGTTTGAGTTTTTTATAAATATTATAACTCTCATGCGTTTTCGAAAAAAACGATTTGCTTTATAAATCATCAAGATCAAAATAATGCGTTGTATCGTCCCAAGTAACATCAGATATTGGAGTTAGCTGTTTTCGGCTTCGTTCAAAATAAGTACAACGACCGACGCCATTAACCAGAACAATGGTGTGAGATCTTGAAAAGTAGCTTTCTTAATTTAAAAACCTGATAAGACTTGAATTGCACTCCCAAGTGCCGACACCCATGAGAGCAATGTAACTGCACAGATCAGTAAATTTCTTACGACTTTTGGGATTATGTACTCATTTTCTAATTTATAGTATGATTTTCTAGCAAAGATTGTTATCCTACCCAAGTGCCAACGTTCAAAAAATATTGAAAATGTTAAAAATTAATTAGAAATTATTAATATTTGTGTATTGAGACTACAAAAGCAAGAAATTAAATTTAATAAATTGGAAATGAAGCACAAGATAAACTGAACCTAGTTCCGTATCGCAAAGGTTCCGGAAGTTTATAAAACAGTTGCGACATACGCTTGCAGTTCTCTTTGTCTTGTTCTTTTTGCAAAATGAGCTGTTCATCAGGATGATGACTGAATCAGTAAACTATGATTACTGTTACTTTTTCAGGAATTGTACCGCAGTATTAGTATTTTCGGCGTAAGATTGTTGTTAATCGTGATTCGCATTTTAAAGTAAACCCTAAACTAGTTACTTTTCTGCATTTTTTTTCAAGCAAAAAAAATTAATAAAAATCCTACAAACTTGCTGAAATTTCGACACTGTAAAACTGAAGCCCTATGCAACCATATATTTTCTAATTTCTTCTAAACCAGTAATGACAAAAAGATAAATTTCATCCTATTTTTTGTCAATACGTAGCATTGTAGAAAAAAATCAATAAACCCACAGAAAGAAAGAAAAAAAAGTAGAAAACGCATTAAATGATCTTAGAAAATCAATTTTGTGATGACGTATTGCAATAACATAAAGAAAAACGAAGAACTGACAAACAGATACAATACCTTGTCTGATCAATGAGGATATCCAAGAACTGTTTCATAAGTTCCTGCTCGTTAACGTTTTCATCATCTAGCATTTTCAATTTCTCTTTGAACAATCGTAAACCATACGTTATTTTTTTGAACGGTTTTCCTAATGCGCTATTTCCAAATCCATAAATGCCTAAAATGATAATATTGAAAAAGATAAATTTAATCGGACATAACAACTTAATTCAACATGACATTTTTATATAAACACTGCTGCAAAACAATGATTTTTCTAATTAACAAGAAATGAAAAAGACGGAGACATTCCGAAAGCTGAAAAAATTAAAACAATACTCTATTCGATTTTCAATTTCACTTTAAATCATTTTAATTTAAAATTAAATTGGAGTGAAATTATTTTAGTTCATCAATTCATTAATCAATTGGAAACTTTGAGGCTAAGACACTGAAAACCTATAAAATTCATTTCCACCCAAGTATCTGTTATAGCTGCAGACAAAGCACGCACTACTGTTTCTAACAGTTCGCAGATATAAGTTTGAGAAAAAAATCAGTTTTCATCACCAATATGCAGAAATTTATAATATAAATGTCACAAGATCACTCATATGCACACACTATACATACTTTGAATCATTGTTTTAGGGTTTACATACGTATATGCCATTTTAACATTCTGATAGCTGCGCTAATCTTGATAACAAATACCAACCGGGACCAAATGTTGCAGTTGGATTGCCATATCGGTTAGAAAATTGAAATCCAAAATATGTTTTCCGTTCAATTTCATTATTAAAAAGTCTATAAAAGACATCCTTTAATCGCTTTGCTTCGAATTTAACAGAAAGAGTTTTAATGAAACGTATCTGAATAATTAATCAGATTAAATCCTATTAACTGCAAAACTAATGAATGAATATTCGTATTCAATTTAGTCATAAAATAAAAGTAAAAAGCTATTCCATAGACTAAAGGTTAACATCGGTTGAAGAAGTTTGCATATTTACATAGCTTCCAGTTTTACGGTTGACTTTACCAAATATCTATTGCTGAAGGTGAAAAAAATTAACAGTAAGAAATAGCGAAATTATGTAATGTAAATTCAAAAAACAGAACTTCCACTAGACAAGTTAAAGTAATGGTAAAATTAATTCAAAGATCCTCATAAATTCTGTGATATTTCTCTTTTGTCATTCTCATTTTGCATTCAAATACATTCACAACCTTAATCAAAAGTATTTCATAGAAAATCATTCATGGTTTAAACAGACACTTTCCACTAAGTTGAATAAGCTGAAAAATAGTTTTGACATCTGAAAGAGTTCAGGAATTTAAGGAAGTTACCGTCATTATATATAATGAAGAATGCTTAGCTATTTTCTTATTATCACTGCTATCAGCTAATTTAATTATAGTGTCTCCAAATTAAATCATAGTAATAATATTAGATAATTTTAAGTATGTAGCAGTTTTGTTTTCACAATTCTGTCTTTAAAACAGTCACCGAATATGACATTTCTTATACCCCTACCGATGAAATAGAATTACGTTGAAACCATTGTATTGTTGTGCTTCTTTGGATAGCTGCTCGGCAACATAGTTCTCTGGTGAAATTTCGGATTTCAAATATTCGTATACTATTTTGCCTAATATAATGATCAAGAGTATTTTGCAAATTTAAAAATCTAATTTTGAGACAAAAATTTAAGATTGCTTTCCAAACATCTTCGAATATGATTTCAAAGAAGAATTTCTAATCCATTTCCAAACTTTTCATTTCTTTACTTATTTCATATAAATAAAATCCAGACCACGCGTTATCGCACAAGGCACTTCATCGGTCGAATTCTCAAGCACTGCAAGAATATTTCCCAAACGACCATTCCTGGTCATACCTAACCAAGTACCGCCATATGGATCTGCTTGATCTCGACCTAAAAAACTAGTGAGAAGTGAATCAAACAAATGAAAGAATCATAAAGAACCATGACATGATTCTGATAAATTTCATCCAATAGATCGGGAGCCATAACTCCTTTTCTATTCGAAATTAAGCTCAAGTTATACATACAACTATAGACAGCTATTAAAAAGAATATACTATAGAGAACTATTAAAAAGAAATGGCTGTACTATCTGAAAAGAAATTATCCTTAATAAAGAAGAGCAAAATACTATTACCACATAGAATACCATCTTTCCAGGCAGGTGGTAGTGTAGGTCGATCGAACAGCTCATCACGATTGTTTAGTACAATAAGCTGATAACTTTTCGGATCATCTATCGCTTTATCATTTAAATAAACGAACGTTACGCACATTCGTCTATAATGAGCTTGAAATTTACTAGATTCATGAAAGAAACGTAACTTCAATACCCGATTAGTTAATGTCAGCAGTACGAAATATAATCAGAACAAATGTTAGGAAAAATGAAAAGCTAAATATGAGATGCATAAGAGAAGAGAATCTTGAAGAGAGAAGAACTTTTTAGGTTTGTTGTAATCCGAAACTTTCGTAAATAGAAATGAACTTTGCCCTTTACTGAATTAAAAGTATCACACTCCCATGTTTCATTAAAAGTGCTACATCCCTCATCGAATTTCCTTCTACTTCACATCACATTAATAACCCTACCACTTACCGAATTATCTTTGCATTTCGCATTCTTGAAAACGTATCTACAAGAATAAGTCCTTCTATCTCTACCCTCTCCACCACTATTTCATCATCTCTATTCCTTTCGTTGCAAACGAAATTTCTGCTCCTTCTGTAAATAGCTCTATTTGCTTTCACTTTTCGCAATTTCTTTTCATTCCTAATTATAAACTGTATCTGTCTATCAGACTTTTTCTCAAATTTATTACAACTATTTCCTCACTTTCAACCCTTGCCATACTATTACAAGTTTAGTCTAGCTTTAATCTTCTTTATAACTGCACTACTTTTTTCTTCCTATTGCATTCTCGAGAAAAGTACTTGAAAGCTATGCAACAAATTACCAATCGAAAAGAGTGAAAGATGTGAAGGACGAGGAGAGGCAGATCATTGGTTGTTTTCTTGATCTTACGTAGGACTCTTGACAATTAGAAATCCCGGATGTTCGTAAGAAAAATTTCGGGAAAATATGGAAAGCAATTAATGATGTTTTTATCTATTACTACCTTTACTCTCTGGGTATTATTTTACATTTACTGCAGCAGTTAATAAATGTCTAGTATTTTCTTGGTTTTTCTGAGAAATATATGTTTAAAATCTTTGAGTCTTTAAAAATGACATTTTAGGATATTTACGTTTTTCAAATACCTAAGAATTTTTTTATGGATTGGTTATCAAGTTTGCTAAATACCCAATAATTCGTATTTTGGATAATCAACTAACCTACTAGGTACAAATATTTTGGCTAATCATTACATTCGAGTGGATAAGGGAAGGAATAGCCTCTTCATTTGACACTTTGTCGAATTGTACGTCTTTCATCCCTTTGTTTTTGTTTTTTTTTTTGGTAGGCTACTTAAAATAACAAACTTGGAAAAAAATAAACTTGAAGATAGGTTATGTTTCTGAAGTAAAATGAATCATTCGGCCTCCTGTCTAACAATTCTCTTTTTAAAATAACAAAATAAAGTTGGCGCAATGGACAAGATATTTAAGAAAAAGCAGAGAGAAGTCCTATTGAAGTACACTCAGTTTTTACTTCATTTTCACCAAAAAGTCCAAAAATGGTGTTGAAGATGACATTTTTTAATTAATTTGCATGCTAAAAGTAAAAAGAAGTTTTAAAGGATATACTATAATGTTGGGAATATTAGGGATAGTAAAGAAGGGAAACACTATCAGAATTCTACTGTTAAATATCATTCCCCAACCTTTTTAAGTCTTTTTCTGTTCGAAAACTGGAAACTTTTTAATCAAATAAGCATAATAATTCAAAGCAAATTTCTTCTTGTTCTGTCATTAAAAATGTTGAGGTTAAAAAGACTATATATTCTACTTATCTGTCTTTAAATATTGCAGAAATAGATTCTATCCTTTGCTCTCTTTAGAGCAGAATTATACTTTTATTCTTTTAGTCTGTAATCCAACATTTCTCTTATATTTTCTTACTGTATGTACAGTGTAATATCACAGATGCTGTTTACATTGGAT
The DNA here is from genome assembly GCA_024305405.1 of Dirofilaria immitis. Classification (NCBI taxonomy): domain Eukaryota; kingdom Metazoa; phylum Nematoda; class Chromadorea; order Rhabditida; family Onchocercidae; genus Dirofilaria; species Dirofilaria immitis. Next base: position 40,802 of record JAKNDB010000014.1, read on the forward strand.
TGCTAAATTTCTTGCTAATCAGTTTTAATGCTTTAACGCTTGCATAGTTTTAGGCGAGTTACTCATTTCAAAATTTCATACTTTTGTAGCTTACTGAACTTAACCAATTATCACACATTCATTTGACAAGTATTAAACAAATCGAGATAGGTGCCACAAATATTGCTGAGCAAAGTTTACGAGAGTTAGTGAAAACCAATGGAATAATATCAAAGTCATTTTAACCAGATCATACCAGTAGCATAAATTGTCCTTTCATCTTTTATTAAGCGAATTAAATAAAGCTTTCGCATTAGTTTGTTTGTACAGAAATTAAGCTTTCGCGAATATATTGAAGTATTTAATAGTAAAATAATAAATATTCTTCCGATATTTCAATGTTGAAATATTTGCAGGCAAACAATTTCCAGAAATTATGCCTGCACAGTTTTCAAGTGCATTGTAATTGTAAAATGCAATCATAATTACGGCAATTCAAATTTCTATAAAATTTTAGTGTCGTTTTTTCACTGCTTGTTAGCAACATCCTCAATGCTTTCATTTTCATCTATCGTTCGTATTTTTTAAATTCAGAATTTTCTGTAAGTTTTTGTAACGCAGTTGAATAACGGAGCCGGCTCAATTCCACTGCTGGTTTCTCGTGTGCAAATGCCGGAAAGTCATGCGGAAATGGTCGCTTCCGAAATGTTATTCCTAAACATTTGATTAATTTCTTCTTCAAACCAATATTTGGAAACAACAATTGCTATATTGAAGAATATAATATAAAACAATTTCAAGGCTTTAGTTTATTAATTATTGACATTTGTGACATCCAGCTATAGAAATTTTGATGACAACTTCAATCTTATTTTCTACAATGCTAAAAAGGATAGAAGATGGAAATTAAGTTAAGGAGGGACAAATAGATGATTGACCGTATTTTGGCCACATGATAAGTTCTTCGGTCATGTCTAAGGCTCGCTGACCATAGATTTCTCTACAAAACAAATTCTGCCATCGTTTATAATGTTAATAAATTTGTCATTTCGTAACTTGAAACTTCAAAATAGCCGAAATACCTGTTTTTATGATTTTAAAATCTGAGTTTCAAAATAAAACATACATATAAGAAGACATCGTACTTACCTTCTTAATTATCAAAAAAGTAAGATCTAAGCTTATAATTTTATGCACCTGGTAGGCCTGAAAATGCAGTCCACAGCTACCCTTCCTTTCTGATCGTTATCTGTATCCAAATCATTAACAATGTCAGCTTTTTGCATTTCAAATGTTGTCAACACAAGATCTTTGTGATCGATACCTACTTCATTGTCGTGATAAATTCTAGATCGATTGCAACCCATAACACTCTGCTTGAAAAATCAATGTAATATATGATGTGACTGATTTAAAAAAACGAAGCAAAGTAGTAAGAGTTTATAAATTTTCACAAAATTTTGATTGGTCACTATTTCCATTGATATGGAAAGAATAAAACTGGAGCAAAAATATCCTTAGAACTATGGAATGGTTTATTAATTTCTTCCTATTCCTAGATATTACTGTTCCCTAATACTGATAATAGAGTTAAATTTAGAAGGCCATTTTCTTTATTCGTTTTTATTTCACATTAATTTTGTTTTATGAGTTTCAAATTCTTTTCCATAGCTGTACAAATTATCATTTACAATCCTGATGACAGGAAAACACTTTTCAATAACAATGAAAATACCAATGTCTTCTGAATCATTAACACAGCTATTGGCCAAGTGATAGTCAAAAAATGGCCTCAATCGTTTAGATAATTAGAATACTACAGAAGAAGAACCAACCGCTCAGAGTAATTTTTTTTTTAATGATAATTTCATTAAATGTTCTAGCTTACATTTTATAAATTTTGGCTGAAACTTTAATTTATTGCTGAAATAGCGATTTTTTTATTTGTATATAAGGATGAAAAATGACAATCCGTCAGTTATTTCATATTTGCAAAAAATCATAAGAGTTCCAGTTGTTTTATATTAGTTTATGATGATAAAAGGTGTAGGAGTTATATGTCATTCATTAGTTTTTTTCCAATGACATTTTCTGGAAAATTTTTTTGAAGTGTATATCTTTTTCGATTCACCGCAAAAGTAACTCTTTCAATTGATGAACTCTCTAATTAAGACAAAATTTTGCCTCTCTACCCAAATTTATAGATGGATACATGTTATTATCCGCGTCAAAATCGCTACGAGAAAAAGAATACAAAGAATTGTCGAATAAAGTGAAGGAGGAACCAGAAATTCCAAAATCTGAGTATATAATCTGGTTAATTACTAAACTGGAAAAAGGAATCAGAAGTACACGGTGAACACGTGAGATCTGTGGAGCTTATGATGAAAAATATCAAATAACTATTTTTAATCCACTTATTCATTGCCCACTTTTCTTCTCTTATCTCAGTAACAGAGGAATCTGTTTATTCTATTTCATCTTAAAATGGCATTATGGCGGAATCCTACATTTGATTATTCCAGTGAGATGTATAAATCATTAGATGCAAATAAATTACTCAATGAATTTGGTACTTATGGACGTTATCAAATGATTTCCTTTGTACTATGCCAGTTTACTAATTTTTTTATGCTATATCAATATTCATTATGATTTTTGTGAACCGAAAACCGCCAGATTTTACTTGCAAAATTGATGATACGGTTTGTGATTTCTATGATGGGATAACTACTTTTTAAACAACATATTTTATGCCTGAATGATATCATGGACCTAAAAAACGTTAAAAATTACTACCACAGATTGTTATGAAAATCCATTTCAAAATAAGATACATTAACAATCATCTGCTGCTGAGTAAAACTCGGAAAATTTTTGTGTTCGAAACATTTTATGAAGTTAAATTGGTTTGGGTTGAGTAAAATGCAATCAGTTTTGATAATTCTCATTACCGAAATCCATTTAAGGCACGAATCAAAATTATCAACCCAAAAGACCCATGCACGATTAAAGATATGAATACGGGAAATGAATTGAGATGTGCTTCACTTAATAGTGGAACATCAATTGTTAGCAATTCAACAGATCGGTTGAATAGTATACTTGTCGAGGTTCTGTACTCTTGTTCACAAGATTCATTTTTACTTAAAAATGCTTTATATATATTGATTTGCTTGTATTTCTCAAAACAATCTCGCATATCTGTCCATCATATTACTTTTCACTTACCTGAAGCAAGCTACCGTCAGTTAAATCGGGTAACGAAAAACAAAAGATTTGAAAAAAATTTAGAAAATTTTAAAAGAAAGGAAGGAATGAATAAATCAATGTCAGAATTCAATTTTGTAGTATGAATTATTATGTGTCAATTCATTTGTACAAGAAGCCGGATTCTCAGTTTTTTCGGCGGGTAATTTTCCTTGCATAACTTAACATTTTAGAAATAAAATTTTTGACATTATGGATTTTATGTGCAAATTTGATTTGCGTTGTTTACTTTCATCACTTAATTATTTACAAACCATGGCACTATGCCATTAATTTAATTATTACATCTGTTACTATTTGTTGATAGTAATATCTATTTTTATCAAAAAAATTTCCAAGTTCTAATGTAAGTTTATGTTTTCAGGAGCTCTTCTTGTGGTACCAATAGCATCACATTTGTCGGATCGATATGGACGTCGACGTATCTTTTAATTTCGATGTATTCAAGTGTTATATTCAACTTTGTCATAGCATTTTCACCGAATTATGCAATCTTTGTCTTACTGCGATTCTTTGTAGGAGCAGCATCTGATGTAATTTATTTTTCATTACGAATTATGACAGTAACAAATCAAAGTAATTATCACTTCATATTTAGATTTAAAGGTACAGATTGTAACTCGAAATATTTTTCCCTTTTATGTCATCATTTTTGTCTATATTCATCACTTTAGAGGTTTATTTGAATTTCTTTTAAAAATGAAGATAATTCATCTTCATAGAAAACATTTTCAAAACAAAGGAACTGATAAACTCTAAATCTTACAAGCACAATTTACATCCCCAAATCCAAACATCAATGGATTCTTACTTAAAATTGTTCTTTACTTCGTTGTGAAATGAATTGCTATGAAAAATCATCCAGCAGAATTGCAAACTAACTTACCTTGGACAGAACTCTTGCTGCTCAAAAACTAATGGTGTAAGTTCAAAGTTAAATAGAAAAGCAATACTTCCAGACTTATTTGACAATTGGATCAATTCTTTGTTATGAAACAGTGGCTGGATCATTTCGTGAATGGACAAGTTTATTTGGAGTGACCTTCTGGCTGCTCGGATATCTGTATATCGGAGTTCTAGAATTGTTCATTAAGAACTGGAGAAAACTGTACTTTGCGTCAGCAATTCCGGGTTTATTAACTATTGTATATATTTGGTAGGAGCTATAATTATATTATTCAAATCAGATCTATAAGTTTGTTTACAAAGGACATTTTTCCTTCTCTCTTTTGTCTTTCTATTATTGAAGCATTTTCTCAAAAGATATTGAATTTTTTAAATTACCTTAAAAATACTCGAACAAATTCTCTTCAAAAATAATTTATTTTTCCGTTGCAGCCATGAAAAGTGCTTGTATTTTGCAGATTTTTAACGGCAGAAATTTAATTGAGGGAAAAAAATTGTTTGAATTGCTTAAAAACAAATTTCAGGCTACTTCCCGAATCGCCACACTGGATGATCTCACACAAGCGAATATGCGGTATTCAAGATTATGTTAAAATATCTTCATGGTATAAATTTTTTAAATTCTGTGGTTTTATAGAATCAAAAATCAAATTTTCACTAATGTTCAATATTTTATCATTAATTTAAGTTTGAAAAATCCCTGTTGTATTATTATAGATCGTAACATATAGCTGTGAAAATTCTGGAATAAAATTTCAGCATATGGATCCTCATTTTAACACAATATTTAACCTCAATAATTTATTCTTGTTAATAACGATTTGCACTTTTCAGGTTCAATAATGTTGAAATTGATTTAAATAAATGTCAGTCAGAAAGTGGGCATATGAAACTAAGGGAAAAATTTAAAGAAAGGACCATGTGTGACTTATTTAAATATAAAAGGATTTTATATTTTCTATTTGTGAACGGCTATATCACGTAAGCATTAGTTATTTTTGAGTAAAAAGATTCTTAAATTGGAAAAAATGATCATTACGATAAACGGAAGTTGAGATCTTTCTGTTTCTTTTTGTTGATAATTTCGATAAATAAAGTTGTTCGAAAATTTATAAAGAGATTGAAGTCGAAGCAAAGGGAGATTAAAGTTGAAGCAATAAATTAAATTCCTTCTTGTTATGCGATTCAATGTAATAATTCTGTGCATATTTTTTTAGAATGACTATGAACTTCTACTATTTTGCTGTTTCATTTGATAGTATCAACCTAACCGAGAATGTATTTATGGGTTACATCCTGTCCGGTTTATCGGAAATCCCGGAAGTATTATTGTGATTCCACTGCTGCATTTTTTTCGGTCGGCGTCCTATTACATGTGTATCATTTTCTTGCAAGCAAGTACTGCGCTTATTATAGCACTTGTTCGAGGTATTGTATAATTTCAAAGTTTTAAATTTAATTTTATTTTTTATAATTAAGCGATTGATTGAATTAATTTTATTCCAGCTATCTGAATTCAATCTTCAATTTCAAATTTAGTTTAGATTCCAACAAACATTCATTAAAAGGACTGTGCAAATTTTAGGAATCCAATGGGCTCGAATATCCTGCAGTTTCTTCGGAAGGATGATCAATGAAATAGCGTTTGCAACTCATCCTCTACTGGCAAACGAAATGATGCCGACAACCATCCGAACAATCAGTTATTCAATAATTAATATACCTCAAAGTATTGGAATTATGTTTTCGCCATTACTTAAATATACGGTAAGCTAGGAAAAAATGACTTCTATTTCTGAATCAAAAACTAAAATTTAAAAGTTTGAAAAGATTCGTCATAAATTTACAATAGGGAATAGAATGAAAAAAAAGCGAAGATTTAGAGCGTGCTGCTAACGTTGTATATTGAAAAAGATTCAAAAATATCTCAGCAACCCTCACCACAAATTTAATTTCGTCAGACAAGCTTACCAACAGTATAGTGAAATACGTGGTCATATTTAGTTCCCATTTTAAAGTAATCAAAACTTGTTTCCTTATAGGATCGCGGTGATGGTAAAATACCACAGTTCATCCTGGCTGGTTTATCATTTGCTGCTGCAGCATTAACGATTACTTTACCTGAAACCAAAGATAAGCCAATGCCGGAAGATTTAAATCAATTAGATCCGGGATCATTTTTAGGATATTTTATTACGCGACAAAGATTAACAAAGAAATGAGAATGATTTTTTGTGCTTGGAATAATAAGTCTTAACTTTCCTACTGGTGACGAATGGAAATTTCTGAATGAACCATATAAATTTTAAGCATTGGTTTTGGAATTTAGTAGCGGAAAAATTCAGACTTATGCCACCAGTCGGTGTACTGTTGATATTATCACGTCATAGCTGTCAGTAGTAGCAAGATAAATAGTAACAATATTGGAGCAAACAATATTTTCCTGGAATTAATCTTTATTTCTTTTATTATTTCTCACTACGTTTTTTACCAATAGCACCGTATGAGAAAAAAAAAATGTGAAGAGCATGAATCTAGCTCTTTCCTTATCAGTTCACAAGGACAGATGTATGTCCATTCACCAAATTAATTGCTTGGTATTTGAATTTTGAGATAAAATCTCGTGCCAGTAACTAGTAATAAATTGTGTGTCTCCGCGAGAACATCGCAGAAACGAACGCTGGAAACGAATTCGAACCACTTAAAATTGTAATCAATTTTAATATTTAAGTTTTAAAAATTTAAATATTAAAAATTCTCCAACAAGGAAATAAAATTTGAATGTGATCACGTTATAGAAAGAATCAATTATGACAAAATTTATGATATATATGCCATCATCTATTGCCTATTTCTCCATTCATCGACTTAGAAGGCATACCACTAGTTGTTTATGATTAAAAAACAATTAAATGTAATTTAGAAATAATGAAGAGAAGCTGAGGTAAGTGAAATATAGATGGAAATATAAAATGCTTGGAAACATGGAATATCCACAAGATTTAATTACATTTAATTATTGGAAATTTAAAACTCAAACAAATATACTGAATGTAAAAAACTTATGTAGCAATATGGAAAAAAAGCGTTAAAAAAGTGAAAAAGCAAACGACTTGGTAGAGGACCGAACGTTCAAGTACTTTCCTTTTCAAATTCGCGCAAACTTGCATGGTCTCGTCTTGAAATTTGTCATCCAGTCGTTAGCTTAATTCTGATAATTCTCACGTGTACATTACAGAGTTTGGAAAAAATGTGGTGAGATGTTTTATTTGGGAGTGTGGATTATTATCGAATAATAACGTTAATTTCTTGGAGCAAATATTTTTGAGTAACTTCGAGATTCGGTATATATATATATATATCTTAGATTCGTAGATGTGACTTAACAGATAATGAAAGAATGAAATCAAATAAGCTGCATATAACGAATTTGGCAATTCGTTTGAAAAATAACTGTGCCGATGGTTGGATTTATGTCTGTATTTGTTAGGAATTAAACTGCATAAATAAGTTAGACTTCAGTAATTTAACAATTTCTATTCATTATTTATTCTGGGTCATTTTGATGTCTCAAGTGTTAACAGTGTTCCTGGAAACCAGTCGATAGTTTCCATTATTAGTGCAGTGAATATTTAATTTTACGTTCAATTTTCTTAGTTTTCATTAATGCGTATTTTTTTTTTTTTTTTAGACTAAATTGTAGTAGAATTTTAGATAATGGACGGATGCAGAAAGGCTTTGTATAATTATTCATGGAAACAGTCACCGATAAACAAGCGTCGACGAGTAAATCCACCTGAAGAAGGTGTTTTTATATATGGATATAAAATACGGGCAACAACGAAAATTGAGTTAAAGAAATTATCACGCGAAAATGAAATTAAATTCAAAAAAAAATGAAATTGGAATTAAATGCAAGAATGAAATTGAAATTAGATGTTATTACTTGATCCGAATCATTGATGGAATAGTACAGTGACTACATACCATAGTGTTTGCTTTTATTGCAATGGCGGATTATATATTGGATCTTTTCACTAATATTAGTAAATAATTATTTGAAGTATTTTTCGTTCTTAGTAGATATATTTCAACAAAGGAAAGGGATTATTGGAATAGTTTCAATGTTAATAATTTACTACAACACTATTTTCGCTTATAGAGAAGAAGATTTTTGACGACTGGTTTAAAGAAAAAGCAGACGAATATTTTCCATGTATTGGAGATCAAGACCCTGACGACGAAATTGTTTATGCTAATAATTCTGTAAGTTTTATTTCGTAAATCGATGCTGAAGAACATGACTTTAGATCTTTACAAGTGACTGACTGATGAGTTGAGATAATAAATAAATAAGAATTATTGGTAGACATGGAGATTTTTTTGAAAGACTTCTTTTATATTATGTAATTTTATCTGGCGTCATAGTTCTTTAGTAGACTATACGAATGTCATTATCTCCGATGAAACAGTATAAAATAGCATAATATTTATATTGAGGTTCATGTATAGATAATGGATGTAAATGGATAACTTCTTGGAATAGTCTTAAATTGTTTTTGCAAATTCATTATTTTTTTAGCTTCGTTTGGGTACTCGAAGAGTAATTTGATTTATTTAGCCTGCATACATAAATTTTTTTTTAATTGATATCACATTTTATTCTGTAGTGGATGACATCTTCACCACCATGCAATCCAGAAATGTACGGAACTCTTGCTTGCATTTCTCCAATGATTTTGGAACGATTACAAAGGCCAAAACATGACCAAAAATTGTAAAAAGGAAATGAATAAATGTCTAGCAAACCTGAATCGTTATGAAAGATCATTAAAAGAAACTAGAAAAACTTTCGGTAACGTCGCATTACTAAATCTTTTTGCCTTTTCTTATATTAGGATTTTTATGATTTATTAATTATCTAACTATTTCAGCTATACAAATGAAATTTGATTACTGTTATTATAATTGAAATTCAAGTATAAGCTTTAAAGTTTAGGATACGGTCGATAATATCTCTGTTTTTGATAAACATAAATTTTAAATGCCAATCTTTATTAAAAATTTCAAACATCACGATATATATTTCAGAGTAATAGACTTATGTTCTTCTTTAAATTTGGATAGTCATTAAGAATCAATCGCAACTGATTCTTATAAAGTTTCGGTTTTCATGCAGTGAAATTTATTGTAATCTGAAATATAATTTTAGTTAAAAGTAAGGCGCATTAAAGTTCAATGATTTTAAAATCAACATATCTATTTATATATATGTACTGATAGATCATTCTGGAGTATATCTTATTATTCGAATTTTCTAAAACGTAGTAGGTTATGAATTCATTATTTATAAATCGTTATTAAATTAGTTATTAGTACCTATGACTTAGAATTATTTTCAGATTTAATTAAAAAGAGAAGCGAAGAAATTTAGTATTTTTCCAAACAGAGCAACTTTCTGGTTCAGTAATATTTCCAGAACATTCAACATGTATCGCTTCGGATGAATTTTCATCGTTTCGAAAAAACTTTACAAAGTCAGTTATACTATCTATAGTATTTTTTCTCTGATGCCAGTTTTTATGCAAGCTGCTTTTTATACAAGCTTTTTTATATGCTAAGCATCATTTTAGATTTGTTACAACTATAAATTAGATACACAGAGTAATCTAAAGTAATCTACTCGGTTATTAATTAGCCTTGGAGTTCTCTCTGGTGTTTATGCATTCTAATAACACAGGATGCTTGAAATATTGAAACAAGGCAATGTGTGATTAAACTATTTGCGTCTTCTACAATAGAATACAGTAAAGAACCGATAAATAATATGGTAAAATGTGAAGGTTAGAGAACTAAGGAATGTAAGTGCAAAAAAGTAATCATATTGAATGAAAGTAATTAAGCGGGGCAAACGTTGATTTAATGAAATAAAAATTTTCGTGCAATAAGTGAAACTACAGTGCTTCTTTCAGGAACAGATAACAACTAGGATGGAAGGAAGTCTATCTGGTAGCAAAGAACTGATAAGTAAGTTGAAATCTGATTCGATTTTATTCGCGAGGAGAACAAGCTGGTAAGTACAGTCATTCAAATTGCTATCTGTCGTTTTTCCCTCTGGCTATTCCCGATGAATTATAAATAAATATTTTACCGAGAGGCAATTTGTGGATAAAAGAACATTAGATCTTGTATTAAATAATGGAACTTTGATCAGAGAGGACTGGTTAGAAGGAAAAAGTGAGCATGATAATTTTTGGAAAAAGGAATAACTTTTCAATGTGTTTGTCAATTGTTAGGGTTATTTATCTCTTGATAATATCTTATTTGGGCTTTGAAAAGACCTGAACATTATGCTGTTACTTCTAATTGATTCGTAAATAATCGAATGACATATAATACAAAATAAACAAAATTTTTGCAGCCATGACACTGAAGTGTGTACAGAACAAACTGTTTCGTCAGAGTCAAAGCAACAAACATCACAGCATCGCAGTGATGACGACAGCGACGACGAACTTCTTAGATTGGTCCTTGAAAGGTAGACAGTATTCATTTTCAACAGTATGATCATAAAATTTTTGCTGTGAAACTCCACTAATTCTGTCTTCCGTTCGATTATGAGAGAATGAAGTCATCTGAAATGTTTTAGTAGCCCGATCCAGAAGTCGGATTCAACGCTAAGAGTTGCTTTAAACGAGGATGAATTAAGTGATGAAGCTTTGCTTTCAATGATGATATCATCACCTGTGTCAAGTCCGAAATTCAAAAGCAACAAATGGTCAGCCGATTTATGTCAGTTACTGTCTTAATCGATCTTAGAGCATGTCGCAGAAGTCTTTCCAAAGCTGTGAAATGTTTGTGAGAATGATTTTCCAAACTACATTTCTTTTATAGGAACAAAATTGTTTGGTTAGAACGAATTGTGCAAATGATTCGTGTACATAATTTAATTTTTAAATACTTTGAAAATTCGGATTTTGTGCCTATGGAATTATTTTTACAGTATCCGTCCATTAATTAAAAGATATTTGGACCTATTGGTTAGTCTCATATAATGTACGGAAAACAAAATAAACCGTGCGGAAAGAAATATAAGTATTTTAAGAGTTAGGTATATGTTAAAGATAGTTTATGACTTTATGCGAGCGAACACGGAATAAATTGTTGCTTGTTTTTTCTTTTTTGGAGAAGGCAGTTTTTTTATTACGAAAAGCATTTGATTTGGCTACCATTATAATCTATTACTATTTGCATTATTCTGAATGATTTAGTTTTGAAGATTGGACATATTAATCAGCAAGCAGTTTGTTTTTGTGTTTTACGATTTTAACTGTTGATTTCTACCGTTTCTTCCTATTGGTCGTTTGTTCTATCTTTGCTATATTATCCCTATTAGAATTCAAAAAGAACAAGAAAGTAATTATGCAATACGATAGCAGATGGAGGGACACATTGTTTACACTTTGTTATTTATCCAAATAAAACTCTATCTGGTCTTTTCTTTCTGCATCAAGGATGAAAATCTTGTATTTTCCCTCCTTTTTCATTTCTTTCTTTTCTCCTGCCCATTGTTTTTATTATAGCATTAGTAAGGGAATAAATAGTCAGCAAAAAGTTGTTGCTAATTGTAACTATATGTCATTCATTGTTCATTTTGCTTTTTTAAGTGCTACTGAATTTTAAGAAATTTCCAACAGCAACAGTATTAGCAACTTTTGTAGTTGTAAAATCAGATAATACAATAAAAGCCTTTATTTCGCGATCATATAGCCTTCGATAAAAATATTGTTGAATTGGCCGTACTGTTTGAATGCTGATGCTATAATTTTACATAAGATCAGGTCTTGTAAAAATAAAGTACTCTTAAGCAATCTCTTTATTGTCTTTCCATATGTAGAGCAGTGTTACACGAAACTATTTCTTTTGATGATACGCACTAACAATATTTCGGCTTGAGATTAATCTAAAGTAGATATATTTTTCTTCTGTTTTATTGAAAAGAAAAAGGAATGAAAAAGAAGGAAAAGGAACACACCTGCCTTAGATCATTTAATAGACATTCATATATGCATGCTTTTCTCCTTGCAGTTTTCGTCCTAATCTTTATTACATTTTCCTCTATCTAAGAAGTAGTTGCTGGTTAGCTAACTAATTATTTTCTTCTGTTCTTTAATTGCAATCGACTTCTACTTTTGCATCTCTTTATTGTCGTTCTATATTTTTATAATTCTGGGAAATACCTTAGTAATAACAATATTCAATAATCATAAGTATAAAGAGAACAGGCAAATATGTCTATTTCTAGCTCCAGTTGTTGGAAACTTACAATTCAAAGTTCCATCACTTGTTTTATTGATCCTTCAGGAAAAATGATGGGAATAGTCAGTTCAGATCCCTTTTTCTGAAATCTCATTCTTTTTCATTTCCATTATCTTATATCTAATCTTATCAGTATTGAATGTGCCGGTGGTATTTTAGTGATAAATTAACAGCTAATTTATTGTTGTATATAATATTTTGCATAGTTAATTTTCATTTATGGTTGTCATGTTTTGGCGTAAGATGGATTATCATAGATATCCACGTTTTGATGAGGCACTTTCATTCCAGTAATATAGTTGTACTTTTTGATTTTTTTGAATGCAACCTCCCGGCATAGCCCGCGCAATTTATAATCGTTTAGGCCACACTGTAGTATTCTAATTATCTTTTCTGGTTCTATTACTGCTGTATGTTCTTTTGCACTTATGCTCTCTTTATCGCATCATGTCATATCAACTGTGCTCTCGTAGGTCAAAGGGCAGTTGGTAGGCAAGAAGAGACTATTAATGAGTGCTTCGCAGAGAAAACATAAAGGAAAAATTATGAGTTTAAATAACTAAATAGCAGATACAGCTTTCTCATTTATTTTCTCTTCTGTTTTATCCAAATTATAGTAAAGGGAAACGAATATTCGTATATGATGTTTACGTTTAACGTCTGAGTTCACACAAATACGCTATTCTCTCTAATAAAAACGAGAAGAAGGCGATATTATTTCAGTCCCATTGGTGCTCGTCTCGATTATAACCAATCTTTCACCTAGAATTTCCGTTACAGGTCCTCCGCTGTAGAAATTACTCAAACTTTAATAAATGAAATGAATCGAGTAGAGGTTCAGTTGGATCATAATACTCGAAACTTTATTGAGAGCCAGCGATTTACAAATTTACAAATGTAAGTAAAACTAATGGCTAATGATAATCTAGTGTGTGTTTATTCGTTGTAATATTATGTAACGGATTCCCTTAAGATGTTTCCAAGTTTGTAGGTTTTTATTATCTATTTTCGATTAAAAGAGGATATAAAAATGCAGAAAGTGTTTCATTATATCCTTTTCTTTAATTAGTGTCTCTTTTGAAAGAGTCATTCAAAAATTAATGCTGTAATCTTTCTAGATCACCTATTAGTGTCGATAGTGGTGTTAGTACTGGGCGGAATATATCGCTGAATCATTCGGCTGATACGAATTTGTCAGTTGGACTTAACTCAGCAGTTCGAATTAGTCCAACAGTTCGGTATGTTTGTTTCATATCGTTTTTGAGAGTAAAAGTGATTTACTCTTTTCCTTAAAAACGGTTGTAGTTTTTAAAGGAAAAGTTTGGTGAATTTAAACGTTCTATTCCAGTAGCTTGAAATATGTTGCTGCTGAATGCTTTAATTTTTTAGTAATATTCACGAAAATACTGAAGATGAGAATAAGGAGAATATATGTCCAAATTTACAAGACCGTCATGCTGACGCAGCGATTTTTTCTCAGATAATTTAGATTTATTGCCGGAGCAAAGAAATAACGTCGTTAACGTGTAAGAACGAGTTGACTTTATTCTATTATTTACGAATTATCAAATGTTTTCAAATATCCTTTCAAAATTTTACATAACTTTCATTTCAAAAATAATATTTTCTTGTAAAAACCTTACATATAAGTAGTCTCTTTTGTTGAAGTCTTATGTAAACTTACAAGAAATATTAAAATGTTAAATAACTAGTATAGTGAATTTCCTAACAAGTTAAATAGCTTTTTCCTAACAAGTTTTGAGATTTATTAAATGACAGTTAGATTAGGAATCTTGAATGAGAAAATGTCTCTAGCAAAGATAAATAAAATTTATTCTTTTAGAGGAAATCTTTACGACTTTTTTCACGATCTTTTCTGGACAATGAACATGAGAATCACGATGAGCACGAGAGAGAAGCTTCTACTTCGCCGCTGTCGGTTCAACAGAGATCGTCTCTCTCTTCATCTGTCACATCGCGCTCACCGCTTCATTGGCCTAATTTTTGGCCACAGTTCGGTTCTCATCCCATTACTGGAACACCCAGACATTCTCCAATACGGCGTCGAACGAGGAGACTAATGGAAGAACCGGAATTCGGTTAATTAATTTCTTAAATGAGTGCTGGATTTTCTTTGTTCGAATATGGATTATTATTATTTTTAGTTTTTTAGTCTATCTTTAGTTTTTAATTTTTCTATTTGACTGAACCAAGCCACGTTAATATCGACCATTCTTTTTCAGTATCTTTAGAGGACTTACCAGAAGTAAATCCTTTTGGGCCAAATGGTACTCCACCGCGAACACCTTCTCGTGAATCGTTTGTTGAAATTCGTGATGATTTTGGAAATCGAAATTCGAACGAACTCATCAAGTTTGTACCATTTCTGCATTATTATAAAATTGTCTCAGTAAGTTAATGCTTTTGCTATTAACCATCACCACTTTGCAGACCTCCTTACAACAATGCTGATTTTGATTTCATAATTAAATAAATACTCAATTTTTAAATAGTTGATTTTTTTGTAAATATAAGTGCAATTGAGAAAACTGCGTTATTTTTGCTACGAAAATAGTACAGATAACAGTAAAATAAAATGAAATTTTTTTTAGCGAGCAGAGAGAAAGTGAATGTGCTGTCCTCGAAATTGCAAGTATGGCACTAAGTACAGATTTTGTCACTCCACCCTCTAAACCTTCGATTCCACCTATGACGCCCAGGAAAAAAAAGGTCAATAGGAAATCTCTTAAAACTGCCGACAGTCCTTCTTTTTTCCAAAACCATTAACAGTTCTTCATTTTTTCCAAAAAAATCGTGTACCGTGAGGCATATGTTACTGAAAGAGCGCAGATTGCTCCATCCTTCCACTAATTCCAGTATGTTGTCTATGGTACTACGATCGGCAACGAAACCACGTCGTTCTATCCGTATCAAAAGTAAATTTATCTATTGTTATCATCCTATCATAATTTGAAATTTAATTGTAATTTTATTATAAGGTTTTTATTTCTGTATATTCTCACGTTCATTTTTAGTAGTAAGCCCCATAAATTTTGTAAACGAATTTCAGAAATGCCGAACCGTTACAGTTGCAATATCCGTCACTATGTTGACTTACGTAAGAAAAAGAAGAAACGTAATCTTTTGAAAGAGCGTTTTGCTAGAAAGATACGAACAACGAATAATAAATTATTGCGACACATATTGTGAATTCATCTTCGATATATCTGGAAAATAAAAGTCGAATGCTTTTTAGAAAATGAATTATGTAGAAAATATTTTATAAATCAAAAATTAAAGAAAATTAGGTTTTATTATAAAATATCGTTTTTAAAAAAAAGCTAAAGCAGAAATTTTTCGAATTCTTTATTTTATGATTTATAAAGCTGATTGAGAGTTTTTATTATACCACACTGATTATTACCATTTGCATTAAACTTGGCGAGATGTCATGTTATCCCATTCTGCCTCTCTAATTTTCTTTTGCTAATATTTCTTCCTTAGTTTACTATTTTGTATCTAAGTGATCTTGAGTGCTATTTGATTAGTAAAGATCTCCTTTGTGAATCTCTTTCTGTTTTGTTGTCAAAAAGATTGTTTTATTCCACTGAAGCAAATCAGACATCTGTTCTTTCATTCACTTTGTCATTCCACGGTGCTAATTCCGAAATTATATTTACAAATAAAACTTCATAACATGAAATGAAATTTTTTCATTTGGCCAAGCATACCTATGAGCACCATATGTTTCTATATAGTTTTCCAAAATGACATGTATGCGAGGGTCTTGATAAAGCACTTTAGGAAAATTAAGGCCAGTTTTGAGCTGCTGGATTAGCATTACAATCATTACAAGCAGGAATTCAGAACTGTAGCAGAAGAATGTGAAAAGAAGCTAAATTAAGTTGGCGGTATTTAGGATGAAGTTCTGTTTTGTCAAAATAGAACAGAGCAGTAGTATTATGAATCAGGATAGTTCATGTTGCATTATATTTAAGCTTCGAGTAGAGCGTTTCATAATATAAAAAACAAAAGACAGTTTTGCAAGACTGAATTTCAAATTCGAGTGAAGCAGTTGTAATTTCACTGGGTATTTCGAGATCCCATGGAGTTATGTCAGACTATTTCTTGAATCTTGTCGCTTTTTTTGAAGAATTTATGCAGATTTTTTCAGATTGAGAATTAAGTCCGAAATCGTCTTGCGATGATTGTGATTCTGTAATTCTTCCAAAGAAACGTTGGGAACTTCATGAACTCATTGATATCTGGTCCTTGTTTTCCGTTTGAATTTTTGCATGCTGAAATAATACGATACGAAAAAAAACGCGAGGTGGGGTGCAGATGCACTTATATACTCTTATACTTTACTCAGAATTCTTTTGAAACAATGATTTTCGACATTTAAAATTTCTTATACTACAAATGTCCTGAAATGAAGTCCTGAATTTTGTCGAAAACTGGATAATTAAAAAGTGACATCAGAAAATGACAGAAGAAGATTGCTGCAAATAGAGATAATGGCATATAACGTAGTGCCTATTACTTCTATTTACTAGCAACTTCGATACCTCTTAAAGTTCTTGGATATGAAAATTAAATTAGAGTTTGCATTAATTGATGATTTATTGTACATTACAGGCAGAAAAGATTGACAAACGAAAGAGCTGGATCGAACAAATGCGGAACAATCCGCAAATGGATATCTCATTGTTGGATGAACAGTTGAAGTCAGTAAAGCAAGTCTTCATCCAGGTGTCTCTAAACTTACTCTTGTTTAGGAATTTTTGTGAAATATCACGCATTTTTTCATTTTTTCATTTTTGCACACAGATAGGTGCTATATTTAGAACATGAATTACAGGGAAATGCTGATACACATCTGGAAGCTCTTGGCTACCGCGTCGGTTTCGTGCTCGTTGAAAAAATTGCTAAAGATTTACCAAGGTTTATTCTTTTTCAACTTACTTAAGATCGATTATAAATCGCTATTGAATAGTTGACTATAATATTCCTTGTCTTTCTTTTTAGAATAATCACTGAACTAGAGAGAATGAAGTTTCTTTGCAAAGAATTTTGGACTGCTGCATTTGGCAAACAAGTCGACAATTTGCGTACTAATCACCAGGTGTGTCTGTATCACTTCATATTTATAATTGCTTTAAAATTTTAGAAGCTAGGTTTTCTATTCAAATCTGAACTTGTTTTAGGTGGAAATGTTTAGTCTCGGATATCGCTTGTTTGTCATAATCAGCGAAAAACTTTATACCGGTTGTGGAATTTTATGTACATGTGCAACAGAAAAGAAAAAAAATAATGCATTGTTTTCGTCATGGCATATCTTTTTCTGTAAACTTCCAAATATTTTTGTTCTTTAGTTCCGAAATAATGGACATTGTTTCAGGGAGTTTACGTTGTACAGGACAACAAATTTTTCATCTTACTAAATTTTGCAGAAGGAAAACAGTGTGTGGAAGAATCTGCCATTTATTTGGCCTTCCCTTGTGGCGTCATAAGGTTCTTTTTCTCTAATTTTTTGAAAATTATTTCAAATGTTCTGTCGTAAGAGCTGATTTTTATTGTTTGCAGGGGTGCACTATACAATCTCGGTATCACTTCGTTAGTTACATCATCAGTAGAAACTTTACCAGCTGTGAAATTTCATGTACATATGCAACAGAAAAGTTAACCAGTTTGAAAAAACAATACATTGTTTTCATAGTGTATCTTTGTAAATTAATATTTTTGTTCTTCAGTTTTAAATGTTGCACATTCACTGTTTAGTAAACTAACGTTATCACTTTTTTTCTTTTCACCTTCCGAGAAAAAAATTAAATTAACGATTCTGAGCTTTAATAAACTGGATACTCATATTGATTTTTGCTCAAGAAATTTAGAATTATTAATTCAGTGGAACCGTAAAAAACAAATCTGTTATCTATAACCGTGAAGTAATATGGTTGTAAAGATTGAAGCAATTCTAAAAATGAAGGACATTTTGAGGAATATTACAAAAAATTTAGAATCGCTACTTCAATTAGCGAACAAAAGTGGAATGACTATTTTGACATTTAATGGTTCAATTTTTCCAGTAAAAAATAGCTTTAAGGATAATGGATTTTAATGATATTTATACTCGATTTTCGGCTTGGTTTTGATAATATATGAGGCTCTTAGTTCTAATCAAGCAAAATGAATTTCTCAGCTTTGCCATTATATTTAATGGTAGATGTATTTGTTTGATCAATATTCAATATAAGAGTCTTCCAAATTGGAAAGATTTTCTGCAAGTCGCAACAGGTTACTTTCAATTGTTTATTGCTATCGGAAAATTAAAAACAAAAATGTGGTCATACTGCACTGATCAAGTTGGCTATTACTGCTCCTTGCTAAATCCCATTCCATAAGGACGTTCGTTATTATCGGTTACACTCCAGTCATTTTTAAATATCTCCACATTATCAGAAGGTGATTCGAACCGGGTAAATCAAATATTTTAAAGTGACATTTTGCAGATTTGCTACGCAAATTGATATATATATATACATACATAGTAGCTATAGTAGCTGTATTTATATATATATAATAGCTATATTTATGAGTATATTTATGAGTAACTTAATTGTTTATCATTTAATTGAATATGGTATTTGGTACATTTGATATAATTCTGCTTTAGTAGCCGAAAAATCCACGATATCGTGTATAAAAAATTAAGTCACGGCAGAGCAATATTTATGCTAGAAATAAAATTTTGCAATTTTTTACGTAAAATCAAAAATTTTCAGGTTCCTAATCCTAGTTCGTTGTCAGTGTTTTAGCACATAAGATTTTATCAAGAATTTTTTAAGCAGAACAGTTCTTGTTAAGAAAAGAATTGAAGATTTCTAGATATTTTTCAGCTTTTGCATGATTCAAAAATTTATGATATTAGATATAATTTAATCCTCTTCCTCTTCTATTTTGCTATGTATTTCATGACACATCACAATTTATTGAAGAAATATAATAAAATAAATCGAATTTATTAAAAGTTTTGAGAAAAAAAAGTGGGAAATATCATTTCAGGAATGTCCGAACGATTCCGTAAGGATAGAATTTCATTTCGAAAGAAATTCATTGAGATTGTAATGCACGTGGAAAGAAGATAAAACATTTAAGCAACCTGATGGAACTCTCAATGTTTAACATTTTAAAAATTAGGCATAAGTTCAGTTTTGCGGTGAAAAGAGAAGTTAAAAAATATAAACCAGGCAGCCGAATTATGAATGCTTTGAATAACAATACTTTCCATACAATTCTTCTTTCAAAAATATCGCTAGCAGTAAAAATAAGCTTCATTATTTTGATTAATAAAAAGAATTATAAAATGTTTCGCCAAAAAGTAAAAAATAAAATGAGGGACGCTAATTTAAGAATGAGTAAAAGAATACTGTAACAAGATGAGGATATTTTTAGAGTCGTTTCGTGAAAATATCCTTATTTTACTGCCATAAAAAGCATAAAAATCGGAGAAGTTTCTCTGTTCTTTCCAAAAGTTTTCTTTTTTGGTGAACACTACAGAAGAAAACAAATGATTGATGAATGAACTGTTTTAAATCGATGCTACCCCAGTCTTTTCGTTACTTGTAAACCGATATCGCTAACATAAAATAGAAGCAATTCTATATTTCAAGATTTCATTTCTAAGTGAAGGAAAAGTATCCTATACGAAGTTTTTGGCATTTATTTCACTTCACTGAAGTCGATTTCTGATTCTTTTTGCCAATATACATCATATACAAACAATTTTGTTTGGTAGAAGTAAGATGTTATCTTCAATAAAATTTCATCTAATGGAAAAGATTTGTTCAGACCTCAAATATTGCAAATTCTTTTGCAGTAATTGTTGCTGCTGCTGCTGCTGCTGCTGCTGCTGCTGTAGTTGCAGTGCAGGAGACATAGGTTGTTCAGCTACAAGGAGGAAGTGGTGGGTGGATATTGGAAGATGTGGTAGCAGCGATATTTCATATTCGATCATCATCTTTCATAATACTAAAAATCGAAAGCATCCTAAAGATCAGGCAAAAGTAAGATTGATTCCTCATTCATCTTCCCAATTTGTGCTTTCATGGCTGCAGATCAGTCTCTTTAAGCTATCATTATTACGGCATAAGATTTTTGTTCACTTTACCATTCTATGCATATCAGTTTTGTTTGTTTCTGTCCTAAAAATATGAAAGCTAAGCATGTATTATTCTTGCAACAATACATGTATACCATTTTTCTTAATCTTACATTCCAGCCATAATTAAATGAGCAGATTATTATTATATCTCTATCCTATTCTTCCAAAATTTGTCTATTAATTCAGATAACTTTAAACTCCCAATCCGCTAGGTTGCTCACTTTACCATATCGGTTTTGTTTGTCTCTGTTGTTTGTTTTACTTTTATATTTATGAAGAATGGAAGTAAGTTAATGTATAAGTAAATGATTAAGATTGAATCGTTTAAAAGTAATTAATAAAGAGGGATACAATTAAATATGATATTCGTTGTTAGTTACTATTTCCTATATTTCCTTGATTTACAATTTTTATGATAAATGTATTCTAAACGAATTTTCTGGGATTTGAAGTAACTGAATTAAATATAGATTAAGATACCTCCAAATCCATAGTTGTTGAGGAAATAAAAGTCTTAGAACGACATAGAATTAATATAGAGAATGGATTTTTTAGTTTTTACCTTTCACTAATTTGCTCTTCATTAAAAAATAATTTTTAAAACTTATTTATTTACACATTTTTTACTGTTCATTTTGTTATTTTGCTTGGTGATTGTTATTTCTTTTATTTCTTTTTCTCGTGAATCTTTCGAATGATAAGATTTTTGTTTATCACATTTTTTTGTTTATCACATTTTTCCATTGCTCATTTTTCAGCCTGATGATTTCTAAAGCACAATTTATTAGGAAATTAATTCATATGAAATTAGAACTGTTTAAAGCGCCAAATCCTAAGAATAAAAATAATTTCAAGAGATTTCGTTTTTAATTAATTTATATTTTAATCGCCTCCTGAGATATATATTTTCTAGACCAAGTGGTCAATGAAAAAGAGATTGATTTTTAATATTTTATTCGTAATTGCAATGTCAACTAAATTGAAATTCGATTACCAGTGTTTCTGCAAGAAAGTATAAAGAAATGGACAGTCATGGGAAGAAAAATGCTTTGTTTAAAAAGATTTTTGAATTATTCAGAAACTTTAGAATACTCGACAAAGAGGAGTGTGCCATTATTATAGAAAAAACTTTCATTTAATTATCGGGAAATTTTTAGTCGATATAAGATATCCATAAATTATGTTCTATATTTTCGCTCATCGCGAAATATAATACATTAAGTAAATTTGTTATATAAATTCTAGAAATTTATGATTTTTTAAAATTCGGAGACCATATGAATTCCCGTTATTTCTCCATGCTCATATCATATTAAGCCTAAACTTTCTCGAAGTACGTTTTCTTGTTCTCTTCTCTTGTTGATTGAATACGCATTACAAGATAGTCAAATATGTTATCATTAATCCATTTATTTCAATAAATAGATTAAAAGGTTTATCAGGTGTGAAATATGTAAAATACGTGCAGGCTATTATTTTTGCAATAGGTTCACTATGTTGTAATAACAACCTAATTATAAAAAAATTATAAGACGATATACTTCGAAAAATCAAAGTTTATTTCAAGTCTCAAGTTTCTTCAAACAAATTCTGCAGTTTTGAATTTCCTGATAGTTCCTTTGTCTTTTGATTGTTTGAGCAATACAATCACGCCGAACCGCTTTAGATTACTTCCATCCAGTAACTTAAATTTTTATCTCAGTGAAATAGCAGCTCATTCCTATAGGTGATAGTACACTTTTCCCTGCGGCAGAATGACATTTCTTTCTAAACATTAAAAACAATTTGAACTGCTTCAAATTTAAATATTTGAATTTCAACTTAACGTATTGTTATTTTCTTATTTATTCATTTTTTCCTCCTCCTCCTAATAATGAGATGACGCATTCTTTTCATTGTCCTTTTCTGATTCCTTTATTTAAGAAATTAAAATATTTCAAAGAACATAAGAGCTACAATCGGAGAAGGAAGAATTCAATTAATTTCAACTCATGACATAATTTTTTTGATTAATTCATATTCATCCTTGTAAAATGTATTCATTCATCTCTTTTCTTTTCATTGTTATTTTAAATAACAGCTAATAGAATACGCTTGAAATGAGGCCATTTATTCTTTGCACTATATTTTACAATTATTTCTTAACTTTTCCATTCCACTTAGTTTCTCCCATATCTAAATTTCAGAGTTTAATATTTTACTGGCTTTAATTAAATAACTTTTATAGTTTTTCAGTAATACCAAGGCGTGAATAGAAAGCTTTGAGATATTAAAACAGAATGTGAGGGAATATCTGTCAGATGTGCCAAAAGTGATTGCTGCATTCGATACCTTTTTACATTTCTGGTTTGTAAAAAGCTAATACACAGAACTTGCTGCCACAAAAGAAAGACGGCATTCGATTATCATTCCCAATTCTTGTTTTCAGTGATTGAGAGAAAGAAATGCCTGATGAAAAAATATCACAGATAATTAGCTAAACTTTGGTTCATCTGTGGTCACAATCTGTTGTCATCGTTAATTGCCTAAATGACAAGATGCAAGTGAAATTAAAAAAATCAAGCTTAGGCTTTAGATTTTTCATAATTCAACTACAGAGTTAAAGAACATATGAACAAAAATACCATTCAAAATCGTCTAAATTCCTGTTTATAGCGAACAATGAATGTTAAGCTAGGAACTTTGAGATCCCGTGGGATCCCATCCAATTAAAAGACAATGCAACCAGCTCCTAAATTATTGAAATAGCACTTTATGAACCTAGAAGTAATCCTGAATAAATGCGGCCGCTTCATCGCTGCAAAAACCTGATGTGGCCATTTTCCAATTGCGTTTTCTTTTTGGTTTCATTTTATAAACATTGTCAGTTTGACTTCATTTTTTTAATGCTATCGAAAAATTATGTTGAATTCACTGAAAACGTCCTACGCGCAGAGTTTTTTCTGTCAAGCTACTGATTGCAGTAAATTATTTTGAGAATGGAATATAAGGAGTTATCTGACAGAAAAAGAAATCATTTTTGGAATATTTGTTGATCAATCGCAGTGAAGAAATTTCACTAAAAAAAATCTATGATTTAGAGGGATAGGAGAGGGAATAAGAAGAGATATCGGATATTCTTAGAAATTTAATGCTTAATTTGCAAGATTAAATTAAAAATAATGAATGTTATGAACATAAGAGTTTCAATATGATATTTGTGGAAATATTATATTTTTCTATTTTTTCGCATCAAGTCTCGAATTCTAATATGAATAATTTGCATTAATGACAAATTATCAAAAATTTCTTAAGTGGTATATTAGTTTGTACATTAGTCAAAATGATATTTGAAATTAAGAAAGTATCTCAACGCCGAGATTCCTCGAGAAATTCAACACGCTACTCAAGTTATGAGTATTTCCACTAGAGGAAGAGAGTGAAATTAGTGGAATTACCGATAGTTTGTTTTTCTTGTACCATGGCAAATAATCAACCGTAGAAATCGAATGAAACTTTTTTATCGAATGTTGACATTATTAGCATAATTATCAGCAAATTCCGGGGTGGGACTTGTTGAATCCCACCTATAGGCCCATTCTTTAAATAGTTTACGAATGAATCAGAAATTCATATTATACATCTGTCATCAGAATTTATCTTCAGCAGCAAGAAATGATACTGTTGGATATGTTCGACGTTCGATACATGCTCGTTTTAATAATTTTTGTGGTTGCAAATACTCAAGCAATCTTTTTTGGTAGCGGGTACATTTCTTCTTTTATTTTTTCATATTTTTCACTTTTTCTTCAACATCTTAATACATTTCTTATTAACAATTACCATTAAGCTTAATATACTAATAACTTTCAATGAACACCAACATTTAACTTTTCGGTTATGATTGATGATCTTTAGACATTCATTAAAATTTTATTCATTATCCATCCTTTCTATTACTGATTCATATTTTACAATTGGTCATTTAAGAGAGCTACTTAAAAGCTACTAATATAAATCAATAATTATATCAACAATAATTGAATACATTGCAGAAGTAATTGTTGCTGTTGTGGCGGATGTGGTAAATAATCAGTGTTTCACACCGATCATGACGAATATGGCGCTCATCGATATTAATTTTTGGCATTTTCGATGATAACATGATAATCGCCAAATAGTCTGCATGTCTCCCTCCTCCCTAACAAGTTTTTCCTTCTTCCCTTCACATTCCTTTCTTATTTATTACTTATTAACTTTTTTATGAAATGAAGAAATAATAATGAATATTTTATGTCTTCCAAGTAACAGATTTAAATAAATATTTTTTATCTGTTCATTGAATTCTGCTTATCTAAAAAAAAAGTGGAACATCGTTGGTAAAATTTTTGTGACTTTCATCAAGAAGTATGTATCCGAGAAATATTGCTAATCATTTATTACTTTTATTCTCTTCATTCGATGTTAAATTTGTAATCAATTATTCATTTTGCTTATTTAAATAAGTGCATTCGTTTCAACGTTAGATGTTTCATTTAAAAGTTTCGAAATGATTATTGGCATATCCGATCATTTAGATAAAATTTAATCCTTCTCGGTTCACGATAAATCTTGTAAAAATAACTTTTCTTTTTAAAATGAAGGAAATGGATTTAGACTATCTTACGATTCGTATCATTACTTGCTATTAAACTGATTTCATCAAGTAAGCTGAGGTATCAGAATCATTGTTTAACGAGAATGCAGATTTAATATGTTTGTTTATAAATACTCAAAAATGGAATTTACTGGAAACAAAAGTGAAAAATATACATAATAAAAAAAATCATTTAATAACGGAATTGATTTCTAAATACAGTACAAACTTGGAGAGGTAATAAATATAAGATGATTAAGTCATTAAATATCTTCAATTGCACCAACATCGCTCAGTGTTCTTTTGAAAATTTCAAAAATGATTTGAGCATTTTACTTGATTTTATAATACTCATATAAAAAGTTTTACTTTTCTTGTTTCAATTGATCGGTTCGGTCTAATCACTTTTTATGGATAAATTGATTATTTTTTACTAGTGTTGGTGTGGTATTAGTGCCTTAGAAAGTTTCTTTTTAACTCCTAATGACTGCTTTTGAGATGTACTGAAAATATTGGCCCAAATATCACGTCTCACTTCGAATGTCAAGGCGTTGCAGAAATCATCCATTGTATTCTCAATTTCAGGCCTTCGTATATAATGAAGGAAACTATCGGCAGGCTTTTCTTGTTTAATTCCTTCTTATATTTGAAAATTGTAAAGCATTATTTTTTTAAAAGTGTTCATGATCTTTCTCTATATGTGGAAGCTCTATAAGCAATATGATCCAGCCATGCCTTGGTATTAAATTTTGTATTCTGAGGAAGTTTATCAAAAGTACTATTATAACGTTTTTGCGAGATTTCTTCATTGGTGCTAAAGTACTTAATAGTGCATCAGTGAATTTGTTTTTTGGCGCTTGTACTCGCTAATTTGATTGATTTTACGAAAAATTTTGTGCTTTCGTCACTGAGTTCTTTCCTGAACTTTAATAAAGAAAATGGTGATACATTAAGCTGGCCTGTAGCTTTCGGATTTTTCGTCATCGAATTTGTTCGAACCAAATTGCGATTTAGTGGATGAAATAAAATTTTTTTGAATGGTCCAATAACTCTGTAATCTCTTTGAAGCTGTGACTTTAAATTCGGCTTCTTCTCGTTTTCATTGGTATTAAGAAAATTTATTCGAAGATTGCTTTTGTTGGATTTTTTCACCTCTTTGATGCTATTATTATCAGTATTATCAGCAATATGTAACTCAGATTTTGATTTCATAATATTTGCTCCTTTAAGATTATTCTTCCCAACAAAAGATGTCATCTCGTCCGTTTGTTCTGGAGATTCTGTCATTTGAATATCGCTAATACCGCAGAGTTTACAAAGTCTCTTTGGAATAATATCCATGAAAATATTTTGATGCTTTTTCATGCTAGAATATGGTGAAAAAGCGATATGATCACTTCGTTCATCTTCTACTTCATCGTAGTAGTTTTCCTTATCATGCTGTTCTGGTTTTTGAACTTTTCATCATGTATCACTGACCAATGTGCTGTAGTTTGTGTCTCAGGAAAATTGTAAGAATAATCTGCTCGTTCAGGTGAGACATTAAGTGTATCTACACTTTTGCATTTATTTCATTATCAAACAAATTTCTGCTGCCATCGTAATCTCGACCAAAGTCTAAAGTAACAGAAGGGATTAAGGTTGTTATGGTGTCCCATTCATCAGTCCACTGTCCAGGAATAGGTATTTTCAAATTGTTTTCCTGGAAAATCCTATCAACAGCATAATCATTAACTGGTGCTGGTAATGATTTTAATTCTTTGCTAATTAGCGGATGATTAACTTCACCATTTGCTACAAGCAGTTTTTCAGGGTTGATTTTTTCATCATTACCAAATTGCATTGGTACCAAATTATCTTCTACATCTGTTGTGGATTGGGCAACGTCACCCGCTATTTGTGATTCGATGGATGATATTTTGAAAGGTGCAATATTTTGAAAATTCTTGAGCAGTGACGATGATACAGTATCGCCTTCAACTTGAACATTTCTGCTCGGATCACAGATACTTTGACATACACAACATATGAATCTGAAATTCAAGAATAATTTAAAAGGCAAACACTTAAGTTTTAAAATATCAAAAGTTCCAAAATTAATCCTTTCTTATTCAAATTATGAATTTAATGTTTCTGTCTCTTCCATATAACTTTTCCAGATATTTTACTTTCAAATACCGTATTTTGTTATCTTTTCAAGAGAAAGAATTTGATTTGACTTATGAAGATCGTAGAGTCTTTTATTACTGAAATTCACATTCTTTGTTGTGTAAAAGTTTTATTGACGAAACTCATGATATTTCTCTATTGCTTTCGGATCTCAATGTTGTGATACCTGTAAGACAAATAAAAAGATACTCTGAGATAGGATCTGAATTCAATGTTATTCGTAAGTGGATATACCGCGACTAAATATGATATTAACCACACATATACGTTTCTAAAAAGACTTTTCTTATTGTGAAATTTTGAAATAACAAAATTGTGGAAAGAAATTTCAACAATGATATATTGTTTCAGAATTTCACAAAAGTTTAGCATAGTCATTTTTTCAAGAGAATTTTATAGGCAATACTTACTGGCAGTATTGTTGTAAGCTCCAATTTCCTGCTATTGAATTGATTGCAAAAATTAGTGAAAAGAAAATATTCATTGGTGACATCAGTTGAAGTAAAATATGTGAAGTATAAGCTAATATATTTCAAACATTACCGAATAATTTTATCGATACAAGAAAATTTTTATAAAAGATTTGGAAGAATATAGGGAACGCAGCACTGAATAAATGCGGAGGAAATTTTGCACTCTATATTTAATCAAAATTTGGCATAAATTAGCTAAAATTTCCAAAAGTTCAATTTCGAATTTCACTTTAAATGGGTGTGGTACACTAAAGGAAATTCCTTCCAAAATGAGGTGAAACCCTTGTTGCACCAGTTTTCAGACTGGCAATAAATATACTATAAAATATAATCAGAACTATAATAAAATATAAGCCACAGCACATAAAGAATGAAATAGAGTTTTATTCATCAATAACACGTTAACAAAAAAGTAATCATTGTCTGTGCCTAATTGGAAGAACAATGCTTAAAAAGGCGACATAACTGATGCTTCCAATAATGATCTCTTATCTAACTTAAATTAGTCAGTAAGGTCGCTGAGGAGTATTGCAGGACGGGAAGATTTTAATTTCCACTTATCATTGTAGCTGAGGATGAAATTTCTCGTTTGAAAAACTGACATTTAATTATTGAAATATGATCCACACAATCGCTGAAATTGTGATAAAGTCTCGCGATAAAAGAAAATGTAAAGATCTATGTTTATGTGCTCCAAATAAAAGCGATGATTCTGGTGACCTCAAACTGAACTATTGGAATAGCGCGAAGGATGCTAATCAGTAATATCATTTTCGCTAGATGCACTCAACAAGGTCAGTTGGATGGCATTTGAGCATCTTTGAATCTTTCCTTTTGTTGGGAGAAAAGGGATTTATTTTATTTTTTCTTTTCTTTTCTTTCGAATAAAAGGAGAAAATCCTCTTCTGTATTATTTGTTGATTGGAGGTTGCTAATTAGAAATTGGTCGCTTTTTGGCTATTGTGACTTGGCTAGGTCAACGATAGGTATATTTATATTTGGGTTTATACGATATTATAAATGCAGTGTCGCGCTTATACAATGGTCTGAATCGAATGCGCGATACATAAGAATATCAAAGAATACAAACACAACTAAATCAAAGAATACGAACAAATAAATGTCTTAATGCTTATTGCAATTCATATCTTTGGTCTGCCGTTCTCCTTTCGTATCACCATTGCTGTTTCTCATCGCCACTTAATAATTGATCATACTTTGCTAACCCGTAAATCCAGCGCTTTGATAGAGAACATCTTAACACTTTTATTTTTTCAGCTCTCCTATAACTTTGGAGCGCTATTTAAACTTTAATATCCCTTGTACACCATAATTTTTCCTTTGTTTACAATACTTTCCCTCGCCATTTGACCCCTTTAATTTTCTGTTATATACAACTAATTACATTTTTCAGCTTTCGTCGACACCTCTCTTGAGTATACCGTCATTGAAATTGTCTTAGTATATCACTGATATTGTAATTGTTGCGTTCGTTGAATGTTATCAAAATTATCGTAATAAAGGTCTAATTATCCAAGTTTGAGATTCATTTCCAGGTGCGTGAAACAAGAATTACAGGACTGAAAAAACCATCCACTTCAAATTTTTCCACGATCAGAGAAAAACTTCGACATTTGCCTTACTTATCGATGATAGATTCTTGAGTTTTGATAAAGAGATTATCCAGCTACTTTCGTTTGGGCGTCCCATCATTTGTATTAAAAAGAGAGCTTTAAAAGATATGATTTGAATCAGCATATCTGTGTTGTGAGAACATTTAAGCCAAGTAATTTGCAGTGCAGGTCTGCAAAACATGATAGAATATTTAACTTCACTATAATAATTTTTGAAAAATACAGTCATCATCCGAAATATCAATTATCTGATGCTGTATACATGATGCAGTTCTGTTTAATGAACCAAATGAGTGCAGTTTGCAATATCAGCTTCTCAGCTATTAGTTAAATTATCAACGGTTCTGTTTAGCTATGCTAAATAAACGCTTGACAGTATTCAGAAATACATTCGTCCAATATAGATTTTATAGAGGAAGTTTGATTATGTTTCCAACTTACTAAGACAAAATGATTTATAAAATTATGATGAACTCAGTACGACGCGAAAAGAAAATTCATAAAAATTATAGTTATTTTATCAAGACTATTTAAATGAACTGCATTGTCACGAATGTACAGTTAATTATTACTATACACTTAAAAAAAAATTTTTTTAAGAATTTCATTTATACAATTAGATTGAAAAGAAAAAAGGGAAAAGCAAGTTCGACAATAAATATTTATGTCATTCACAGCAAGGGCGAGTAAAAACAACACAACAAACAGAAGGGAAAGAATTATAAATATTCGAAAACTTTTGGGGATTGCGGTCAATGTATGATAACAAAATTATAAAAATACAAAGATTTCTCCAGGACAGCGCAGACAAAAATTATAAATTAGAAAAACTAACAATTTGTTCCAGTTTACTGAAATTTCGAGTTTACTGAAAAAAATCTGTCACAATGGTAAAAAATTGGAAAATTTCATCAATTTACAAAAATCAAATTAAAACTGAGAATTAAACGATTTTAAAGTAAACGAAAGTTCACGTCACTATGCAGCTTAAAATTAAAATAATGAAGATATTACAAATTTTGTGATTGACAAACTTTGAAATTTTAAGGTTTTAAAAATTTAAACGAAAAGGTCATCGGCAGGAAAATGTAAATTCCAAAACAGGAGACTAGGGATAGATATTGATTACATACGAGCATTATGATAGTGGCATGCTACATATTACATATCGAACATTTACTATATCTTTATCTTTTTGAAAGATTATATTTCACAGCGATACATTTGGCACCATTTCAAAATACTTTTGCAGTTTTTGTAGTTCAAGTTTCGTCATTTCATGTGCACGTCGCTCCTAAAATTAATCTCACTCAATTCCATTTGAAAATAATCTCCTACTTCGCGAATTTCGGTGAGGCGATTTGAATAATTCCAGCTCACCATTCCTATTTAAATTAATAGGTACGAATCTAATTTTGATCATTTTTAATTGAACACTTCTTTATTTGATGCTTGACGAGGCATGCTCATATAGGAAATATCATAGTCGATATCAGTTCTTGAAGAAAGGAAAGAAAAATAAAAGAAGAATCAATGGAAGTGAATTAAATTATGCAACTTAATTAGATCAAGATTGTCAATAATAAAGACAAAAATTGTTACTTTCGTAAGTTCTTCTTTCAAACGTGAAATCATTGCTTCCAAAGCTTGCTTCTCTCGCAATGTTTTTGCAGTTGAGTTTGGCTCTTTTCTAATTCATCATTCTTTTAGAAACTATTTTTTCTGATTCTTTCGCTTTACAGGGCAGATTAATATTACGATCATAAGCATTGTTCGTCGATTGCTAAAATCAAAGGAAGAATGGATTTTTAAATCCACAATGACACTTTAAATAAGATACGATTCCTCTTATGTTTCGTCACTGTTCATATTAACGGAAACATAAAATCTCTTTTCCTTTTAAACCATCAACCTATTCGAGCTCAAATTCCTAAGCTTCACTTCACTACTCCTATCGAGAAACATTAAAGATTAGAATGTTCTCTAAAAGGATAAATAAAGAGATACTTCTCAAGGATTATAAATCGAAAGTACACTGCAAATTTCCCCTCCAACCTTAGATTTTATCGGAAATTTCTAAATATCAACAAAATCATTATTATTAGTAAATTTATAAAAAATAAAGTTTACGGAATAGGTATTAGAGGAGTTTTGAAGGACGAAATTAATGAATCTTCAGAACGGACACGCAATACTCGGCCCTGAAATAAATCATTGTTCAGTTACTTTTAATTCTTATTTAGCATCTTCATCACATGATTTTTGATAGGAAAAAACGTTCCAATTTTTAAAAAGAGAATGAACTGAACTGGAAAGATCTCGAATCGTATCATTTTTCATCGTGTAATAGTTCACCAAACAGTTCTCCTAGACTACTTTTTAATTAAATTTCGACAAATTTGCCGAAATTCAAATTGCTTGAGGTAGTTCCAAGGACGACAAAGTAAAAAAATCACTAATTTCATTAAAAAAGACAGAAGAGATTATTCTAGTAAACAAGTCAATAATTCGAACTATTTCAACCTGTACTTTGTAAGTGGATTCATACAAACAGTTACCCATTGTTTTCCATTTGGTAGGCCTGGAATATTACATTTAAATTCGTATGCGATCAAATTTCTTTAACAAGTCCGTTGTAAGATAAAAGATGCAGTAGATTTTTACAAGCTTGTAGTATGAGAATTTTCTCAACGTTTCAATGTTTCATAGTGATCCCTTTTTTAAGAACTATTTTTTAGAATTTGAAACTTAAATTCAATTTACTTTTGAACTTAAAAATTACTCCTTAAATTGTAAATTTTATAAATATTTACTCAATTTTTACAGGTCTTTCATAACGTGCACATCCAAATTTTTCACCATATGCAAGCTTTGCTACCTGCAAAAAAGTTATTTAAATAAATGCATCAAATATCTAAAATTTATATAATTAATTGAAATCTATATTAACAATAACAATGGAAACTGATTAAAATGCGCAATTAATTTTTCTTCTCAACGTTGAAAAAGATCACTAAAAGTTAGCGTATATGATTTAGTGCAAAAAAATATTAAATAAACAAATCTTATTTAACGATTTCAATGAATTTCTATTTTATGATTATTTTTATTCATTAATAATAGGTTGGAGACATCTTTTTTGATCTTACCAATATTAAAATAAAAAAAAGGAATTTTATATTAGCGAAACAAAATATAGCGTTAACGGAAAGTCATGATCAAAAATATATCTCGCCAGTAACTATTAGAATGCTAACAGCAGCACGTCTCTTCCTCGCCATCGATTCATCTTCGAAACTACTTGACTGTTTTCCAGCCTTGTCCCAATGATTAAGAGTACGAAATTGTTCATTTTTGAAAGGAATTTGACAACTGAAAATCATTTATACTGAAGAGTTTATTAGTGACCTGATTAATTATGGCCTTTTAAACATCTTTAACAAGATTCTTAATATTTCAGCACCAACTTATATTTAATAAAAAAGCTATTAATCGATAGCATGAGAAAAATGAACTTTGGGTAGACGAAAAGATAACGATAAGAATCTCTATGAAATAAAACTGCCATATATTTTCTGATAAAGAATGAATAACAATGTTTACACAATAAAAAAGTTAGCCATATAATTTAAATTAACAAAATACAATGACTTAGAAAGCATCAACAAAATTTTACTTCAAATTTCGTTTCGCGAATGTATCAGGCATCAACAACAACCGCTCATCACCGCTAACGGCAGGACAGTGAGGATCAGCACAACCCTACAGGGTGAACCATCTGATGCCGGCGATATCATGATCAGACGAAGTGAGGTTCGATGTAGCATCAGATCAGAAATTTCGTTATAACTCATTGTAACGATTGGTCTATCTTCAATCTGCAAATGGACTTTTCCATCTTTTCTCAGCTTCTACAAAATATTTTTTAAATGATAATATAATGAAGAAGAATTAATTTAATGACAGACAGGCAAAAATTCCATATTGAAAAAAAATAAATCGCTTTCTCCAATTTCCCTTAAGAAAAAAATATCTTTATCAAAAAAGATCGCAGAGAATTATGGAATGGAAGTATTAAAGTGGTAGGAGAGTCTAAGACTCTCATAAGGATTTCGTATCTATAGAAATAGATAAGTTTTTGAAATAAACCTTTCCATTTTCACTTGAATTTTAGCGATGGATCTAGATCCGACTTAAAATTTAAAGTCATTCCAACCTCGACAATGCGTGATCCCTGCCTAAGACCACATCGCCATGCTGCATGATACATTTCCACATCAGTAACAACACCTTCTTCTTGTAAATGAAAACCCCAACTGTCGGAAGATCGTGCACGTCGGTGCAATACTTCCTTAGCTTCATCGCCTTCAATATATTCTAAGCATTGCATATAATGTTAGAATTTTAAACGATTTTAAAAACATTTCAGCTATTTCCATCTATTTTGTTACATAAGCAGAAAGAGTGGAAACGAAGGAAAATAAAACGGGAAGATAACTTTAGTGAAGTCAATCAAAAGTATAATCAGTTTAAATACGAAATATAAAGAGTAAATAAAAAATTTAAAATTTTTCGAGACAGCTAAAGTCGAGTAAAAACTTTTGAAAATATTACAAAATTTTTTCACTACCTTTGGTAACACATTCCAAGCGTCGTATCAGAGCAATTAATTCCCGATCATTATTATCAGTTATGCAACATCTCAAAAGCAACATATCTCCGTGGTCGTAATAAATTTTCAATCTAAAAGGACTGAGCGTTTTATTTTTACTAGAAAATAATTACAAGAAACGAAAAAAATAACCTGAAGTATGTTATGGAATGACTCTTTTTTTTGGCAATAATACTTCTGCTTTGAGGAGCAAAAATTTCAAATTTAATTTGAACGGCTTAAAAAGTGGATAATATGTTTCCAACATTCATGGCCCATTTCATAATTGACTTTCGTGTGAGTTTCAAAATATAGGAAGTATTGTTATTAATAATATATGCACACCACAAGTCATCACAATTCTATGGTAATGACTAATAAAAAACTATCAATTAGAATCTGAAGTCAAGCTGATAAAACCACGCCGACTTAAAGAGTATGCAATTTCCACATACAAATATCTAACAGAAACAAACAATTAATAAAAAATAAAAATCGCTTCTGAGCACCTTCAAAGTTTGAACTCACTTTTGTTTTGTTACTTGTAGGTATGCTTTTTCAAAATATTCACTATGCTTTTCAAGATCTTGATTCACGTCTTACCCTGAATCCATATTGGCCCAACCAATGATAGAATGTGTAGGTATCGCACATATTACTTCCCAGATGGCATTTCCAAAATAGCCAGAGTTTCCCCAGATATACCTAGAACACATGTGATCGACTGATTCTGTGAATGGTCATGAACTTCAACAAGCCAAGACAGAGCTCCATGTACTGATTCACTTAACAATGGCCGTGGTGACGATCTTTCTTTTCGTTTCACTGATCCAACTAGAAATCGACCTGAAATAATCAAGAATTTCCACTTATTAAAGAATAATTACAGAACAAAAATCTATGTTTTCATTGCATTCGCAATGCTAGCACGCAAGAAACATTTACTTGCAATTTTTGCAGGTCCATCATTTGGATGAGCTGAAGCAAAATTTTCAGCGATTTCTTTCAATGCTTCTCGACGAGTACGTGCCGCCATAGCTGCGAATTTTTTCGAACGATGCACCGCATTTTCAGCATTTATTACTAAAAAGCTAAGGTTGTTGATTTTTTATACTTTTTTCTAGATGAAAGCTATCCAACTGATCGGTCTCAAAAATACTAACGTCTTTGTGACGGAAAAAAAATTTTAAATTTTCCTTCAGATGCTGCTTGTAAACAAAAAAGATAATTTGAATTAAGAGGGAAAAATTAGAAGTTGAAGCCATCCTGCACTTACTTTTGGTAATGAAAAAATCATGAAATTCAGATGATTTTGGAAACGTTGCTCCTTGCGGCACAGCAGGTCCAAAAGCTGGCACATCTTTCGCTCGTGATACAGCGATGCTACAAATTCCGCTAACGATAGGGCACTTTTAAGATCAATCAGTGGTACCTTACAAGATATAGAGCATTATCAGCGTCTTCCAACATTTACATAATATAGGAGTCGAGTGTTACACATCAATGCGTAAATGTATCCAGCATGTACGAGAGGCAAAAAATGCATGATAGCCTCCTCTTCTATATAAAGAATTCAAAACGGAAATAAAAATATAAGGGAATATAAATTAAAGCAATAAAATTTTGAAGAGATATGAAAATTTAAAGGAATTCAGTTCATACCTGTAAGTTACATCATCAGTACATGGATTGTTGGCTCGTATAATGATGAAAACATGTTGGAAATGTGAACGAACAGTGATTGGACTGAAAGGAAGAGCACCAGGCTCCTGGAAGATTACAGTAACCATATCATTACCAATATGTCTTTTCCGAGCTAGCTGAAACAGTAGCAAATTTTGAAGCGAAGTAAAATACAAAGAGAATTCAAACAATGATACAAAAAATCATCATAATCAATCAATTTGTTAAATAAAACAAAGAAATGAGAAATCAAAAATTTCCTCACCTGTTGTTTATTACTGGGAGTAAAAGGAAGAAGTGTTGATATATGGAACATTATTTCATGTGCTTGGTATTTGACGTATATAGAATGTGTACCCGTTGTATCACCGCGTACATCAAGACCTCCTTTATATTGATCAAAACCCTTCAATCGTACACGTTGTCCAAGAAAGTCTAAGAATTCCTCGAAAGCAGGAGATCCGTTTTCTGAAATTGAATGTAATTTCAGCAAATAAATTCATTAATATATATATACCACACTAACAAATTATAGTTATACAGACATGACTTTTGAAATCCTCTACTAATTATCAAAATGATAGCGAGTGGCATTGATTCCTTTAACGAAGTACTCGATCAGTATTAAGAATCCCTATGATTTTAGTTATGCTTTCGTAATGGAATATTAATTTCAAATATAAATACTGAAATATTTAAAAGAACAAACTGCAAGTATTCAAATAAGCAATATTTAGAAAGGGAATAACTTTGTACTTTTGCAAGAGCCTAAAATCTTTTCTTTAATAGCTACTGAAATTCCCTATCTTTTCATCTTTAAACATGAATTATAGCAGATTTTTAAATTTATTTGGAGTTCTGAAATACTTGTTCAGCAATGCGGTGAATTGAAAAAGTTTTAAAAACTAATATAAAATAAGCGAAATAGAGTAAACTATGGCAAAAGAAATACCGTTATTATACATTTGTTCCTCAGTGGATTGGCAAACGCCACAGTACATTACGCCAACTTTATATCTTGTATAAATCGGCTAAAATAATACAAAAATCACTTCCGAATCTTTCCTTCTTGATGGGAACGAATCGTATATTATAAAGACAAATTGAAGTAATCATACTTTGCCTTGTTTTTGAGGCGATTAGAAGATAATTAATTTTTGTAATAGTATGAGTTGTTCTAATTCATTTGATTCTACAACGATAAGAACTATTTTCTTCATTTTTTAGAATTTTCGTCAAAATGTTATCTTTCAAAGAGAGTATTATATGTTCTTAAACAAGCTAAGAAACCTGTTCATCAATTTTGACAAGAAAATCTTCCACTCGTGTAGATGACGGGTTGGCTGGACGAAGGATTCCGTAATGTATTTGTGGACAAGCGATTTCCAACAATTCTTTTATCAGTGATCGAGTATTTTTCTGATCGGCATTATTATCCGAGATAACTTCTTCCGGTATTGCAACTCGTAGCGTACAAAGCTCAAATAATTCTGCATTCATGGCAATAATCAAATATGATTAAACGATATATCATGATAAAATTCAGTTTTTTGACTAAAGCAAGATTTTGTGCCGAGAACTTTCACATTTTCAAAAATAAATAATTTGTAGTAGTATGTACAAATGTTGATAAATTTAATCATTTTAAAACTTACACAAGGGTGTAAGATTTTCATATAAATCAACGAGCTCAAACAATCAATCCTATTGTCTTCACTTAGAATAGTAACTTGTGTAAGCGAACTTTTGTTAGAGAATCACTGTAAAAGCTCGATAAATAATGAAATAAATACATCACTAAGCCGAATAATCATCCGATAAATAGTAGCATTTTGGTCACCGCTTTCAATACGTTCACGAACTACCGAAACAGCAACTGGGCCATATGTTTCATCAGTGCCAAAAAAGTTCCAATGAGCTGAAACCTGATATTTTTAAATTTGTGAAAAAACTACAAGTATACTGGAATCAACGAAAGCTTTCTATTCTAATGCTTTCTTTCGAAGACAACTCACGCCGTCCAAGAAAACAGTGCCGGTAGTAGTAAGCGCCAATATCTTGAGGCTCAATGACAACTTTTTGTTGACGTGCTGCACATAATCTGAAAAAATTCCATAATAGTGACACAAAATTAATGCTATCATTCCAATTATTTCCATTACTTGAAAGAAACGAGATTTACAAGAACGATAAATTGTATCATTTTGCAATAATTTGGTTTTTAATTTCTTTTTCAGAACTAACTAATTTACATTTCTAACGAACAATTTTTTTGTGCTTTTACACTCTTTATCCATTCCAAATCCTTATTTCATTTTATTTCTTTTCTTTATTTCAAAACTGTCTCTCTTCTTTTTCGACCCTTCATATTATTATCTCAAAGGTAGCTAACTTTAATATTGTTCAATTATTTTCGTTGCCATATCACTTCAATATACACCTTTTAAAAATTTATTTCTGCCTGCATTTAACTAAGCGAAATTTCCGAAATTCAAAATATTTTTATTTAACAATTTAAGTCTAAAATGCTCTCTTGATAAAAATATTTTACATTTTAACCAATGAAAAACAAACTTGTTTCTATTGAGATAAACGACTGTACCACAATCTTTTGGATCAACGACTTCAACAAATAAATTGATGGAATAAGCAAAAATATTATTACCTGCCTCCCAGGTATACATTGCTAACATCTTCCAGGATGCCTACTTCGGATGCTGTGTGTTCCCGTTGCCAAGTTTCATTCCTATTTCTTAATTCATCAGTTGAAACAGGATTGAAGAAACGAGAAAGAGCCAGACGACGAACTGGTTCACCACCTAATTCATTTCTAAAAAATTCAAAAACTTATTCGATAGTAAACAAAAATTTTAACACCGACAAAACCGCTGTATGTTTCGCTTTATTTCATTTTTTTTTCAGATTGTAAAAAGATAAAATACCTGAAAGCCGGGCAGTTTGCCAATAGATCGTTAGATTTACCATCACCCATGTCATCTTCGCACGGACTCTGAGCCTGGGATGCCCCAGTTGGGCGCGGCTCAATGAACGTTGTTGGTGGACCAAGTCCCCAGGCCGACGCTAAGCTTACACAATCATGATGAGCACAAAGTCGTGGATAGCACGGCCGCCACTCGCTACAGTTCGTGAAATTTTTACGTGAAATACTCTCTCAAGAGAAGTTATTAGAAATTTTTCCGAAGAAAAGTAATTTATTGATAATTTTAAAGTGTTTATTATTTTTTATTTATATTTCTATTCAACTAAAGGAATTCCAAATGTACCATAAATCTCGTTTTTAATTCAACCGAACTGAACTCAGAACATACTGAGTGCAAGCAATGATTGAAATGACTAAGGCAATAAATACCTAATATATTCGAAAGCAGTTTGTGAATTGAAGTCGGGATCGTAAGAAGCATGAGGGTCAAACTGCGATCCCGATACACTACTCTGGATGGATCCGGAAGGTGCTAGTGTTGATGTTGTTGCCAGGCCATGCGTAGAACCTGTAACAGAAAGAAAAAATTATCGAGATGAAGATAAATTTTTTCCTATTCAACGGACATCTTCAAGCATCCATGGAAATGATTAGAAAATTGAAGATCAGTACTCGGAACAATGATAAAAATTAATCGTATTTCGCTTTTGTATATAGAAATCTAAGACAGATATCATTTTTAGTCAAGTAATTGCATTTTTGATAATATTATTAAAAAGACTTTAAATTGGAAAAATTTCTGTTAATATTGGCAGAACTTACAGGACGTCATCGCTGGGTTGACGTTATGATTGCTATTACCGATATTAACATGTTGATAAGTGGATGAATGAGGAGCAGATTCGTTAACTTTCAATGAATTGTAAACAGGTAATGATGCAATTGTTTCGCTATTAACTCCTGGAAGTTTGATGATACGTTTAATTGCTTTTACAAATCGAGGAAAATCTCACATATTATTTTGCAGATGAGAAATTATTCAATAATTTCCACTTCACCGTCAACAGCATAATAAACTATTGTAACTTAATCTTCATTAATACAAATCAGCCATTTTGTATAATGAAACTTCGTTTCCTACCATTGAACTATGAATATCTAGCCTATTTGTTAAGAAAATTACAAAGCTATCACTTAATTAAAATAACGTTTTTATCATAGCGACGATAACTGGAATCGATTTATACAAAATATTAACCACCGAGTGCGACAGCAAGAAGTGAACCACGTCGATTGAAAATATCCAGTGCTCGAGCGGTGCTGCTATACCATGCATCTGCAGGTTGACCGCTGTCCATATAGTTCTATTAGAGACATAAATTAAAGAAGAATTCCGCTGTCCAAAAGCAAGCCGTCAAAAATATCAAATTATTACCCAAAAATTTTTTTCTGACTTCAACTCTCACTTCCTGAAAACTCTCCTAAGAAATTGAATCATAATGGAAAGCATAATAATGGCACGGTAATAAACAAGAAATAGACAAGTTAAATGACGCGAAATAAATTCAAATCATTTCCTATTTTTTCCTATGAAAATTAGGATAAATTCCGATGCAGCAAATAGTAATCCTAAAAATTAAATCAAAATCGGTCTTACTTTGGATTAATCGAAAGCAATTCATCAGTAACGATTTGCTTTTATGTAAATTTTGAAAAGCCCTTTAACAGAGTAGAAGAAATAGGCCACTTTTAAATAAACATCCATTGACAGAGAAAAATTTCCGGCTTCGAATAATCACTCCAATATTTTGTGCCATCGAAGAAAGGAAAAAGAGATGAAGATAAAACAGCTTCAGCTTCCCTTCTCCCATTTCTCACTTCGGAGGCAAAATAATTATTTCCAAATTGCTATCCATTGTCAACCCTTCCGCCTGCATACGTCATTTCCGCACATTTTCCGATTTTCCATCAACTTTGAATTAAATGTCAATTTGTAAGCCAAAAATTAAGGCGAAGTAAAATTCAACAAGTATTCTGAGATTTAAAATATTTGAAAAAAAACCAATTAAAATGCCCAAACAGTTATTCAGTGTAAATCTCAAAAGATCAGTTTGTAACATGCAAGCCAAAATTTGTAATATTTCGTACTTCAGGTATTTAAGAACAGCGATCTTTCCCTCTTCAAAAACACATTTAGATCTTGTTAAGCAATTTCACTATGAAATCAAAAATTAAACGAAATTTATCTCTCCTCCACTCCTCGTCTCCTTTCTTTTTCTCCCTTCTCTTATTTCTGATATCGAACAATCCAATAATGATCTTCATTTTTCTAACCAATTAGTAAAATGGAAAAATACCATACTCGAAACCAATGGAAATGATTTAGTAGCGCGAGTTAACGAACAATAAGAAATTTTCACTATTTAATATTGGAAATGCAGAAGAATCAAAAGAAAAAACAGCGCATAATTTTAATAACAATTTTGAAAGAGGAAAGGAGGGCATCGAGGAGGTCAATTCCAATTTTGTCTGCAAATGCCAGTGAAAAAGCTGAAAGTATTGATTGCTTAATGCAATTCGTCTTCATCATAAAGCTCTTCGATTTTTCTTTAAAGATTAAAATATGCTAAAATTAAACTAATAACTAATTGACACTAACGATTGCAAAAAACGTAGAAAACCTGACATTTAGGGAAAAGTTTGGGAGGTTTTTAAGATGAAAATTTGTTGGTAGTTTGAATTTAAATACATTTAGGAAAAGCAGACATGTATACCGGAAAATTCATAAAAAATTATAGCTTAGATAAATATAACATACAATCCAATTTTGATAATGCAGTTTAAATGACTCATCCAAATATCTTGGTTCCAGAATAAGCCTATGGATTATTTCAACAATTCATAAAATATTTTTGGTAAATTTTCAAATTTAAGGCCCAGTTTATTTTTTCCTCACTATTCGATCTAATATTTTATAGTTATATATTGATTTCGAAATACACAATTTCTAATTTCAGTAAAGCTCATAATTTAAAAATATTTACCGCACAATACAAATTATCAAGCATATAAAATTTGTTCTTGAATAATTCTTAGAGAAACAACAGCTTAATATAGATTTCTGAAAGATTTAATTAGAATTAAAAATCAGGCTCTGAAGTTGATCCAATGAATA
Organism: Dirofilaria immitis; assembly: GCA_024305405.1. Taxonomy (NCBI): domain Eukaryota; kingdom Metazoa; phylum Nematoda; class Chromadorea; order Rhabditida; family Onchocercidae; genus Dirofilaria; species Dirofilaria immitis. The sequence continues at coordinate 82,781 of JAKNDB010000014.1, forward strand.
TCAAGCGACGAGAATACAATCTCGTTGAATATTTATTCTGTATTCCAACACAGCATAGCGCAACAATAAATATGGACAATGCGTAATTGTTGAATCAAAAAGATAACAGAAGCAACGTCAACACGTTTCTCTTCAGTAATCCTATCTATTTGTATCTATCCAATAAAGTTGCCAACTATACAACTAATCAACAAAGAAAGAAAAAATTTGTCTGAAATTTTTGTCATAAAAGAAAAAAACTCTATTAACCGATAATAAAATGCAATCAGAATTCACCGTATCCTATCTTTTTTTTTTCTTTCGATAGCATCGTTTCTTCCATCCATTTATTCATTTATTTAATGAAATTTGATCATATCTATCTATATTCATTTCATATTAAAGTCAAGCCAAGGCTTTTTGATTTTAAAAAACATTCATTTAGTCTAGAAAAGAAAGAAAAGAGGATGAAAGTCTATTGTAGTACTAGAGAAAATGAAAAAGGGAATTTGATGAAATTAAGAGCCAAAAGAGCCTGTTTCAATCTGAAAAAAAAACTGATGGTAGAAAGAGAGACAAGGAAAAAGGTAGGAAATGAAACATTGAATGAACCGAGCACGAGGAGAATTACAAATCTATCCGAAATAAGTTTATATTCAACGCTAATGCCAGCTTTATTTGGTAAAAAATTATCATTTTTTACCAAACAAAACAGGAAAAATACAAATTGTAGGAGGACAGATAGAAAAGAAACATAGATGAAGTCAAGTTTTTCGTTTGCTTCTTTCTTACAGTTAATCAGTTAGTTAATTATTATTAGTAAAGTTAAATTCTTTAGTAACTATCATAATAGTCAAATTATTATGAGCATTAGTATTCAAATTCTTCCTCAAGTACCAGTAGTATTTAAGTATTATACTTAAGTTTTTATTAATTCTCAAGTTCTTTCTTCAATGATTCGGAATGGAAGCAAAAGTTCAGCTTTCTGAAGCATGTTTACTAATTTGTAACAGAAGTTTGGCTTAAATTTTTATGCCAGCGATTAATTTCACTGAATCGGTAATATTGATTTAAATTATATATAAATAATATGCGCAGAATAATTCTCAATAGGTTAGATGAAATGGCGTGAAGAAAATAAGATAAAGCCTGGCTTAACTCATAAAAGCGATGAATAATAAAATAACGATGTGTGTGTGTGTGTGTGTGTGTGTATATATATATATATGTCAGCCTATGAATGAGGAAATGTATATTATTGATAGGAGCATTTTTATGCTTTGAGGATGATGGAAGAAGGCAATGCTCGAATGAATAAACTTGGAGAAACAGATTGCGTTGGTAAACTTACGTATCAACCAAGCAATATATTTATATTTGCTAGGGTAGCGTTAAAATGATTATCATACGTCATCTTAATCTATTCTATCTCATCCTATATTTTTCGATAAGAGAAAAGATAGGAAGTATATGATGTCGAGAATAGATGAGAAGAAGCAGGAAGAGTATTGAATATTGGAGTTTAGTCCAAACCAAACCTATACCTATCGAACTTTTTCGAGAAAGGCGTAGAATGAAGAAAAGAGATATGGTTGTAGTACGAGCAATCTATACCCTGGCAACAGCACCGCACATATATATTGGCAGCTTCCTTCGCTCATTCAAAAGAAATGAGCTTTCTCACCATTAATCGCTGATTTGTAGCATCTTTTAGATAGTATTATTACTGAGTATACTGATTACTTTGCGGGTCTAAATGATAATAAATAATAGTCACAGCTATGATAAAGGCCATCATTTTCTGATTTAATATCGATAGCAACAGTGTGATTGTAATAAATCTGATTACGGTATATATATATATATATATATATATATATACTGATTTTTAGAAAATCAGTATATTGTGATATAAATTGCAGTAACAAGTGATAATATACATCGATTTATATTTATGTAAGAATAATGGTGATTGAGCACTTGAAGCAGTGATAGAAACGGCCGTATTACTGATCACATTTTCTAAAAATTCAAAAACTGTTATATGATGCACGACAAATAATATTAAAATAACTTCTGCATATAAAAAAACTTTTGCAAATCCATCTATATTTATTGGCTATGCATGCAAGAATCAAATTTTTATTTTTTTCTCTCTCTCTCTCTCTCTTCTTCTGTCTTTCTGCAATAATTTATGCACATGTCTTCAGTATTTAATTTTTCTTACTTATCAATAACAAGCATACATTTCAACAGCATTTAAAAAGGATTTGTTATTAAAGTGTTCAAATTTGAATTTGAAACTAAATAAAATTAGCCGTCATTTCTTGTACTTAATTTATTTACAATATCTTGGATATCATGCTGATTTTTACAAAAAGTAATGCTCATTAAAGATATTATTTCTAAGTATTCTTTATCTAAGAATTATATATGGAAATCTAATTTTGGTTGTATTCTAACAAAATATTGATGAAAGTTTCAATGATTTTTCTAAATTCTTTTGTAGGACAATCACTATTGCTTCGTCAACTATTCCATTTAATATTTCAGCTCCGTTTTACGCTTCCATGCACCATATTTCCCAGATAATGATACAGTGTTAAGAACATTCAATTATAAATCCGTCACTAAAATGTATTCAATATGTACAGAACAGGTATTATCACATTGATTTTATAACGATCCTTATGATAAACAGTAAGTCTTTTAACATTTGGACGGTCATATGAAAAAAGTTCCATTTTACGAATTATCGCTATCGTACTAAATTTCGTTTTCATAATGAGAGACACAATGTATAAAAATCTCTCATATCTTCATGAAGTATTATCTTAATTAGTGGATTAATAGTAGTCTCGAAAACTTTTTTTTTCGAAACTTATGATCTTAAATATTACATAGCACAAAAACAAATTAAAATGATTATCACTACATCATCGTCAGTCCGACTCCCTATCCCTTTATTTTAGCGTGCATTAAAATACAATCAAAATGTTTTGCATATTTTATTTCTCAATCAACGAAATTTGATAGGAATAAAAGCTTTTTAAAATTGATATCCTAAAAAAATAACGGAATGAAGAATAATGAAACCACCAATAAATAACAAGTAGATGATAAGACAATGATGAACAAAGAAACTAAAGATGAAAATAATAAAATAATACAGTTCAAAAATCATCATGAAAGGTGGATTATTAGAATTTCCCAATTTTTAACTTTTCAGTCTTTTGTAAAATCAATAAATCTTTGGTAAAAAACAATGAATTTCGACAATAAAACTTTTAAAAATAAAACTTATAAATAATTAATATTTATAAGTTATAGAAGGATTTCGGTTGTTATGTCGATTTTAGTTTGAAGACATTATTTGTTAAGCTAGTTTTGCTGATTAACAATGAAAAATAAAACAAATGATAATTATTTACATGAGTTACTAACTTACATCAATAAAATATCACAATTATAAAATAAGTTTTTAACAAAAAAATATGCATACAGAAATCATTTCTATGAAAAGATTACGATTTTCATAACACATATCGGCAGATTTGATATAAAACGATCATTCCTGATCAGTTGATTGCACGGGTTTTTAGTAACATATTCAATTCATTACAATTTTTATACGATATCTCATGCTATACAAATTGTTTTTTGAACTGTTTTTAATGTTCACTTCCGCAATATATCGATGAAAGCCAAGTAATTTTACACTCCATTTCATTCTAAAAATAACTACTTTAAACTCACAAACGTTTCCCTCTTCCTGTTTAAGGAAATAAGAAAACACGAAAAATATATTTTATACAGAGGAAAAAGAGATACTATTAAAAGCCATGCATAGAATATTGAATAGTTTCATCGTAGCTATCGATATTAGATTATTAGCACGGAATAACGAAAAGAGAAAACTAACAGGTTATAGCTAATATTGACTAGGAATTAAGTGAAGAAAACGTTCACTGAAAAAATTTAATAAAAAAATAAATTGCAAGATTTTTAGGGAAATTATCAAGCTCAGAAGTTAAGTAAACAAAATTAATCTTACTGTTACAATCAGCAAATGTCAATTAGGATAAATATAAAAATTGGCAATAATCAGATAATATTAGTATTTTTTGGTATTCATATGCATGCTTAATTAAATAATTACTTTTCATGTCGGTCGCATAACTATCTTCGCTTTTCTTCATATAATTAAGTCGTTTTTCAAATCGTCGAATTATTGGTATCAGTTTGTCAAGTTCAAGTGCAAATAATGTCTGCAAGATTTAGAAACATCAAAAAAAAATTAAAACTTCTAAAAAATTACCTAATTGTTGTAGGCAATTAGCAAAAAATGGATGAAAGGTTTTAAAAAAATCACTAAAATATTTCAGATTTTAACAAATCAATGAAAAGGATCAAACTACTGCAATAAATGAAAATTTGAATGAGCTTTCATTTTTGCAATACATAAATTTAAAGCATATTTTTTGAAACAGTAATATCGAATTGTATAGCAAAAGTGAACGGAATTAAATATTTATGTTAACGAAGTTTTTAAAGAAATGAAAGATTTTTTTAATACTTAGAAACCCTTGAAATAAAGAAATTAATAAAATAAGAATTAGTAAAAGAAAAAAACAAAACATCTAAATAATAACTGACAAGAATATGAACTACATGGTAAAACTTTTGCAGATATTACATTAATACATTGTGTGGTCAATTTGAATACATGAAAATATGCTTTGTTGTTGTAACCAAATTCTTCCGGTGAAGTATATACAAGAGCTTCTACACAAGCTGCACTTAAATTGCTTTCAGCGTTTTTGATGATCTGATCCAATAAATAACTGATCAAAAAGAACTGCGGCGGATAAGTCTAAAATTATGCAATTATTGCCATCTAGAAAAAAGGCATTCAATCTAATTATCAGTCAATTATCAGTTTAAATCATTATAATTGAAACTATACCACTACGTAGAAATTGTTTTCCTCATTGCATAAAAAGTTTTAAATAATTTGTGCAATGGCCCACATTCAAAAATAGCAAAAAGAAAAAATTGATATGCTGCCCAGTAACTTCTAAATTATTCACTAATAATCTGGCTGTGCATAATTTAGTATAACACTTCTCTTTTTTTTTCCACAAAATCTCTTCAATAAATTAATCGTGTCTTTTAAGACAGCAATATACATCAAATATCAAATTTCATATAGATAGTTACAAAAATATAAAAATTTATTTCGTTTTCGTTTCTGAAAGTTTATCGTTCAAAAACAGCTCTTGTTTCGATTACCTGTTCCAATTTCTCTTTCTTAATAGAATTTGAAAGAGTTGATTTTCTAACTGCCTTAGCCACGAAAATGACCATCTTGCTCACATCAACACTCGCTAACAGTCTGTTATCATTTTCTGCATCATCTAATGTTTTTAAAGCATGTCTCAAAGCGCCGATTAGCTTGTGTTGGTTAATACTATAAGATCATTAATTATCATTGTTGTATAACTGGTTTTTCCATTCCACTCAACATTCGATTAGTACAACTATGATAATTATTTAGCACTGACAAGTTAGTTATATGATCAAATTAATCTCATACTGATGATGAAGTCTTCATATACACTCAGCACAACTATGGAAAACAATAAAAGTCTAATAAAATAGATCATTATCAGAGTTTCTTACTGTTTAAGTTATTATGAAATTGTCTGAAACAAAAATAAAATTAGTGGTAATGTGTAATTATAATAAAAATCAAATTAAAAAATAATGAAATTTAAAAATGATAGAAAAAATATTAAAGTACCTATAAAAAATGGAAATCCTTACCAATTTGACGAGGGATAAAAACTGAAAAAATAATTCAAGAAAGCATATGGACGTGGTTGACAGGAACTATCAAAGTATCGTAAAAGCAAGCCAGCCAATGCCGACGAAAAGCAAAGGAACCATGATACAGTATTTTACCAATACTTTCAACGGCCGCAAAGAAAGTTCTGCATTCTGGAAAAAAATAAATTACTTTCGACATCTTCTAATATTGTAAAAAAAAAAATTAAAAATGATTTCTTGCTTTATTATACTAAAATCTATTTGTTATCATCAAATGTTCTGAGAGATTTTCAACTGTTCTGAGAAATTTATGCAGATATTACCTCGGTATTTCTACCATTACGAATATTTTAGGGTAATCTCTTATTTGGTTGGATATAAATTTCATTTTTAAAATAGACAGCGATTATTTCTATATTCTTAGAGTTTTCAGAGCAAGACTTATGGAAGCCTAATTCTGCCAGCTTTTAAACTTAACTGTCATTTTAGCTGCTAACTGTTGTATAAGGCTTCTACAATTTACCTGATCGAATATAAACTCTTCAAAAACTTGTAGAAACATTTGTCCTTTCAGAACACCACACTCCACAATCTCTGGATAATATAACTGCGCAGCAGTTTCATAACTTCTCAAAATGGCACATGCAGCTATCGATGTAAGAGCCAATACCTTATTTCATTATATTTATTTTAATTGAGGAAATATAAGTGGCTAGATTTTGAATTTTAATCGAATTAAAATCTTCTAAGCTTACTACTTGAACTTATATGAATTAACAATGTAAGAAAAAATTTAAAGAAATTGATAAATTAATTGAAACCTTAACACGTATGGGTGTCTCTTCAACTTCAATAGCAGAACGTAATATATGAATTCGTTCACGAGCAATTTGTTCATCGATTGCTACACCAATTCCAATTACCTCGGAAAGCGAAGTCCAAATCATTGGATCCAGAGTTTTACAGTACGTGTCCACCTATAAAATTCTGTTTGAAAAATGATGTTGACGAAAATGAAAGGTATTGTAAAATTTTGATCGATCATGAACAATTATGCCTGACAAAACAATGCTTCGGATGAGATAATAAAAAGTAAGTTCGCAGCAGTTTAGCATACTACTCGAAATTAATGATTCTGGAATAATTTCCTAACCAGTATGTTATCAGTAAATATAAGCGAAATGTAAAATATTAGAAAAAAGCAAATGAAATTCAGAAATATGATTTTAAAAAGACCTTTAAAATAATCTTGAAATCGCCATTAGCATTCAATACGATTCATGCTTGAAAAAAGAAAGAAATTGGATGTGAAAAAGAAGATGATAATCGAATTAAAACAGCACTGATAAAGCAAACCACTTGATCGAATGCAGTTCGTAAGAAGGTAGTGACTTTGGCAGTACAAGAATTGCGCATTATAGCACGAAGCAACATTAGAGCACGTTGCAAATTATGACTTTTTGGCTAAAAATAGGTAATTTTATTCAGCAGCACTTATCATTATTTATCATTGAACTTTAAAAGCAAATTCTGCTAAATAAATTTAAGAAAATTCTTGAAATTTAATAAATGTACTTCATAATTATTGTCTTGATCGATAGTTGCCTCAGAAGACATGGCATAATCCATGCCAAGCTTGGACAACAAAGCTCTGGTAAGTGGTAGTTCTTCAGTTTCATTTGGATCAGGAGTGAGAAAACTGTTTATGCGATAACAACACCATTCAAGAAATTCCTACAATTTAGATTATAAATTATTTGAAATTTTAAAACTTCTATTATGCAATAAAAATTTGTAAAAATAATATCAGCAATAATGAACGACATATTATACTGAGTTTTACTCATTATTCAATTTGTCATCATAATAAGGCAAAGTAAAATTTTTTTGCCAATGAAAGTTAGGTAAACACAGCTATCATATAGCGATGGTAAAAATCCATCTATGTGAAGAAAATATGAATGATAAATTTGAAAACATAATTGAAAAATTTGCGATTCTAACTTCCAGCTTTCCTTTTTTGCGTAAAATAAATCGAATAATTCATACACTGCGAACTCTAACACTTTTTCTGAATTCGGCAAATCTCGTGTTGAGATAATTGTTTCCAATGTATTTTGCCATTTTTGCCTGAATTTTTAATTAGTCAAAAATTCATCTGATTTAAATAAATGGAAAATGTAAAAAAAAAATCGAATACAAACTACAAAAATATAGGGTTTAACTTACATTCCAATTTGATCTGTTTGATCAAACAATCGTGTCAACAAGCACAACTGAAAAATGATGCATTCTTCGAAAACCATTTGAACTGAATTTGCAGAAATCGTCCATATTGCCAAGTTGCTGAAACTATTCGCTAAGCACTGGTAAAACTTCAACATAATATATTTAAAAAAGCAAAAGAATAATGGCAGAAAATAATGAACTTCCTGTCAACTTATGAATTTATATGAAATATAGAATTTAAAAGCAAAGCATTGAGCAAGACATTCAACTATCTATTTAATCTTTATAATGATTTCTCTCTCCCAAAGTTATGCATTTCCAAAACCAAATGATCAGTTTAAATTTAATTTTTTAAGGATTTAAAGAAAAACTATATCGATTTATGCGCTCAAGAAAGTTACTTACTAAAGAATCTACAGAATTTTACTTGTAAAGGAAGTCGATAAAATCAATCATATCGGGAAGCAAAACATGCAAAGATTCACATCGATCTCGTTCATCAACAGCGTTCAACTGACAATATTCACATAAACTTCGCCAAATATATATACGACCAGCTATCACATACAAATTTCTGTTAGAACTGAAAATCCAGTCGTTTCTAATTTTGTTTCATTACTTTCATCCTTTTGTATAATAACTTGGCTACTGTAAATTTTATTTTCTACAAGTATTCTATTTCTTGAAGTATTTTTATTCTAGTAAATTGGTTACTTAAAACGTAAATTACAATGCAATTTAATGTAAAACAAGAATAACTTTTCAAATTGAAAATAATGAAACTATTTTATTCAGAATAAAATCTCTGGCAGCCAATTAAATTACCATTAAGTATATTCAGTTTAATATAGCTTCCACCTATTTACTTACGTAATACGAATGCTATGCATCTATGCTAAAATATCATATTAACATCATTTAAGACGAACTCTTTTGCAGATCAGCCTATGACTCAAAATAAATGACAAAATTTAAAATAAAAATAAAAACTTCGAAATACACCAATGATATATCGTTGCAATCTCACTGAATAATGTGAAACCGAAATAAAACCTGTGGCGCAGTTCGGTATAATTTCGTCGATCAAGTATATCATAGCTTACTAAATTGGCACGTGGTGTCATATTTGCTATGACTGACTCTTGCTGTGCCGCACTGCATAATTTACGCAGATTCACTAACATTTCCGTAGTTCGTGCATTTCCTATTTCTCGTTGGTAATTTTTGAGAAATATCATCAAAGCCTGCAAAAAATGTAGATCAGAAAAAGTGAATAAATTATGGAATACACGTATTACATTTTCAATTTATTTTACTTATTTATGCAAATATTACAAATTAATTGCGTACCAAAACTACGGTTAAAGCGATAAACACAAAAAAGTATTACTAGACGAAAAAGGGATAATTCTTTCCTAAAATTCTATCATTAAAAGCGTGACAGAATTAAGAAAATTTTAATCAGAAAAAGTTGATACAATAAGTTATAGAATACCATTCTAGTGAAAGAACAAAATATAAGTCAGAAACAGAAGAGAACGAGATTCTAGAAAAACTATCTGTTTACCTGTTGGCTTGTCTCTGAATCAGAAAGAAAATCCAGATGTTGTAAAAGATTAAGCAGTGGCATTGTATCGTTTCCAGCCCAGCTAACAATCATTCGTTCAGCTATTTTCCGTAACACTGCTGAAATCTTGTCTCTTAAATTTATAAGGGTAAAAGCATGAAGAAGAGAAGTATCTTCGAAGCATGTGAATTATAGAGCGTAAAATAAACATAGTTAATGAGGAAATTTATTAATATGATTAGGAAAAGGAATTGAAGACGTTAAGTTTGAAAATCGTTATAAGTGAATAAAAAACTACCATCGTCGCTCGTAAACGCAGCTTTAAGTAGCTGCATTCGTTGCTGAACAGTGAATGAACGCACATGTAAATTGCAAGCAATTCGACTAAAAGCAAGGCGGCGAACATTGCTATCACTTTCCATCAGAATCACCGAAATAAATGTTGAAATATCGCTTTCAGAAAGAGCGGTACACAACGAACTGCTTCTGCACGTACATCACGTGAAATATCATTCAGAGCGTTCACGATGTCTGGGAATAAATTTAAGTAAAAATTAAAATTTGCAATGAAAAAATCCTTTAGAAAAATGAAATAAAATTAATTTTGCAAAGATACCACGGGAAACAAAATACTATTAGGAAATCATATTTTCTGCTCAAACTGCAAATGTTTGGAAAAAAATTTTAGAAACCTCTATTGCTTAAATAAACATATTGTCAAGATGATTTATATTTGTATCCAATAGTAATTTTTCAGATGTAATTTCTTCATATTATCCAGTTCCCAATCATATTGTTTCTATTCCATGTATCATTTCCTTTTTGCAAACACCGCACTCTAATTTTTAGATTCTATTCAAATTTTAGTAAATGATTTATTTGATTTCTACAATTATCCTAATTGCCTTCAACGTATCAAATAGAAGAAATATGAGTTACACTTGGCGCAATCAAATCCATTCACATCATTTTTTCATTAATTCTGCATAAAACAGAAAATGAACGAATCACTTCGGCTCGCACAAATGGATTCTGAAATTTTTATGAAAAATGTGAACTTTATATACCAAAATTTTTTGAATTAATTAATTCGTAAAACTCATAACATCTGTCGGCAAAGCTTAATTTGCTTAACTATAATATATAATATAATATATAATTACTATTTTCTTTGTCTCCTGAAAAAATTTTACCTTATCATATAATCTTCCCTGTAAAATTTTGATCAGACAATCCATCACTTCTACAGGCAAACTTTTCTTCTTCCCTACAATCCGTTGGTTCATAATCTGCTTCTATTTCTTCAGTACTTTGAAATATTGATGTTATCAGCCAACAACATCGATACCGTGAGATATCATAGACAGAGAACTGGATCTGAAATAATATTAAATGAACAACTGATGCTAAGTCAAAACTCCATGACCTTACCCTAAAAAAGGCTTTTCCTATTATTGACCAAACCTTTCATAATTATATGTCATTAGTAAAGATCATTCAAAAACGTTTTTGAATTGGCCAGAATCATTTTCCTAGTATGCAAATGCAAATACTGGAAGCAATCTAATATAAGCTCATCCCACAGTTTATTAGCCTAAGCTGCGTGTAATTACTTGAGTTACTCATATTTTACATACTATGGAGAAATAGTATTCTTACATTTTTGATATGCTGGAAGAGAAGAGTGAAAAGTGGAGGAAGAGCTGTATTTTCCAACAACAATCTTAAACTGCATTTCACAAAAACGAAAGACATCGATCTGCACTTTTGTCGGTTTGAGGCTGGCCAGTGAAATACCAAAAACACGATTCTATTTCACTCAATAGAGCATTTGTTTCCGATTCCTCCTAAATAATTCCCTCAAAAGTTTATAAAAATTTTTCCAAAAAAAGTGAACACATCGAAAAAAATCGATTCGAAATTGAATTTCCTTCAAATAAATGTAGGAATAATATATCATGAAATCTTCTGCAAATTTTTACCTTTACGTATACTTAGATCAAAGTAAAACTTGAAACGATAAACACAAATTTTATTTAATTAATTGAAAAGAAAACGCACTTAATGGTTAAAGTACAATTATAAAATTATTACTAGATTTCAATAAATTATTACATTGTTTATCCTTCAACATCTTTGTTCTTTTCTGGAGATATACGACTATTCAATAATGTCAAAATTGTTTCACCTTCTCAAAGAAAAAAATCATCCGGCATAAAATCAAGTAAATCCTTGCCTTACGAAATGTTTCACAAAACTTCTCGACACAATCGTTCATTTCCTCGTTATCGTTTTTCCCACGAACTATAGATAGGAATTCTCGAATGAGAGGAAATTTCATAATTTCATCGCATGATAGTTCCTTCTTCGATAAGTTCATTCTAACTGAATAACTTCATTACTTAATTTATCCAATTAAAGAATAACTCGAGATATCACACCTCCTAGAATGTCTCAATAATAGATTTGAAAAAGACGTGAAGAGAAACTGACAAATGGAAATTCATCATAAAAATAGGCATAGGAATCGAACGTGCATAACATGATATAACTCGCATCACTTCATACATCTTCAATGTACAAATGCGGAGATAGTTCATTCATGTTTGTTATATTTGGCATACTAATATTTCATTGTATAATGGCACCGAATTATGCAGATCTGTCACAGTATTCACTATGTTACAAACATGACATTAATAATATCGATAGTGATTCTTCTCATTTGGATATCTGATTACTCTGGTACGCTTTAGATGATTAAGGCTGATTGTTGAAATTACCATACCTTAATATTAGCATACTAGTGTTTAGCTTACATATGCTCGTACTGTTTCTAATTCATTTCATTTCTAACAGCATTTTCGGTCAAAGTTTGTTTTGTATCCTATGAGTATACAATTTATCGAGGCCCATTAATTTTTTGAAATTCATAAATGGTCATTTGTAAACCTTCTGAAGATATTTTTTCCAAATGTAAATGCTTAAGTGCATTTGAGGCGAATAGCTCAATCGGTTGGAAATACAGAGACTTATTAAAGAAGTTTCTTCAAATTTTTCTCAAATGTAAATTATTAAAACTATGCTAATAATTCTTTGATAAAAATAATATTTTGCTTATAACGCTTTCATAATAATCCTATCTCATCTCATGAAATAGATTATGATATAAATTTTAAGATATTATGAAGATAGATTTAAAATTTTGAATATCAATGATATTTTTATAAAGAATTGTAGAGCCGAGATTTTCCTAAGAAATTATCAATACAATCTTCAGTTAAGTTCAAAGAAAAAGCCATTAAATTTCATAAGTCCTTATTGGAGTGAATGCAAATTAAAGTTTCGCTGTTGTTTGATTTTGTTGCTGGAATAAGCTAATCAACGGAATTCAATCATTCGAAAGTAGCATAAAGGTTGACAAACGGCATATATGCCGAATCTGTAAATTTTATGAATAAAGATGTCACTGACAATCATGAAAGTTAAAACAGATTCTTTTTCTAAATTTTAGAGAAAAGTACGATTGAGGTGGAAATGGCTGTACTATATGGAAATAATTTTCCTTAAGAAACTATGTAAATAGAAGGAAACTGTATTGTTCCAGTTCTGATAATATAACTATTACTATGTATACTATTGATATGAAATGTTTCATTATCAGTATGACCATTACCGCTGTTCACCACACTTAAAATATTTGGAAAATTCAAAAATGCCACTGGCAATAACAGGCATGAAACTTATTAACCAACTGTAATGAATAAAAAGGCTAACGATCTCTTTGATATCAATGTATAGGATGAATGTTTTCAAACACAGTTAGCTTTAGCTTAAGTTCCAAAAGTATGCAAAATGTTGTCAACTACGTCTATGTTATGAAGAAATTTATCGAAAATTACAATTGATCAAATCGTAAAATAATTACACAGATATCACGTTTTTCTTTTCAGTGATCGTAAAAGCTATTTGATATTTCAAACTTCATATAACTCCAAATTTTCAATGTATCTTAAAAATTTTGAAATGTAACATATATATGAAACAACGACGACCAATTTATAAAACAAACATACTGCAGTAAGTAAATATCAATAAATTGAAAATTGTGAGGAAATTACAAGCACGGAATACCACAATGGTAAATTGATTTATCTGGAAATTTTTAAAACAAATTCATTTGAATCAATTGATCAAACATGATAATGTGTAGTAATTTTATTAACTGAGTAATAATAATTCTGAATTTTATTCACTGATATAAAATTTTCCATTTCTCAATGCTTTACCTTTAAAATTAATGGACGGTCATATACAGCAGTATGATATTGTTGATGATGCTATGAGGTAAACTCCAAGCAATCAAACAACATCCTTCTAAACAATCCATAATAGAAAGTGGGAAACCAAAACAAAAACAAATTCTTGAGAATCTTTTTTCCATGTCTAATTGTGATAATAATTATAAACAAAATCCGCACGAGACAAAGATATCCCAATACATCATACAGTACTAAAACCACTGATACCATCTCAGTCTGAATGCAAAAATTTTAGCAAATTTGAAAAGAAATTATGCAGTTTTTATTTGGTGCTAGATTTTCATGAAGGATAAATTGAAGATGAAGATTCTCATCAAGATGCGAAATAAAAGGAATGAATAAAATTAGTTGAAAAATAACGAAGATTTCGGATTTCATCAAAATAAGATAAATAGTTAAATTAAATAATCTGCTAATAACGTTGAGAGTTACTTAAATATTTTATAAGCATTCCTAATTGGATATTCAGCTATCTTACATTCCTTTGATTGAAAATTTCGCAAATTCGATAATGGTGATCGACAGTGCTGTCCAATAGTTGGAATCTGTATTATTCATATTATCCGAATTCTGAAGCACATTGGAAAACGACTTATTTAGTAAATGAGAAAATATATGAGCAAATAAGTATTAATTAGGAAGTTATTTCGCAAGTCTTAAAATTTGTTGGCCTTCATTTCATTTCGTTGTTTCTTCCTTTAAAATACCATTTAAGCATCATCTTGCACAGCCATGGATGAAGAAGGACCAACAGATGAATTTGACGGACGATAAACATCTGATTCTGCTCTATTTTTGTTTTCTTATTAAACTTTAACTAGAAAGCTAAATATTAGAAAATGTAATGAAGTCTGTGTTAAAACTTTAAACAGTGCAAAAATTATATTTGAAAAAGTTATTATTGAGAAATAAAAATTACTACTACATCAAGATAAAATTGTATCAGTAATAATAAATTCAATAATATATATATTGAATTTGTATCAAGAATATTAAATTTCGCTAGACTAATTAATAATGAGTCATCGCATAATGTAAATAAATGTAATGAATCATGTAACAAATCTCACATTCCTTAAGGTTTTTTTATTTTTTAATGCGTTTTTTATGCGTCGGCTTGTTATCTTGATCCAATTAAATTCACATCCTTTCTTTTATGATTAAAAACTATTTCACACATACAAAACCCTTTATTTTAAAACTAATCTTGTTACAATTTTTATACTCTAATCAAATCTCTTATAATTTTTTCTATTATTTTAAAGAATATCTGTTGTAATATTTGTTGTAAACCACCTCTAATAAATATGCTTTTTATTAAACAAACAGAATAAACATCTCTTCTCGATCTAGTAGACGCCCGTTGTATTTCGGCTGCCCGCTAAACCTACGAAGGAAACTTTTCCAATAAAACCCCTCTTTTTCTAAAAATCCTCAATGATAAGAACAATAAAATTGAAATCATAGCATATAATACGAGAGGAAAGAAATGTCAGTGGCTTGTTTGTATCGATACAGATTAGTCAAAATGCTTAAAACCATAGATCGAAACTTGAAATTCCAATTGCTCGAGCCAAATCATATGACATGACTTAGGAGAAAGATGATGGCTCAAATTTTTAAACATTAACGAAAACTTTTATTAGTAAATAATAAGTCAAGATGGGAAATTAAGAAGGGAATCCATACTAGTTACTACTCTTTAACGGCCCTATTTTTTATTTTCAAAAATTAAAGCTCAAGAAAAATTTAAACTTTTCGAGATTCTCTGCTTTGTCTTCAAATGGTTATCCATTACAGATTGCTGTGTGCGCTGGCACATTAACTTCCAGTACGAAAATCCATTTTTTAAAAATATAAATTAACAGTTTTAGAAAATTGAAAAATTGGAAATAATATCACAATGAATAATCATGGATGTTTCTGTACTACCTTTAAGGATAAGGATTTTTGTCACATAAAAGCGATGCAAAATTAATATGTAAGCAGTGATGAAAGTAATATGCTTAAGCTAGTTTGCAAAAGAATTAGCTTGGAAAAGTCTTTTCGACTTCCCTTAGATATGGGAGTGGGAATCTAAATTAAGATAAGAAATGAGAAGGAGGTTAGTAATCCAAAATGCCGGAAACATAATTAATATCTATCATTGTTCAGATTACATTTAAGAAAATAAGGATTTCTTTAGACTTGCTTGCTTTCTATTTTTGAGAAACAAATAAAATTAATTATCCATTTTATTAAGGCAGATATTATTTATACACTGAAATCCTATTTTATCAAAGACTGAATTAGAAAAATGGCAGATTTGATAAGTGTATGGGAACTTTGACCTTCAAATACTTTTTTGTCAATATCGCAATTTATCTTATCACATCTGCCATTTTTCTAATTCAGTCTTTGATAAAATGGGATTTCAGTGCATAAATAACATCTACCCCACTAACATCATCATTTTCACCTAGGCCGTTATGATACGTTGTTTCCCGTCTGAATGGCACAATAATTATTGGTCATGACTGTAGTTTATTTTTTTCAAAATGTATCACTTTATTGATTCCTTTACTTAGTTCTCATCTTTTCTGCATTTTTATAGCTCGACTCCTCTTCTAACTTCGTCCTCCTTCCAATCTTTCATCAATATTTTTATTATCTAATTTGCCAACAACAAATGTTTTGCAATTGTTTTACATTCGATACCAACAGATCATTGTGGACACATACTGTCCTCATTCAGGAAACTTTACAATTTGTGTTCGAAAATTCAGGGCCGAGGTATAAAAACTAAACCGGACGAAATGTAATCCGTGTTGAATAATTACGTTGGGACTGCCCAAAGTTTTACGTAAAATTTAGTATGTTATTGCCGGCTATGTTTAAGATTTTTCATGTAAGATTTGAGGCATCGTTAATGTCAAAGTATTACTTAAGCACACTTCGATTTTAAAATTCCTTTGCTTAATTTCCATTTTATTGAATCATTTCGACAACATTAATTTTTTTTTTTTTTTTGAGAAAATGGATGATAGTCCGGCCGCCGAGAAAGCAAAAACACAAATCTTGTTTGCAATGAAAATATCGCTCATCGGAAATCACCCGAACTTTTTCCTGAGAATGTGCCTGGTGCATGGGATATGAATAGAACATTAACTGTAAGTTTTATTTATGGTTATTCGCTATCAGTTAGTTATCAACTTGTCTACAGTGGTTTCTAGACAATTCAGGGATATTGATTTCAAAAGTACTTTAACACTTGAATGTTGAAGTGCTTCATATCCATGAATTTTCTAGCTGCTCAAATATTTCATATCACTTCTTTAATCTAGTCGAACAACTCTTTTTATTTTTACTTTCTCCAATCTTTCAGTGACTGATATCTCGCATTTTTGGAGTACTGGTCGTGAATTTACATTATGCTTTATTTTCGAAATTTTTATCGTCATATTCGCAAATTATTGCTATGTAGGACTTTTAGATGTCATGAAACATCGTTTTATCAGAATATTATTGGACTATGCTATTTTTATTTTTTCAGGCAGCAGCTGGTGATTTTAGATCAAATCGTTTTCGAACTGAGTTAGATACACAGGATGTACGTCTTGTGAACGGTAGGCATGCTTTGACAATATTTATTCGAAATAATATTAGAAATGTCGTATAATTTAAATATTATTTCAGTTTTAAAAGTCATTTATTAAAAAATTTCTTACTAATCTCAAAAATCAATAATTTCGAAAATTCACTTGCAAATTTTAAAACTAATACGATTTGAATTGTTGCATTGCTATGATATTGTTTTTGTAGAACTTGGACAGTTTAGTGCCGATCAGTTAATGGAATACGTTAGAAGTTTGCAGAATTCAGCTTATACCTTAGGAATCGAGGAAGGTTATTTTTGCTTCGTGTTTTATTAATTTATGATACTTAAGTTATGTAATTTCTGTTAAAAATACCTTCTGCTATAGCCTGTTTCAGCCTAAATACTTTGAATTTGTTGTTTGGGTGGTTTAAAAATATTTAAAACTTTTATAAATAAATATTTTAGCGAAACAGTTTTCAAAGGGAAAATTTTACGAATATTCGAAAAGCGATCAGAGGGATTACAGAGATGATAAATACTAAATGCTCACTTTTTGCTGCAATTTAATCTTAAGATGCACATATTTATGTGTTTGCTAAATAAACTGTTCATTTTTAAATTATGAGTTAGCACCAAAAATACTTTCACAAGCCTTCTAACTGAGAAAAAATTGTGAGGAATGGCTAATTACACTTAATCTCAGATTTTAAAGAAACAAATATTCAGCTATATACTACGTCGCCATGTTGTAATGTAAATAGGATGTTAAAATCAAAGTAGAAAGTTTTTTATTATAGTTTTATATAAAAGATTTATTTTTGAATAGACTTTTTCAAATAAAGTGGAACAAATTTTCTCATTCTTTTTGAGGTTTTACATTAATGTTGATCTTTACTCTTTCATAAATATAAGCAATTATTTGTATTGTACACCGATGTATTCTTAATGATTTCTATTTAAAAAGAAGTAAAAAATACATTTAATTCGCTTAAATTGTACAGTCAGTATACAGCAGTGGATAGCTATTTTTATGGTATGGTCTGAAATGAAATAGTCTGAAATTTTTTTATAGTCAACAAATGTTAATGTTAATACTTTCTACACCGTGGGTATCTCTTCAGAGGATTGGCCTTAGAAGAGGAGGGCATACAAAATACGATTGATATTATGCGAGACTTAATTAAGATATTTAATGCATTTTTTTCGATTATTCCCTGTTAATCTAAATAGGAAATGAAAACTTCACCTTCTAGATTGATTTTAATTATAAACTCATTAGTAGCTGCTTGAACATAAATGTTTTACCAAATTGAATATTGATGGCTATGCAATTTGAAATTTGTTCATTACGTTTTAATCATATTTATTGTTTATCATCTGTCCCAGTTTATTTCAAATCTGCAGAAAGTCGTAAAACCAAGTCCGATATAAGAATCTTAAGTTTGTAACTTCCATCTATTACCAAGAGTGATGAAATATTTGTGAGCTAAAACAATATCGTAGCCGTAGTTTATTTAAAGCTAGATCAGAGAAAAAAGAAAACAAGTAAGTTGACTATTAGTCATTTTCCTCAATAATCTCATAACTTCTTTCTCATTTTCTTTGTCTCATTTCTTTATCGGTTTCCTCATTCTTCTTTTCATTTTCTCCTTTATTATTTTCATCTTTTAATTTTCCTACTTTCTTGAAATCCTGGTTTTGCTTCTATTTTATCGTTTAATTAACTTTAGCAAATTAAGCGCAATATTTTGGAATTTTTTCATCAGTTCTTTTCTCTTTTTTTTTTAAATTTATGAAAAAAATGAAAATTTCATAAATTTTATGACAACGCATGTCCATAAGATTAACTTATGCTATGAAATAATCTTATTTGCCAATTATTATCGACTCCAGCACGTACTACGTAATCACTATTGAGGATTTGATTTTTAAATTTTCAAGGATTCTTCCCAAGCACTTTTTTTTTCGAGGGAAAAAATTGATCTGAACGTAGAGAAAAGGAAATATTTACCATATCATTTAGTTTGCTGATCAAGTTAGAATTCAAGGACCTTTTAATTTGATGAAAACATGCAGATAATTTAGAGATAAGTGGTGCTCTTTCTCAATATCACAACAAATGATGCTGTTTTCATAAACACTGAAACAATTTCATAAGCATGAAGTTGGTTATTTTGTTCAAATTTTCTAATAAATTAATTAAAATAATAAAAGCGAATAATCTTTGTATTTTAGAGAAACTATCAAAAGATAAATTCAATTATAGTACATTTAATCATTTCTTCTTATTTTTGATTTAATACTAATTAGTAAATGATAAGTTTTTTGTCGTAAAGTAATTTCGAAAATTTCCGTCATAAAGTTCAATAAAACTTCTTTTTTTAGAAAGAAATTCATTTCGAACGATGGTGTCAAAAACTTGGAATTGGATAGATTAATAGTTATAAAAAAGAAACACTTTATAAAATGATGTAAAATCAAAAGTATGGTCCGAAAATGCAACTTATTATAAAGATAAGGTATCAACGGTGATTGGTGAGTGTTAAAAAATGAGGTTGTAAACCCTTCAAATGTGTGGCTAATAAAGGAATTTGACATTGACAATCAGCTGTATGATCGTTTAATGGTACCAAACCATGCTCGCATTGATAGCATGCCTGAAGATCTTTATGATCTTTACCGTTTAAATTACAACCATACTCTCTCAAGCATCGTTCACAACCGAGCATTTTCCTGAAAGCAAATTCATGTTTGCTGAACAAACTTTAAAAACTTGAGACTAATTCTTTTATAAAAATGGATTTTAAATTTGCTTTTTTCAATTATTGTAATATTATGAAATTTTGAAAAAAATAAATAAAACAAAGCATTTTGATGAAAGTTAAGCATACCTGCAAGGACTAGCTTGCACGCGAACTTTCCTTGCTCTCGCTGACGTCCACAGTTTGGACATTTAGGAACATCTACATAGAAATGATCCATGCTATGAATAGTTTGGAAGACAGTAACCGCCTGTAACACAGGAGTTAATTATCATATATGCCTATTATAATTGAAAATGGAATAATAGTCGATGATGCAATTAGAACTTTCGGACAAAATGTTTAAAAAGGAAACGCCGACCTGATCGTAAAGCGTCCTCAATTTCGCGGCCAACAAATCAGCTAACAAACGTTCAGAAATCAAATTCCGATGTTCTTCCAAACATTTTACCGAAGCTGCAGCAACACAGGGAAGGCAGGCATCATGTGTGGCCTGGTCGAATTTATGCTTCAGTACCCAATTCAACCAACACAGTGCTACCATTGGAGTCTTTTTAGTCACCTGAAAATTTTTGAAGAGGTGAAATGAATTTTTATCAAAGCTGTATCAAGGCTACATTTTAAAACAGGTAAATTGGCCTTAAATTTTTTAATGAACTTTCGTTCTTAATAAATTCTAGTTGATTAGCAATTTAATGCAAATGCATGATTGCCTAAATATTCCACTTGAAAAGTCTAAAGTCGAGCACTAACGTTATCTTGAATATATCTAGCGCATTTTATTTCCAAACTTTTAGCACGAAATCGCTTTGATAATCTCATGCATGTCTCCAATTTGTCATCTGTAATCACAACTACTAAAATGCTTCTTGTACACTGCACTTTTTTTCTCTACGTCTGCGTATTTTTTGATACTGCGTATTTTTGATTATTATAAAGACTTCATTTCCTAAAATGCTGAAATACCAATGTATTAATACATTCAAATATTTGAATAGCACCTTGTAAATTTAGGAACTTCTATGGAAAAATATTGCCAGATTAAATGAAATAAAATGGCATTATCAAATAATTTAAATATATCTTTCGAATACATAGATATATCTTTCGAATACATTTCTTGGTTCATGTATTTTTCTTAAGATTCAATCAAGAATCATGTCGTAATACCTGTAATATCGCTAAAAATAGAGCTCTGGATTACACTTTCCAAGAACCATTTAAATTGTATGGCTGGTGGAGGATGCCTGAACGATGAAACAATAATAGCGAATTCGTTATGCGAATTGTGATGCGCTCCCGATATGGGTATTGATTTATTGGCCAAAAATAAAGCTCGAAAATAATCGCTAACATGAGAAAGTTGATGCTTACAAACCAAAAATTTTGTATCCTGCAATTAGAATTGTAAAATTTTGATATAAAATGTCTATAAATTCGTTGAATTCCATTATTAGTTAGTCAAAAAGTTTCAAGTAAAAGAGGAAAACGTTAATTGATTTCCAATAATTAAAAAATACTTGAACAATAAGTGTAGCCGAACATCCTCCTAAATTACACTGCGGTGATAAATAGTCTAGAGTTTCTGAGATTTGAGGAAATCTTTTGACTGGTGACCTAAAAATTTATTATGACTCACTAAGCCGAATATTTTTAAATAATTGTAATTAATTTGCCAATGATTAAAGCTTCAGTATGATTAACTACACTACCAATACAATGCGTGCTCGAACAACGATTAATTATGTTGAAAAATATTGCCATAAATTTTAGCAATATTATTCAGAATGCAATGAACGAATAATTTTACTTTGAACGACTTTTCTTGGAAGTTTCATCGAGTGATATTTGCGGTGTTTTCTGTGGACTAGTAGATCGAGGTCGACTTATATGTTTCTTTTTCAAATTTAATTCGTTTTGTCTAGTAATTGGTATTGATGCGTTGGAATAATGCTCCCAATTATTTGCCCGACTGGATGATGAATCGATCGTTTCATTCTATTTATTATCCATTACGTTATTTTTTGAATGAAAAGAAAAAATTTTGTAAAATAAGAGGAAAGTAATTTCAAAATCAGTAAAAATAAATTTGAAATATTATATTTTATATGACTTTTGCCCAGTTCAAGCCACTGTGATTAAAGCGGTTTCCACCAAAGAATCTCCACCTCGAAAGATATCAAAGCAACAGTCTCCGCTTTTCTCGAAAAAAATAATCAATAACAAATTTAACAATTATCTTGTGGTTTATTTTTTTGTTTTTTCATTTATAAATCGAAACTTTCTGGTACTTTTTAAAACTATTTTTATTTGGTTGTTAGTTAGATCCACCAGTCTAAATATTGTTAATGAAATCTTTAGAAAGTGTGAATTTCTAAATGTTCATGAAAACTGCAGAACTTACGCGAATCGGACTTGATCGTATTGGAATAATTAGATTGTTGTTAGGATGGATGATATCCGAATGGTGGGATGTGGCAGGATGGGGATTTATCTGAACTGGATGTACATTCCATAGATGACTTTCCTGATTTAATATCGTCAAAATGATAAGAACAGTTAAAAAGTTTTTCTATTAAACTTTCATTTATCATGATTCTTTCTGTAATTAAATGCCGAAAATCGAAAAATTAGTCACAATTATCGTTGAGCTGATTAATGTGTAGATCTTGCATAGAAGCCTTACTGATAACCCATCAACATTGTTTACATCGTATACAAACTATATATGAGCCTCTTGAGAAAGGTTGAGATTTTTAACCTTTAAGTAACCTAACATTATTTGTTTTTTCTCTCGGTCAAATATTCGGGAAATATGCCCCTTGTTATTCTATATTATATTATAGTTATGTCATCTCTTAAATTACAATAAAAGTCGAAGGACGATTGAAATATATCATTAAATAAAAGAAAAAAAGTTTAGTTCAGAACAGCTTTCAGCGATGTCTACTGACATCAGTAGTCTTAAACATAGATACGGTAGAATTGTTAATGATACCGAGGAATGGAATGAAAGTATATCTATCAGATTTGCAAAGCCATCTTTACCGGATTGGTAATTCGGTGAATATGAATAATAATTTGCCTAGAAATAAAAAAATTTATGAGATAAATATGCAACAGCATCCCTTCTAGTCTTTCACTTCAACGGCATTATTTCCTATGAATCGTTAGATGCATCAGAAAAATACTAATTTCCATCAGAATTTTCCGTTCAAACAAAATGAAATGTTTACATGAAAGTTTTTAAATTGTGGATCATATGAAGGATGTACAAAATAATCATATATTCTCGTCGGTGATTCGTAACGAGAAGACTGTTGCTGATATTGCATTTCCTTCCACTGTTCATAATCATTCCTATGATACTTCACTGGTGATTTAGACCGAGACCTAGCTCGATCAACTATTTTCTTGATGAAATGTGCCATTTTCCTGATGTTTTGATTCCTATACTTATTAATTAAAATTAAATCATGTTATGAAGTGCAAATAATTTAATAAGAATTTGTTAGCGCCACTGATGTTATTGAAATATTTTCTTTTTTTTTGGTTCTGCAGAAATAAAATTTCTATACTTTCACACATCATTCCACACACTTATCGATTTTATCGAATCTGATACAATAATAGCATAACAGTGAAAAAGGCTGTTATGATATTATTAAAAAACTTGAAAAATTTATTTAATTTTTCCATTATGAAAGCTAATGCAAAGAAATAGCTTACCTGATAAGGATACCGTGTCAATTAAACAACCAATGACAGCGAATTCGGACGTAATTGTTAAGTCATTAGACTTAGCTAATTAATCTCAATTTTCTTGAAAACATAAGCATAAGCACACTTCTTCAATCATTTCTCGGATGAAATTATTATACAACTGTAACATTTCAAATTTATAGATTATATTGATTAGTAGATCCATTAATATTATCCAGTCGAAAAATAAACAAAATAGATGCATTCAGAAATATGGTTCATATGGAAATCAATAAAATGAGCGTAACTTTTTTGGTAAACTGTTCAACTTTTCTTGAGAAGAATAGTATATTTAGAAAAAAATTTGTAGATGAAGTTATATTCACTGTTGAAAAGGACTATTTACGTAAATATCGGAAGTGAAATTATCCCTTTATCTTCAGAATCTATGTAATAACTTTCTAGTTCGTTTTTCCTATTATATACTTATATAAATATTATTGATATATGTAAGAGGAATTATTTGATCATAAAATACCATAATTTTCAAAAAAAAAGTAAACTACAGTTTTCGTGTTAAGGCGATCATGGAATAGTTTTGTAACTCGCAAATTTGATATATCGTAATAACAAATCAAAAGAAAAAAAACGAAGCAATTGTCGATTGTCTTTTTTAAATTCTATTTATTCTTTTAGGTCAACTGTTGATTTCTTTGTAAATTAAGTGAAAGTGCAAATAATTTCCTATGATATTAATCATTAATCATTACGTATTATTTTTAACTGCAGTCATTTAAAAAGTGATCTTATTTAAAAATCTATATTTATCATTCAAGTGCTTTCTCACTACAGTTCATAGTTAGAATCTGCCATACTTTTTATCCATGGAGAAGATTAATGAATGGTATTAATTATGCTATGAATAATTACAAGTGAGAAAGTCCCAATTGAAGAATTAATTAACTCCTCGTCAATAGAAATAATTAGTTATACAATGTGGGAATCATTACAGTTGAAATAGCAGAAGCTAGAGAAAGGAAATGAAGGCGGAAGAAAAATTAATATTAAATAAATTTTTTATATTAATTTTAATAATATGAATTTCAAAAATTCCATTAGTTTTAAGAAACTCAGGAAATAAGCTACTCTTAGAATTAAGTATCCAATAATTTCCAAAATGCTTTATTGTTAAATGGACTTCGAATTGTTTTTTGAAAATTTCTTCTTTGTACTGGATTTTTGCAAAAATTTTCGATATTTCAGAATTCTTCCGTCTGCATTTTTCGTCGCCTCAGCTTGTAATAATGTTTATAATTTATATTCTACACTACAAATGCTGCGATATGCTATTATTACAACATTACCGAGAACAATAATTCTCTCTTATGTGAGTAAGACAAATGGTGAATAGCAGCTTTAAGAAAAAGAAACAGTTGCTTAACTGAAGAAACAAGGATTACGTGAGCTGAAATTTTTCAAACTTGATGAAGAAAAAGTTTCAAACTTCGTAGGATAAAATTCACTTCCTAATCTACCATAGAATTAATAAAATTCTTGCAAATAAAAGTTTTAATTAGAAGTAGAAACTTACTGGTTGATAATTATTTGCAAAGCAGAATTTACAAACAATAAAAATTAACTGTTTGATTTTGAACATTCAAGATGTTTGTAATAATTTTCAAAATTTATAAATGGAAGATAACTGTAAAATTCTTTAAGTCAATAAATTCGGATATCTCTTAGAAAATTATACAAATTGGGTATTATGAATTAACAACAAATATTTTACGATGAATAGAAAATTCATGAAAATTATAGCTAATTTTTTCGAATTTTATTAATTTTTATAAATAGTTTTAAAAACTTTAAATTTAAAAAATTTTTGAAAGAAAAATTAAATTCTAAAAATTTTCATAGATAAAAGCAAAGTGATGTAAAAAGTTGGAGAATGCATAATTATTATTTTGCAGTTGGTAATAAGGTTAGTAAAGAACACAAGTCTAACTTAAACAATTTGCTCTAAATACGCAGGTGATTAAATGTGGGCATAAATAGAAAGGTAAATTATCAAATAAAAAGATTAAGGAACGGATTTATTTAAGCAACTGTTTTTAAGATCAGTCTAACCAGTCAAAAACATTAGCAAGAAGAATATTGAGAAGTGGTGGTAATGAATGCAAGATGCCTGATATTCTGCTGAAGAACTCAAGCTCATTTCCTTCTTCTTTAAAAATACTCAATTATTGCTTTCATCTCACAGCAAAATATATAGGCCTTGCATCTAATCAAATTGTCAATATCCCAACAGCTGTTAAACAATTTGATGAATCTTTCATATTTTGTGGATAAAAAATTAGAATAATTTTCAACTTATTCTTTAATCTCTTTTCATGCACAAATGAGTTACATCCAATTGGCTAATAAATTATCAACTATTCTAAATGTCTGCCGACTTTTTGCAAAAACATATCACTCTTCTTTTTTTACAATTCCTGAATATGAAAGAGTAAATCAAGGAAGAAAATATATTTGAGAGAAGATATATAAAAAATGTTGATGATAATCAATATGATAACCGAAACGGTAAATACTATTTTGTAGACGATATGATAACCGAAATAGTAAATACTATTCATAGACGCAATGATAACGAGAAAGCTATTCAAATAAAGATAATTGTAATTGTTGCCATAATATTCATTGTATTTAGATTATAATGATTTCAGATTGAGGAGGACATAATTCGCATTCACTTAATTAAAACTTTATAGCAAGAAAGTCTATTTTTTTCTTTATCAATCTGATATAAAACAAATGGAATTGCATAATTATTGTCTGATGAAGTGATTGATTAGATTATAATTATTTGTTTTCTAACACTTTTCTGTCAAAATAGGCTCAAGGATCAAAATACAAAAATTTCTATTAAAATAGGCCCAAGAATCAAAATACAAAAATTTCTACCAAAATAGGCCCAAGAATCAAAATACAAAAATTTCTTTGTATTTCTTTGTATTCTTCTTCAGTTTTTGTACGACAGATTTTTCAAAGCTTCTAAATTTATCAGAAAATTTGGATTAAAAATCCTACTCTCTCCATCTCAATAATCATCATTGCTATTGCTTATCGTTTTTAATGTATATTTGCTTATATCACATGAGTTTTTTCAGTTCCACTTAATTTTCCGAACAGCAGAAAGAGATTCTCGAAGAATCTCAGTTACATAGCTTAATAGTTTCACTCTCTAATTACTTTTTGATTATATTGTGTAATAATTATTTGATTTTTTAAACCAAAAACATTGAAAATTTGGAATTTTATAATTTAAAAATTAACATAATTCTTAATGGATCCAACAGTTTGTTTGCTTTGATTTTCTGAACTGCACAACCAATGTTTCTTAATTATTTCATCTCAAATCAAATCTCTAACTTATATTTAAGAAAGTCTGAATTAATTTTTGTCAAATCAATCTAAAACTGATCCAAAACTTAGGAACTGCAATTGAGCTTCTGTTCGGTTTTATGAAACCTTATTTGTGTATCTTTCAAGTAAATGGTTTTCCGTCATATGCTTATTATCTGCAGAAACAATTCGAATTTTCGCTGGCTTTATAGAAAAAGTTGTATCATTAATTATACGAAAATCTATTTTACCCAGCATGTGATGTTCAATGATAATCATAGCTGATTTTCTGCAACAGCCTTTCAAACATTTATTATTATATCATCCGGTATTTTGATATGCACGATAATCTGGGCCGAATCGTACATTTCGTTAAATTTACTACACAAAATAGAACTATTGTGAAGAGGAAAGGCAGCTGAAGATGGATTACAGGCTGTTTTATAGAGCGGCGATGAGAGTTTTAATATCGAATATATTGACCTCAACCTGATTTTGGAAACTATTCTTCTATCTCGGGAATGAAACTATTTTTCCATCTTTCCTTTCATTTCGGGAACAAATCTTTCTTTTCTTCACCGTCCCATTGATCATCCGGATATTAATGATTGCATTTAAAAGTCATGATTAATGGATTAGCTCCCATAAATTTCATTAAACGTTACTTATTTTCTATCAGTCCGCATTATTGATTATTATTTTGTACCTTGATCATTAACTTGATCTTCTGCTTGACATGAAATTTCAATTACGGGAAGAATGTATGTGAAATAAAAATCAGTTTTTGTTTTGTTAATCAATTATTTAATTTATTACAAAGCTCATTAACCAAAAAAATTTATTTTGTTATTATAAATGGCTATTTGATTTATGAAATTTTGGTTTTTTCAACATCATTTACTTGTGTTATTTCAAATGTTTAATTTATTAAACAAATGAGAAAATAAGTGACCTGGTAGATTAATTCTTAAATTTTGCTAACAAAGTTATTATTTACTTTCTATAAATTCGCTTGTCTTACTGAAGATGTTTTGACTGAGTAATTAAATACTATATGAACAATAAATTTTTTTTTCTTTGATGGCTTACAAAATTATCACTGTTGTAGAAAAAGAAAACGAATAAAAAAATAAGCAAAAAATCTTAAAGAAACATTAGGCAAATTTCAAGTACAGGAAGAGCTTTTATTTTGCTCTTGCATCAATTTTTTTTTTTTTAATTGCCCATTCGCCTTTTCCTCTTCTTCCTCCTATTTATATCTTAGTAAATTTTCCACTTCTCCAAATTCATCACTCATCTTTTCTTGTCCTCCGTTTTCAAAATAATTATTTCTTCTCTAGAAATTTCAGCTATAGCATCAATTATTCAATCGGATTGTATGAATTATTGCGTACGACCCATGAAGAATACTATTAGTACAAGAATACTACTATTCTTCATCATTATAGTTGCAAACTCCATAAGGTCAGAAAAATTTCAAAGTAAGAATTTTCTGCATTTTAATTCAAATTTCACAGATTAAAAGTATTTCCAGCTTATAAGAATAGCGAATGATAATTATGCCATCAAGAATAGCGAGTGATAATTATGCCATCAACATGTATGATAGTGATAATGATGATAACATGGGAGGATGATGTTGTTAATGATAAGCGAAAAAAAATTTTACAAACTCAATTAAGAACTTAATCGCACTGTTGTTGAAAGTCGTCCGTAGTGCTCGTTCATTCCATTCCTCCTAATAATTTAGATAAAAATTAGGATTGAAATGATACGGAAAAATTGATTGGTATCTGATAAATGATGTTTCCGGGATATGTGAGACACAAAGAACATGTATCAATTGCGGTGGTGATCGCTTCTCATATTATAAATGCAGTGCTCAACATGATTGCTTCACTGATGAGATCTGTACTAAAAAGGTTTCTGTTGTCCTACTAACAAGACTGCATCATCTTTATCTAATAACGATTTTGGTATGTCTCTGTTTTTGATCATTCTTTATCATAATTTTGATTTGAATAAGAATTATAACTATTAGCAAAAGATATATGTTATAATAACTATATACTATAATAACTTAACCAATATTTAATACTTCTGAAATTGTATCCAGTTTCAGTGATTCTTTAATTGATGAATAAAAAGTGAAAATCTTAGTGGAAGTCCTAATGAGTAAAAATATTGTTGACTAAAAGAAATAAAGATGGAAGAATAAAGAGCAAGTTTCAGATTATTTTAAATTCTGCTTTATTGCTAAAGACGCTTCTGAAGAGAAATGTAGCTTCTGTACAGAAATGTAACATTTTTAGAACTCATAGGCATCTTTTATAGAATTTGTTGCTGTTCAAACTCGAAAATATGAATCGGAAAAGTTAGGAATGTGTCCAGATGGAAGTTCCTGGCTTCGACAATGTAGTGACGATTCAGACTGCTTTACTAATGAAATTTGTGCAGTAGGAAGATGTTGTTCAGGTTGCCAATTAGCCCTGTTTCTATTATCTGGGGACAAGGAAGATATATAACGTCACTCTTTGCTTTCACAATTCGGTATTTAAAAATCAGAAATTTTCGCATATTTTGCAACAATCTCTTCAAGAACATAAAGAACGTCTATTCTTACAGTATGTTCGCAGCATCGACGTCGGGTACTGAATGATTTGCCAACCAATAATGTTGTCGGTGTACACATTCCTCAATGTGACCCTATTGGAAAATATTATCGAGCGGTGCAGTGCCGCATCGGAACTGAAGAGTGTTGGTGCGTTTCGCAGTTTGGCCGGATCATTGGTTCGCTGAAACCAAAAACACCAAATTTGAATGCAGCGTGTGAAGCACTGCGATTAATAGTAAAACGTATCGTGAAAGAAGAACGGAAAATTTATCCGACGTGCAAGAACGTATTGAAATACGTCGAAAGCAAGAAAACTTAACAAATCCAAAACAGGGGAACCAATCAACCATCATATTGCCTAAAGAGCAAGGTTTGGGACCAAAGCAGCAATTTCAGAGTATAATTGATGGAATTCGAGATAAGTGCTTGTGGATGAAACGTGGACAATGTCCAGATCGACCAGTATCTATTATGAATGCATCGAAACTTTGTTATTGTGATGACGATTGTTCAGATTCACAGAAATGTTGCCCGGTTTTAACTGGTGGATGGGCTTGTTATTCGAATATTACAATTGACACTGGTACTGTTATGGTTATTTTTGTGCTTCTTCAAACAGAAATACTTGTCTATTTTGTTATTTTTGTTTATTTGCTAGAGCCATTTAGCGAGAATTTTTGGCTCATATTAATTTCGCTTTTAACAATCAATGAAATGAAATATCTTTTTAAAAGAATTATATATATATGATTTTTGAAAATTAAAAAATAAAAATCAAATTACTTAATGTCATCATCTTGTAGATCAGATCTCAGCAACAGCGAAAGCAATATGCACCGAAAATGAACAATTTGTGGAGTGTCTTGATGAGTGCCAACCAGCGTGCTTTTCAAGAATATCGATTCCATGCTTCGTTGAACGATGCAAGAGTGGATGTCAGTGCAAACCAGGTTTTCTTCTTTCTTAAATCCAAATTATCTTTATGATAGAAGAGGTTACTAGTTAAACTTAACATACGACTTTCGCTCTTCTATTTTTTGAATCAAATCTAAACATTTATGATGTATGAATTGTAAAATAAAATTATAGATTACAAGAAACGAAACGATTTTTAAAGCTTTTAATATTTCTCTTTAAATTTGAAGGAAAACATAATTTTTTTTTTTTGACCAGAAATCTAATTTAGATTTACGCATATGAGAGGAAATTCCATTTATTAGACAGTGACGAAATCACAGGAGATTGCTAACAATAACTACTAATCCACATATAGCGAAAACTAATAATATTTACCTCAAGGAATCTTAATTTGATGAAAATACAAAATTTGTTTGAAGTAATATAGTGCATAACTGATCCCTAGTGCTATATCTAAGTAATGCATGCTATTGGATAATAGAATGACTCTCTTCAGGTTTCATTCGTCAAAGAAATGATTTTCACGCACCTTGTATTCCGCAGAATCAATGTCCTCAACAGATTACACACTGCATCGATTCTCTGCGTGAATATAAAACTTGCGGTCCAGCTTGCCCAATTTCTTGCTCTTCTAAAAGCGAAAAATGCGGAATTGAAAGATGTGTAGAGGGATGCTTTTGCAAAGTGCCATATGTTCTGGAGAATGGTGCAGATCCTTTACATTCCAAGTGAAAATTCCTGATAACTTTCAATTATATTATGACGATAATCTTTGAGAATTTCAGACAATTTTCAAACTGCTTGCAGCAATATCAATACTCTATTAATTGACCTTCGATAATTTTTGTGAGAGTTTGATTACAAACTTAAATGTTAAGAGATTTTTAATTTAGATTTGATAGCCAATTTCTTGAGCAAAATTTTTCATAAAATTTTGCTAATGAGAAATAAGCGAGAGTTCGCTTTTTTTTTTTTAGTTGGCCCGTTTTTTATCATCGATATAGGATCTTCGATAATTTTAATGATTAATACAATGCTGAGGATTTCCGTTTAATTCAGTTAGGATTTGAATGAAACTTGAAATGAAGAAAATTTACGCGACAATTTTTTGAATTTCAGATGCATTCTGCCTATATATTGTCCTCCACTAACAGCAGATAATTCTCCAGTAAATACCACTGTCCATTTCACTGCAGTGGCTCCAGTGAATTCCAAATCCCACTTCTTTCCTGAACGTCGAGAGGATTCAATTAATCAGCTGATAGCGACTCAGTGCATCGATCCATTTAAGAATTTCCAAATCTGTGGTTCTAGTTGCCCAGGTATTATTTCACATAATTCACAATAATAATTTAGTCATTTCGTTTAAATGTAGCATTAATGAAAAATATGGTTCTGAAAGATAACAAAAATTCCAGAAAAGATGTAGCAATTAAATGAATGACTAAATGGAAAAAATCGTTTTTTCCATCTCTTTTTATCCAGATCCTCATCTTATCTTAGCTGGTTGTAATAATCAAGTCACTGGCTTCTGCGGTACACAATGTGTGGCTGGATGTTTCTGTCGTAATCCATATATTCTTGAAGATTCTTATAATTTAAATTCTCGATGTGTTTTACCACACCAGTGTCAATCATTAACAGTGCAACAGCAGATTTGTTCTGATCCCCGTAAAAATGGACAAATTGCTTTTCATACGAGTAAGTTTAACCATTTTCTTTTTGTTACTTTATTCTTCAATTATTGTTGAATGCAATTTGCCCTTATTTTGTTTGTTCTTTATTTTTTTTTTGTTTCTAATTGTTCATTTAAATTGCAAGATTTACTTAATCACTAAACAATGCTAACATAATTTCTATATAGATGTGCACGCAGTTGCTCAAATCCAGAAACGGCATGTACAACAGATGATTGTACTCCTGGCTGCATTTGTCGTGAACCATATCTACTGTATGATTCAAGTAACCCTAATTCACGTTGCGTACTTCCCAGTGAATGTGGTTCACAGTGTTCGGATTCATTAAAGGAATATCAGGCTTGTGCGTCGTCATGCCCTATGGGTTGTAATAATCGAATACCACAAACTTGTTCGCCATGTGTCTCTGGATGTTTTTGCAAATCTGGTCCACATTTTTTCTTAGAAAGTTTACTGGAATTTTGCACTTTTCCATAAATTCCTGAAATTAAAATTATGAATTAATTGATTAAATAGAATGATCGCGACGCAATCTCAGCAAATATTCATTTCAGGATTTGTATTTGAAAATGCTATAAACTGGCGCACCTCTAAATGCATACCTTTGAATCAGTGTCCAATGACTAACATTTCTGCCGTTTCAGTAGCCTTTATTCCAGAAAACGATAAATCAGGTATGTCTTTGAGATCATTAATTCTTTTTTCAAAAGTTGATTTGAATTTAATTTGTACAAGGTATGAAAAGCATATTAACTTACAGATGTTTTAGCTAGCATGACAGAATGTCCTGCAACAACAGTCGATCTGAGTGGAAAATTTTGTAATTTTGATTCTGACTGTCCAGCTCAACAGGTAAATCATCAAGTCAAAGTAACTAAACATTTCTCAAACATTTTTTGAAGCACACTTAATGTCTTATTTCGTTGAAGAAATTTTTGTTCAGTGGTCCCAATAAAAATAGTAATAACTAAGGAATTGTCATATAAATTAAATAAATGAATTAGACTTAGAAATAATAGAAGGTTCAGTTCAATTGTAGCAAGATTGATCATGCAATATATCGGACTGTATTAAGGAAAACACTTATAATAACAAAAAAATTCATTCATAAGAAAAACGAAAATCTTTAGCGCTGCTGTCGTTCAACCTCATTTTCAATGGTCAGTTCGAAACAATCACGCTGCACTTGCATTGATCCACATGCATATTGGGACTCATGCGGTATCTTATGTCCAGAATATTGTGGACAACTTACAACACCGGTATGTTCATCAACCTGTAATCCTGGATGTCATTGCGCAGCCGGTTATGTAAAGGCACGAAATCATGTAATGGCGCCGTGTGTACTACGAACACAATGCTCACAACTGGGTAGTTATTTCAAAATTTTTTAGTTTTTATTTAAAAAACGTAGAATTACAATATCCAACTTGCTAATAACAGTCTATTTCGTCTTTTATGATCAGTAAATATAATTACATCAATGGGAGAATAGATAATT
This sequence comes from Dirofilaria immitis, assembly GCA_024305405.1. Taxonomy (NCBI): domain Eukaryota; kingdom Metazoa; phylum Nematoda; class Chromadorea; order Rhabditida; family Onchocercidae; genus Dirofilaria; species Dirofilaria immitis. Next base: position 116,883 of record JAKNDB010000014.1, read on the forward strand.
TTTTAGCATTTCGAGATCTGAATAATAAGAATTAAAAACTTATTGTTATCAGTAGCACCTATAATCAATTGAAACTGACAACATTTCAGAGATAATTTTCAAAGGAAATTTTTCCACTTATATTTAATATTATAAATTCAACTTTTTTTTGCTGAACCTTAGTTCAGGAATGATTGAGGAAAGTATGCTGATATTGCAGAAGATACAATCAAATCACATTATCTGTGGAAAGAAATAGCAACCGCAAAAATGTTGAGTGATGGAAATAAAATTATTGGTGACGTGAAGATCAAAGAGATCAGCAAAGAAAAATTAAATTGGAAGGTACAATCAAAGGTAAATATTTATTAGAAACTTCAATATAACAATGGCTTTTTTTTAATTTGGAAGTAAAAGAAGATACTGTTCATTAAAAATTGAATTTTCTTCAAGCGAAATAAGGAAGCAAGAAATAAAGGAAATTCAATGGAATATTGAATTTCAAGGATTGTTGTATAGTTTAGTTTTTAAAAAATTATAAAAATTTTTTTGCTTCAATTCTTGAGGAAAACTTTGATTCTCTTCGAATGGTAAAGTTATATCGAATACTGAGAATAAATCATAGAGCAATATAATTAATATGCATTTTGATTCAAATGTTCTTTCGAAAAATAATCGAAACCAACATGGATTCAATTTATTACATGGATGTTATATGAGTTATTAGAATTACCATCCACCATTAAGCATTATTAGTTGTTAAGTTATCAACTATTCTAACATCAATTTTATCAACTCATTACTTACACTCATTGCATTCGGAATTTATTTCAGTTTAATTTAATTACTTTCTTATTTAAATACACATAAAAACATATATGATTTTCACTTGTTTTTAACTCTTTCCGATTAATTTCTACCTTTCATATTTTAATTTTCCAAGTAAATCGAAATTAAAAAAGGATTTCTATTTAGAAATTTTCGATAATATGAAATGATTGTAACAAATTGTTTTTAGTACTGTCCACAATTAATTATATTTTTCTTTTCCGTTTTTATTTCATCTGAAAATGATTTCGAGTACAACAAAAAAAGTAAAGTTTAATTAGTTTTGTACGACCAGAATAATTTCGTTTATTGAAATTTGCCACAGATATTATTTGATAAATAATATTTTGTACAGCAAATCCTGCCTTGTCTCGGGATATTTATAACTGAATTAAACATTTTTGAAAATGGTTAAGCAAACATAGCGAATGGCATAACTTGATAAGTTTACCGTCGAAGGTAATGAATGATTAATATGTGAAATCATTCCGTGAGATGAATTACATTACTAATGAAATCGTTTTATTATATTAAAAAAGATTGGTTCTTTTTTTCGTTTTCTGCGTAGCATATTTGTCTTTTATGTAGTTGGAACTTTTTCTTCACGAAAATCACTTCTTCACTTGTTTTCTAGAATAAAAATTTTTGAAAAGTTTAACTAAAATAAATTTATTTCTTTACATTGCTAATCAATAGTGAAGCATAATAATTTTTCGTCCTATTCCATCAGTATTATTTGCAAATGTAATGGTGATAGATCCAAAAATTGAAATGCATTACAAAGTATTCAAAAAAACAAAATTTGCAATATCTTTCAACAATTTTCCGACTTCAAATTCATGCTTATAATCTCATATATTTTTATGAAAATCTCCCAATTTTTACCGTTATGAATATCGATCTTTTTTTTTTTGAAATACTTTGAGTTTTGTTGCTTTAAATATATATTAAAAATTTCTCTGCTGCAAATAGATTTAAGCTTTCTGCATAAGAAGCAATATTTCAAACCATCATCAATGATTAGGAAAGGAAATGAACTTGAAAATTTTCCAATTTATCAATCTGATTTAATACTAGTAGTGGCGATTATTTGCTAAAGTTAGCCATTGTAAAATATAATTATGAACACTATGATTAGAACAATCTTCAAAAGAAAAAAAATGAAAATAATTGATTTCGTTACGACTTTATAACAAACTTAACGAGTAAAAAGCAGTAAGGTAGAAAATAGCTTAATAAGCAATTTAAGAAATGCTCTATGACAAAAGTTTGTATAAATTCAGGATTACCAATTGGCGAACATGCGCTTATTGTACATCAAGCAGGCGATTTATCCGATTCCTGCGCTAATATTGGTCCCATTATGGCACCTGACAAGAAATTTAATGTATCAGCAATATTTGGGAATGTTAAAACGGACGGTAATAAAAACACAACAATTGGTTAGATTCAATAACAGAAATCATTTTTACTTTTAGTAGCACAAAGCATGTTGAAATAATTATCATTTCAAGGAAAAGTGTCATTCTAATAAGCTTTCTATTAGAAATTAAAGACAATGTCTAATTCCAGGTAAGAAAGGCAAAAGATACGAGTAGGTATTTATGTTGAAAATTTGTGCTTTGAATTTGTGTTTGTGGGAAAAGAAAGTTTATTGAGGAAATTTTGATTAATTTTCAAATTAAATGAATATGGCAATTGATTGAAAAACGTACTTCGAAAAATGCAACATAGTTCTTGATAATAACATAAATTAATCATTTAAATTCATTTATTTTTATATCTGAAGATAAATGGGTACTTGAGCGAGGAAATTGTTCCGTTGTACATAGACAAAAATCTGATATTAAAAGGCAAGAATATTGATGATGTTGCAGATACTATATCTCATAAATGATATTACGAGGCAAAACAGGCTTAGATAGATATTCAAAAGATAATGAGCTTAATATATTGAAATGGACAGGCGATGTTTAGATAATCTTTCTTGCATCATTTCATCGAAACGTTTTAACTTCTCGAAAATTTTAATATTTTTCTCAAAAGTCAATCGCTATTTTACTTAATTTGCTTAATTTGCTTAATGAAGGATAGGACAAAAAGCTTGAGATTTTGAGTATATTCAGATCGAGAAATTGACTGGCCACAAGATGTCTCACTGATTGGCCGTTCACTGGTGATCCATAAATTATCAGTAATGGAATGGTCACTACGTAACGTAGACGTATTACCACTTGCTTGCGGTACAATTGGTTTTGCATCATCGTGAATTCCGGAAATTGCTATTTTAATTATTTACTGTTACCTATTTTGTTATCTCTTGATGTTTTTTGTTTTAATGAAAAGTGATGCTTGAAATGCGATTCATATATTACACTATAAAATCTCAAGAACATCCAAAACTATCAACCCTTTTGTTGGAAGTAGCAAGTAGCAGCATAGAGGAATCTTTGCATCAGAAGCAAAATAATTTTTGCCCGAACAAGACTTCAAACCAAAGTGAATCATTTGAAGAACATCGGATGACGACTAATTCTGATGACATATTGGAGAGGAAAACGACATATTATGGAAAATCAGTGGGATTGATAATTTTTCAAATGTACCAGAACGATATAACTCAATTAATTTCAATTTAAAAACATATGAAATGTTCCTCGCTCATATTTACGTTTAATGATATACACTTCTATTCAACAGCAGCCAATTTATTTTCGGGATGTCTCGGATGATTACATTAGTGGGTTCATTCTTTTTTTTCCAATATTTCTTCGATTTACAAAAATCTTTTCGAGATGACTTATCATCAATAATTACATGGAACGGTTATTTATAATAAAGAAGAAGGGTGAAAAAATAGCTTCCAAACAAAGAAAAGTTATCGATTCTGTTCGACGACCTTCGATCCTTTTTTTTATGATGCATCACATCAATAATTTTCTTTTTTTATATTAAAAATCATATTTCGCATGGGTTTTTCCCTCCTTCTCAATAATTAGTGGATTATACAGGCAAAGATCAAAGGTCATATCAAAGGTTATTCTCAGAAAAGATTTGTTTAAATTCTCATAACGGCATGGTTTGTACATCTTTTCTCTATCATTACCGTTGACATAATGGTTTTGGGGATCTCGTCTCCGACTGAATTGTAATCTTGGGGAGTTAGTGTTTTTTTTTCGACGTTCTTTATTGTTAATCTTGAAATACATTAGAGATGGTAAAAGAAATCGCTGATACCGCGGCATATAGTGTCAAATTTCTATTTTTAAAAACTATTCGGATTAATGTTCCATTATGCCTATATTCCATTACATGCTTTATGTATCATCCAGTTTTCCAATCACTTGTCTATCAGAAGGTTAGTTTTTTCATTTTCTATTGTTTTACTATACCGAAAGGGCCTGAATAAGATATTACAGAGAGTCGATGTTAAATGATATCATGCAAAATATTATACATTCCAAAATGTTAGAAAAGATGTTTTATTTAACTAGTCACATAAAAATAGAATAAAAAAAACCATTATCGATTGATTCTTCTTCAACATGAGAGATCATAGTGTTACGAAGAATGTGAGATAATTACACTGATTTATTAACAGTACGAGACTAATATTAGGTTTTATTCATCATCATTTACAAATTCCAGGCATCCATCCTCTTACATAATGTTATTTTTAACATATTATTTTAGATTCTGCCGTATTTTACTCATCGGTTTTGTTCTTATCTTATGCATCTGAATAAATCTGTAATTTTTACTTAATTATATTAATTAACTTATTTAGTTGGCAGAGTCTGTTTGCTACTGCTGAAATCAGATTTCGTTTCTTTTCATTGTAATCTTTTTGCATTGTTTTTAGGCATGTTTGCAATACGGTGACCGGATAGGCATTGGTGTGAACTGTTCACATCGTGAGATTTCATCTAATTCAGAATTACAGGCAATAGCGAATTGGATACTTTTATTGAGGTCCATTTTTTTAACTCCTATTCTTGCTTACATTTGATTGTTTGTTTTATTATACAAGTATTAAATTAATAAAATCAGTTACTCTACATGCAAAAACCAACGTACCTACAGGCTCTTTCGTAAGATACATAAGATAAGTGTTTCCAGGAAGATAAACTGCTGAATATTTTAATCAGGATATTTCAGCAATCGAAAAGCTTGCGATGATTTCAAGAAATTTTCAGCAGTGTTTCGATTTGTGTACTTGGACTTTTACATCTGCACTAATTGGACGGCTTAGTGATACGAAATCTCGAAAAGCGGCTTTGTTAATACCATTCAGCGGACTTGTGCTTGAAGGTGCCTCATTGGTGGTGCAGTCGTATTATATGGAGGTAAGTAATGCAGCTTTAAGAAAAAATCTCTGGTATTTAAGCAATTTTATAATACTTCATTTATAGACTGGCTAGATTAAAAATATGACGCCATACCTTTTTAAGAATGATCATTAATTTAAATCGTTGCATTTGTCTGAAACGTTAATCTGTCGAATTTGTTTCAGCTTTCAGTATATTGGTTAGTCGCGAGTGAAGCGCTTTTCGCACTTTTTGGTGGCTATATGTCTATTTTTTCATCATGTTTTGCCTATGCCACTGATTCTGTGCGCAATTATTCACCAAAGTGTCGATCTTTAATTATCGCAATTTTGGAAGGTATTATTGGATTTGGAGGTAAAAACGTTTGTCTTTCAAGATCTCCGTTTTAATTCAAATAGTAGATCCTTTCAGGCGCTATTGGTTACTTATGCTCGTTTTCGCTGAAATTATGGGGATTCGTTGGTTTGTTCACAGCATTCCTCGTAATATATATTATTTGTTTAATAGCGGTATTCTTCCTTCCATCCATAAACAGTGGAACCAGTATTGAAATAGAATATAAAAAGATGTGTTTGGATTCGATCTAATCGTAAGTAGTTTTCATTTTGCTTTAATCGCTCCATTTCTGTTCAGATATATATAATAGAAATGATAGTCTTTATCGTGGCTGTCTGTCCTTGTCGAATCTTTAACTTAAGAAGCGATTTTTTCCTCCTCATTCTAGTTCGGAAAGTAAATATGAATGCGACTTGTAATGGAAAAAGAAAGAATGTCAAAAGTTTGTTAGAAGTTTCTCTTTATCACACTGTAGAGCATTTACTTATTGGACGGAACTTGAACAATCAAATCCCAAATCTAATTCTATATGTGCTTAAATGGTTGTAGGTACTGCATAAAGGAGTAACTTTAAATTTCTGTATCGAAAGATTTTAATAATATTCTTATAATGTTTTTGAATAGTGACTTTAGAAATATGTACAAAATGTTCAACATGTGGATTACAAATGGTTGGTAAAATTTCAAGCGGTTTGGAAAAGGGATGAAATGGGAGGGTAATTAGTGATTTCCAAAAGATCTCTTCTGCCATAGTTGATCTAAAATGAACATAATTTTTGATAATAATATCTATTTCGAATCTTTTAATTTATTTTTCATAGTTACGTTAAAAGTTGATATACATTAGCCATTCACATGAGGAAAGAAATGGAAAAGTGCTTGAGATTAAAATGGCAATTTTCTCTATTTTGATTGCAGCGATCAGATGAAGAATGAAAAAAAGGATTAGCATTATTTTGCTAGTGATTTTTCTATTCGTAAAAGCTAGAATGCAATTTAAAAAATTTGTTCAGTAAAGAATTAGTAGCAGCAATCGGATGATTTTTGATCATTTTATTTTGCTGTGATATGATCGATTGATCAAATTTAGAAATTTATAATTGCAAGTATTGGGTACTCTATATGAAAGTTCAGATGATTTGCTAAAGGTTTATTTTTGAACAAAATTAGATCTGTCGAAAAGAACTGGTATCAAGATTATTCTGCGCAATAAAAATTATATGGATATGTATCATGTATAAATGATGAAAATAAATGAATCGATGAGTTCATTTGAAGGTAGGAAGAGCGATAAATTTTTCAATTTGACGGAGTACATAATCGCAAAATCAATATCTCTATTAAAGTGGAGTTGGCTGAATGATCACTAATAGAAATAATCAAGTAACTGCGAAATTTGTTGAATTTATAGTGAATGTATGAATCCATTGAGCAGTGATTTTTTAGCTGGTATGATTTGTGCACAGTTTCTTCGTGTTAAAAAGTTAGAGAAAAGCGAGGCAGTGATTGCGTTGTACATATATATGTTGCAGAAATTATTGTGGCAACAGAAAAGAGCCCGTGCCTTCATAGCCTTGATCGTAGCGTTCGCAGTTTCTTTCTTTGTATTCATAGGTTAGTAGTAATTAGAATTTTTCGAAAATTATTTATTCAAACAATTATTTCGAGCATTAATTATTGTTTTTTACATATTTGGCTTCATTGTGGAGAAAAAATTGCTTTTTAAATATTTCCTCACTGTTTTGCTCGTAGGATTGACCAGTTATATGAATTATTTCTGGATTATTTCTGTTGTTGCGGTTACTTTCATACCAATTTAGGACAGAGAAACAAAAATTAAAATCTTTAAAAACTCAGTTGATAATAAATACCTTTTGATGCTTTGATATTTAGTTATGCCTTTAGGTTCAACTCATATTTCATTCTACTATCTGAAATTTCGATTTGGCTGGGATGCCGAATTGTACGGATTCCTCAAAGGACCGACGCAAGGACTCGCAACGTTAAATGTAACTAACTTCAATTTTTTTAAATACAAATTGATTATTTTAATGTTATTACTTAAGGAAACATAAAGTTTGTGACTGTTCATTTTCGTAATTTACAATTATTTCCTCAATTTTTAATCCCATTAGTTTCTATTTGATGTATAATTCTACAGATATTGTTTATTTATCCAATATTACGAACATATAATTTTACCGATCGAACGCTTTCTCTTATTGGAGTGCTTTCTAGAGCTTTGGGTAGATTGTGGCTTGCTGTTACATGGAGCACACCATCTACATTTTTATGTTAGATGATCTTTTTTCTCTTTTAATCTAATATCTTTAACAGATTTGTGTTGCCATATAAAGATTAATTACTGAAATGTGTTTTTGAAGAATAAAAATATCTGAAATTTTGTGATAAGAATCTAGTTAGTTTTTCTTCCACTGGTTTACCATTACTAGGATTTTGTGTCATAGTTATAAAGATACGATGTCAGTCTAATAGATTAAAGACAATTCCTTGTTCATTCAGGCTCCTAATAAGAAATATTACGTACGACATGGTTTTTGGATAATCTTTTCGATTAGAGCTTGAAGTCCTAGAGCTTGATAAAAACTAATGCTTGATTTTCTAGTGATACTTTTCGATTCTTTTTCTCGCTTTGCTGCTTCTGGTATGAAAGCAATTTCGGCCAACATTGTACCGCTTAAAAATCATGGTATGTACTACTTGTCCAATGTCAATAGTATTTCTTTACAGTTCACTAATAACAAGGATTTCAAGACAAAAAATTGCTAAAATCATCCTTTGCACAGGTATTATTCAATGGAATCCAACATGCCGCAGACAACAAAGGACTGAATGAAATCAGTTCTGACTGGAATTTTATAATTTCAGCTGCTATTTTGCAAATGACATAGTTCAAGACTCATTCTATTAAATATCATTCCACATATTAATAATAAATAGAAAGCGTGAAAATAAAATAGCCAACGCTCCATTCACGAAATTTCAAATTCTTTGAAATTTGTAAGCCATTTATCAAAGATTTCGAATTCAGGCTCTATGTTTACGCTTTTTGCGGTAACGGAAGCATTCAGCAATTTAATAGCTACCATAATGTTTCACACACTTTTCCCATTCTCGCTTCATTTCCTACCTCAGTTGTCATTCTACATTCTCGCTGCTGTAATGTTAATTCCAATAATTATGCTTTAGTAAGTTGATCTTAATTATTTGAATTTTTTGATTTAAATACTATCCTAATTTACTCTCGTTTTTATGCTTTCTTTTGATAAAATGCAGAGAGAAAACAGTAAAAAATGGAGAATGAATATTATGAATGAGGTTCAATTTTTTCTGGAAAATTAAAAAGGAAAATAAGATTCATTTCCGTCTAATGTCTCGAAATGTTTTTTCCTCAAGATTGTTGGTTTTTTATAATTTAACTTTCAGTTTATTACCAGAAAAACTGACAAATATCACAGGATGAATGTGATTCAGTTATAGTAACGGACACAAACTCTCGAATCTTCGGAACCCGCCAGGTGTTTTAGATTCTCACGGCACAATATCCAAGACTAATGTATTACTCGATCCTGCTTTGAATTCCGATTCTTAAACAATGTAATAAGTTAGGGATTTGGCATTTTTAACACAAGTAAAGAAAATCCTTGAGAAAACTCATTGGAAGTTCTTCTCAAAAGGTTTGCAGAAAAATGAGAATCTAAATAACTTCCTCACAAATCATCGTTTTCAATCATTATTTTAATATCTTTTATTAATGGAAATTAGGGTTCATTATCCCTTCAAGTCGATATTGCAGTGTACTGATGACAGCTTCTCTTGCTTGTATTTGTTTTAATCTCAATATATATTAAGACATTGTTTTTTAGCAGAATTACTTGAAAAGCCGCCATCGTTGTCTCACTATCATAGCAACATCACTTACACTGTTATTATATGCTATAATATTTAATATTTATAGTGTATATATATTCAGGAAACTTTGCGAACTGCATCTGCAGATAATATAAAATTACCATTATTAGAAACTTTAACGTAAAAAAATCGATATTTCACCAGTCACTAAAATCCCTTCCTATATACCTAATAATAGTAAATTTAACTATGAATCTCCTATAAAATTATTTATAAAAGAATCAGAGCGACAAATGGACTAATTTTTTCAGGAGTTTGCAGTTGGAAGTCAGTAAGAATTCTAAAATTAAGTAATCCCTAAACTGAAGTCTCCTGAAATCAAGAAATCATATAAATATAAAAGAATCAATCATTAATCACATTAATCATATTTATTCCCTTCCTGGCTAAAATAAAGAAGGCATATCAATTCGCATCTAATCGTGCTCCACCGAGAATTACGACACGGTTTCGTCTCAGAATACAAAAGTAAAAACAAGTGCAAGGAAATGAAGTAGCAGGTATAAAATGGCGAAAATGAATGTCCTTTTTCAAACATGAACCAAAACAAAAAGCAATCTATTGCTCACTTTCAGTTCTCAAGTAAACATATAAAAATTTGTTAGCTAGAAATGTTACGCGATGCAAAAACTATTTTTTAAGACACTTTTTTGTTATCATCTTCGCAAAAGCGTAAACATTTACATGTTTTTCACTTTCGTTTTACATCTAATGTGTCTACTATGTAAATTTAATGAAAGTTATGTTACGCTGACACGATATAAAGAATCATGGACCACAACAGAGGAGGTACAAGAATAGCTGGCAAAAAAGAATGAAATCAAAAATCACATTAATTCTCATGACATTATTGGTCTGTATTTATAGCAATATTTTTAAAGTTTTAACCTCATTTTTCACGGAAGCATTTTTTACTTTTCCTACCCTTCAAGTTGGCAAATTCTCATTTACTCATGTTAAACCAATGAAAATCTTGAATTGATTAGTTTCTTAAGTTCAAGAACGAGCGAACACTCTGCAAAAAAATTAAATTTACACCAAGAAATTTTGCACGGATATTTGTTCTTTTCAACAGTTATGGAAGGCGGAAATAAATGACGGGAAAAGTAAAATCAGAAAAAGGAGGTGGAGGATAGAGATACGTACCAGTGCGTGCCATGCTTCGACTTATTTCTTTTTGGATTCCACCAGTTGTCGCACCAGCCGCCCGCTGCGGTGATGTAATTGGACGACCGCTGTTCAGTCCAGCATACTGATATTTAGCTTTTTTCTCAGATGGCTTTAGAATCTGAAGCATAAAAAAATCAAAGTGTTATGAAGAATTCAAATTAAAAAATTATATAGGTACGGAACACACGGAACAACGAAAGACAAGGAGTGAACATAATTGACATTCGGTATGAAAGTTAAGAAAGATAATGATGCATTTGCGACAAAATACAAAATATGTATGAAAGAATTACATAGATATAATGAATGAATAATATGTGCTTTCTTCATTAACATCAGTAGTAAACAGGAAGTTTCAAAAATCTGCACATTAAAGTTGCTTTGATTGGTCTACTTTTTAAATACACATAAATTAGCTCAATCCTGACAACTCTCTGTGTTTAATTTCAATAGAGAGAAAACACGACCTAAGCTAACCATTCTGCGCGTCGTGGCTGTTGTCACTGTAACTAATTGGCTATTGCGATCGCAGTCTCTCAAAGTTTTCATAATAACTTCAAAACATTCTAAGGAAGAAGGATTGCATCAATTTAAATATTCGCAAGAAAAAATCCAGAAAAACTCTATTTATGATCAAAAAGTATTTTATACAATTGCGGCTTTATAAATTTAGAAATTTGAAGAAATTCTAGTTGCAATAAGAAAAATATATTCTATAGTTGCAATTTTATGAATTTATTCTTTGGATTAATGATTTCCTTGTTTCTGAGCCTTAAAACACAGAAAGTAAAAATTCTAAATTAGGAATAAAATAAACAAAATGAATTTGCATGATAAACATATCATAATTCTAAAAAGCGGAAAAGACGGAAAAACCAAGAACTTATCTATTAAATCTTTCATAACTATGTTCAGAAAATTTTTATAATTGCTTAATCAATAAATCATTGCAATTTCAGTGCTTTAAAATACAAACCTGGAAGGAACACATCAATGTTTCATCAACACTCATCATACCACCTGCATTATCGAACTCGCCGCAATAATTTGGAGCGGAAAATAACGTTACAAGTTGACGTTTGGCAAAAAATTCGTAGCCATCTTCTACCACCTAATAATATGAATTCTACTTTAACTTATAAAGTGGATTATTCAATATATTTTTTTCAGAGAATAAAATGAGCAAATAAAAGTTGAAGAAACTATCCAAAAAATGAAAAGAAAAGAAGAACCTACCACTGATTATTTTTATCCGTTATCTACTAGAACTAGAACAAAGTTTCCATTATTAACAATTAACTAAACTTTTTGTGCGGAAGTATCAATTTAAAAAATGGCCAGTCTTACCAGAAAAGTCACCAAATGGAAACTTTGTTTAAAGCTATATCTTTATCATATCTTCCTCATTTAATTGCTTGATAGATTATCAGCAAAAGAAAATATTATATTTGGTATTTTTGAAATCCCATATCTCTAATTCTACCGAAGGAATACATTTCTTAACATCAGATGAGAAAGAAAAAGAAGATGTGGAAAGGATGACACACAAAATTAAACAGTCAAATGTAAATTATTATTAATTATAATCTTGTGTTGAATTGAATTTGAGACAGCAATGAAAAAAATTCTAAAATGCAAGGTGATACTAATTACCTGATGGGCCCGGCATATTAAATCTAAATCATGACGGTTTAAAAATTTTGCCACAACATCAGGCCCGAATGTAAAAGACACTCCTCGATCATTTTCTCCCCAACCTTGTACATCTTTGTCAGGATCAGACCACAACAAATCACAGAGAAGACCTGCAATAGAAACTTCTGTTGCATTCCACCTCAGAAATCTGAAGTTCAATCAGTGCGTTTTTGAGTTCTTGAAAACCAAAAAGTATATCAGTATGAAGAAAAAACGATAATTGTAGAAAAATAGAAAACGAAAGAATTCAAAAGTGAAAAACGGCACCAGTATCGGGAACATCCGTTGGCCGCATTATTCTCCGAATTTGTTCCATATTTTGCAAATCAGGAGAAAGTCCTCCATGGCAACAAAAAATCTTTTCATCTATGAGGGCAGCAATTGGTAGGCAATTGAAACAATCAGTGAATGTTTTCCATAGTTTAATTGAAAATCGACGTTTACCTATAATTTTTATATTTTTTTAAAACGTGTGTAATACCTCAATTTAAAGTTAAGGAGAAAAAATTAAAAAATTGGCAAATCTTACATTCATCATAAAATCCATAAATACGATTGATACTAGCACATTCATGATTTCCTCTTAACAAGAAGAAATTTTCGGGATATTTCACCTTATACGCCAGCAATAAGCATATCGTCTGTAAACATTACGGTTAAACATACGACAGTGAGGTTTTTATGGTAAGAGTGAGAATGGTTATACAGATTTATAAAACAAGGGATAAATCTGCATTTGTGAAATCATAACAAGTTAAACAATTAATCGAGATGATGTACCAATACACCAAATCTGAATAAATTTCTTATGATATCAATTAGAGAATTTATAAATTTAAAAACTGCGATGACTGAGTCGATAGAAAAAATTTTCTAAAAACTATTACAGAAACTATCAAAATATTTCTAAGTTCATAAAAATAACACTGAAATTTCAGGTACAACACAACTTCTAAGCTCTGCTTTCCCCGATCAACGTAGTCGCCGAGAAAAGATAATTCGCTTCCGGCGGAAATCCACCATATTCAAACAGTCGCAATAAATCATTATACTGTCCATGAATATCTCCTGTAAAATGCGCAATTGCGAGAGTAACGGATTTCAAAATCCATTCGAAAATTTCGATAATGGCAATCTGTTTGCCTTTTTATCGACATAAAAAGAAATTTAATGTAGGCAAAAGTGTACTGGAAAATGTGGAATAAAATTCGGAATTATCAATTATATCATCGTTTTTCAACTAAATAAACTGATGATGCATTAAATCAAAAAAGAAAAAAAAGTCAACCACAGATTTTAAGAGGTGCCTCGAGTTCCAAAAGAATAGGTTGTGATAAAAAAATTTCCCTGCTTTTATGACAGAGCGCCCTTATTTCATTCTCCGACATCTGAACGGTTTTCCCAGGTCGACATCCGCGCACTGAAGTGCAAATATTTTTTAGTTGGTATTGATTACTTGAAACTTAATAAATCTTTGAACATTTGAATCAGAAAGAAAATTAAAAGCTTCTCGACAAATATCGGAGCAAAAAGTCAGCTAATAGCAGAAATGATCATAAGTTCCATTCCTTTAGGGAAGATTTCTCTTGTAAAAGAAAAAAAAGTATGGAACATATTCAAGAACGCACTGAAAAAAATATGTCCATTCGAACTGCATAATTTATTATTGAACGGTAAATTGAGTGGTTCACTTAATAAAATCATCTAAATAAAAGAAATCAAATAAATAGTATACCTTCTAGAAGTCGAGTAATAAGGTGGTCAACATTGAGATCGCTGTCGCTGGCCATAATTTTGATATACTATTATTTGCTGCAAATAGCTTTAATAAGACCACCTTTCTAATATTATACCTAAAATTAATCACTGCTCGCAAATTTGAACATCTCCCAAAAGCTCATGTTCGTCCTAGAAATGCATCCTGTACTACCTCTACCATAATATTGAAATAAACTTAAGACAATACGACTAGGCGTATCAGATATAGGTCATCGTATTAGTTTGCCAGTAGCAAGCCTGAGCCACCACTTTACGTACCCAGAAGCTTTCCCCAACCAACAATTACTTTTTGAAAACATGCCCACGTCCAATTCAAACGATAATCAAAACTGGCTAAGCATCAAGAGTTTTCAAATGCTTTACATTAATTGTTATATCGAGACCTGTGTCACATATTGCAGCTTTATAAATGGGGAAATATCAGACAATAATCAAAAAATATGGATTGGACTAGTCGGTAAATTAATTGATGGATCAATCAACGAATTGATTGAAGTAATACGAAGATTATTTGAGGAATTCCTTTCTAATTAGTTGGAAATGGCATTAATATTAAACATTGATGATAATCTTTGGAATACAATAAAAATGAACGGGAAACTAAGTACTTAAACGTGCTGCTTCTTTTTCTACTCTAATGTATTTCTAGATGGCGTATCATTCTGTAAGAGTACTGTACATATGATTCGTTTTATCTTTTGGATGCATTCTTCTTTACGTAACTGGTGTTATTTAATATTTATCTAAATTTTCAGTCCAACAAAGTTTATTTTTTCGTATAAAATTTTTTTATCTTTGGGTAAACCCATTCTATTTGACATTAACTTTGATAACAGTAATAATTATAGTGCGTGTAGCGCACACAATTTTACTATCAATTTCGATAAACGATAAATGATCCGATGTAAATGCATACATTGATCTTATCGATCTTTTTCTATTATTATGAAGAGGAGGTTCTTTGCTAGTACGGATTTTTTGCTACGGCATTAGTTGTATAAGTGATAAAATTTCAAAATTTAAAATATCATAAATATTATTTAGATTGCAAGATAAGAACAGGCAATGATATTTAACTTTCAGACAAATCATTATTAGTATTATTTTCTTTTGTGCTGTCATGTTTAATTTTTTGTTTCTAATTTGAATTAAAAACAAGATCATGAGCGCTATAATCTTGTGAAAACAAGGAAGCTTCTGCATCTGAATGGCTTATCTAGTCCACAGAGATTATAGAATAAAATGAATTGACTTAAATTAAACAGAAATTCTCGAATTTACCTTCTTCCTTTCAAATGGCATCTCTTTTATGTCATCTTCACATTATCCTAAATTACAGGCTTTGATCAATGGTCAGTGAACCCAATGCCGCAGAACACATCATTGATTTATTACGCTTTTATTTCTTCCATCTACCTGATCTTCTTGTCAGTAACAACCAATCAATTCCATTTTCTCACTTAAATTTTTCTCTTAAAATAAATATACTCTATTTGCTCATTGTTGATAAATTTTATGCACTCACACTAATCAACTAATCATTTCATTTCATATCCCTTCCCTTTTATGGTTTCACTTTCTTGTCCTATCCATTTGTACTTCTTCTTCTTTACATTGATCTAGAAATCTCGCATACAAACTGAGATTATTTTCGAAAAAATTTATTTTTGCTAACACAAAGATTATTTGCATCATTTCATACTATTCACTGATTCTGTTTCCCTCTTCATCTAAAGCGTCTATATGATAGAGCTTTCTATTTCTAAAAAGTTTTCAATAATTGCAAATTTTCGACTGATACAGATTTAGTTACTTAAGCGCTAGATGTAAGTAGATGAATTTTAATTATTTCACCACATAATACCGTAGTGTAATTTAGGTTTTTAATGTTATGCACTACAATGAAAGATATCCAACATTCTTGAGAGACAAAGATTGAAGTATCACATACACATTTTTCAAAATTCAATGATTATACTTTTCATATTGTCACTTATCTTTATTACTATATCAAAGAAATATTACTGAAGTAATTTCTAACGGTAATATTTTAATACTAGCAGCAGTTTTATCTGCAATTAACTTATCATCACCCACAGTTATTGTTAACTGATTATAATTTTTATTTATGAATATGATTACGATCGCAATTTTCAAATGAAATTAAATTGAATACTTATATTAAAGTGATGATCAGTTTCTATAAATAATATTGGAATCATTTATAATTGTTACCAATGACTGTTAAAATTCTGAAAGAGAACAAATTAAGAAATCCATACTGTATTTTTCAATTTTTGATAGCCACGTCAAATTAGTGATATTTTTTGAAAACATTCGCTGCTAAGAAAAAGATTTTGTTTTTCTAAGTACGAAATTATTAGTTATTAAGGAAAAGTCTATGCACGATTTATGAATATCTATGTACTCTTCATAAGATATTATAAAATGAATGTTTCAATTATAGACAAATTTTTCTAAAATTTGAAATCCTCAATGAGCAAAAAATTTCAAAATTTATCAATTCCTTAGTGTTGAGGGAAATGGAGATTAATTGAGAAATCTTAGAATCTTATTCATCATTCACGTTTTAAAAATACGAACGATAATCGGAAAAAAAAAGTAAATAAAAATGGAGGAAAGAGAAATTATTAGTGTGATGTCGTTTGAATGATTACTAATCGTTATATGTTTTAGATTTTCCTTCAGAATCTCATTGTTGGAGTTCTGAAATTATCGCTAAGGCAGATACTTCTTTTACTTCTATCTGCAGTTAAATTCGTCATCTGCATAGCTTATTAGAAACTTGCTACGAACTTCCTGGAATTCCTCTCTTTAGGTCATAGCCCAAAACCAGTGGGAGATGAAATGAAAAAGAAAGGAAAATAAACGTTAGGTATCAAAATGGTTTTAGAAATTCCTATACTAAAATGTATGAATTATTACTATCGAAAAGATAAACAAATATTATTTCATAAAATTTCGAAATTTTAATTCTCCTTAACGACACAATGAATATCTGCACTTTCTCAACTACAATTCTAAACTAAGCTAATACTTGCCCTGGTTTCATATTCCAATATTCACAAAACATTGAATGATAAACTGGATTACGTTATAAAATTGTTTGCAAATAACTAAATTAAATTTGCGAAAAGAGAATATCAATTCCTGGGTTTTGAAAAAGACTAAACGTTCCTAGAATATATCATCATCAGAAATTAGACAAATTAATAATAGATTTTGAAATGGCTGTAACTTAAAAACTGCTTTTATTCCTACAGATATGTTCGAAAATCATCCTCTATTTTGAAATAACATTTTCTAACACTCTTATGATCTTTCAAGAACAAATTTTAATGAGGCAATTAGAATGATTATTGTTGGTTGATATCTATTTTTAAATGAATAAAACTTGCATGTAGTAAAACTAATTAAATTTACTGGAAATTCAAAAATGTTCAAATTTTGGTAGTTAGCGTATTAATTTTTGTGGCTATAGAAATTCTTTAGGAACAAAATAAATTAATTTCGAGAGATCTATTAAGAAGAAACTTATAGGTTTTTGGATTTCAGTTGTAATGAAAACATGCTTAACATATAATATCTTAGATGTACAAATATCTCGTGGGTGCAAATCATGAGGGCAAAAAAGGAAAAAGATTGTTACATCTAATATTAGAACCTGAAAAATTGCGAAAGTATTTGAAATAAGAATGAAGGGAGGAAGGAAGAGAGAGAAAGAGAGAGAGAGAGAGAGAGAGAGAGAGAGAGAGAGAAGATCAAAATATCAAAATATCGGCTTTTTTTTATTAGCACCATCTATTTGCAACTGATTCCAACTATATTTCGCATCAAAATTCAGCAAGTTTCGAATATATCTGCCCAAGGCTGAGTCATCTATGATTTTCTTTTGTTGTCCGATACATCATTTGTTGAATTTCCATCCGGTCTGTTTTTCTTTCATTTGATCAATAAGCGAAGAAAAATTTCATGGTATTTCCGAGTTTCACTTCAACAAAATTATGGCATCACTACGTACTTCCTATTTCCGATTTTTCACTTTTTGCTGTGAATTATTTTTTTTTTTGTTAAAAGAAATTTATTTGCCATCTGTAAATTTATTATTTACAGCCGAAGTGTTCCCTTCCTGTCCACTTTGAAGAGAGGACAAACAATTGTCAAAGCTTTCTTTTCCATATACTCGCTGCAATAGGAATAGAGCGATGCGGACATCCAACGAAGAGTTCTCTGAAGAGGCGCACTTTCAGCCTGGTTACTTTTGACTTCTAGCCTGGTCAACTTTGCTTATAACCATACTGACTGATCTTCAGTCTTGTCCGATAGGCAAGACAGGTAAGAGTTGTTTTTTTCCTTTATGCATCGTGCAGCATAGCGTTTATATCGTCAGATGATCCATAGGAGTTCTTCTCATCTCATGCACATACACATTTCCCCTTTAAGTCTCGATTCAATCTTTATTTCCAGTAGATCTCAGTCAACAGGTTACAATCAGGTAATACTACCCATTCATTACCCATGAACAGGGTGATTTAAGCTTCTTCAAGCTAATCTTTCTCTCACTTATTTTTGCAGTATGTAAAGTAATTCTTTCCTTCAGATATAATTTAGTTACTAGAAAACTAATCAGGAATGGATTCGAAATGAGAATCGCCAGAAAGACAGATACAAAATTGGGGAATTTATGTCATCATCTTTATAAAGTCACTATATAATAAGACAGAATTAGTTATCAGATGAAAGTTTCATTATTTTTCCTGAACGCAATTTCTCACGAGCATCAAAAAGTATATGTAGTTGATGAAGTTGATATTCATTATCATCTCTACTATTACCTTTTATTGATGAATTCAAAATCGTTGTTGTGACAGATCAAAGTTAGGTATCTCAGCATTGGTACCAATAATTTGATGGCTTTATTTCAATTTACCAAGTCCTATTTTAAATTTAACATCTCTAGTCACCAAGGAGACAAGCTCGTTTTTCATTTAACATAGAAAATATTATTGGACAAGTAAAGTTCATATTATATAGAGTCATGCATAATATTCTCAAAAAGTGCTAATATTAAATTACATCGAAATTATATGAATTTCATATCGTTTACTGCAATATTTTAGCAGTCTAATTATTAACTTTGAAAAGTTCAATCCTACTTGTCGTTATCCAAAAAAAGTAAGGAAAAGACATTAAAATTGATTTCTATCTTCACTGCTTGTTGAAGAATGATTTCATAAGAATTAAAAAGTTGCTTTTATTTTCAGTTTAAGCAACGTTATTTGCTTTGCCAAATAAGGGATCATTTGGAAGATTGTTCAGAATTCACCAAACAATTATATTTGGAATTTGCAGTCCTTTGTTTTCTAAAACTTTTCCTAAACATGAACATCGTTTTATAACATACTTGCCACAACTTTTTTTATGTAATAGTGATTCTTTCCGTCACTCTTATGTGTAATAATTATTATACGGTAATCATATTTTCATAGTTTCGTTGTTACTCGATTCATCGTAGCATAATGTAATAATTTGTAAATAGTATTCGGTACTTATTATTTCTCATAGAAATTTTTATTTTGCATAATTTGAATAAATGTTATGTGATAAGAAAGATAAAAAAATAGATAAATTTACAGCAATATTCATTAGAAACGATCGAGAAGAAAGATATCACGAATTTGTATCAATTTAGGAATTTTCTCTCTAATACAATTTCTCTCTAATATTGTATAGCGGGAGTAGCATTATCTTCAGAAAGCTTAGGATACAGCTGTCAATCAAGGAAGGTAACAGAAATTTGCTCGTCGCCTAAACATCAAAACACTAAGCTCAATAATTTCTAATTGGACTAAATCGAATTTTCCGGAAATCTAGAAAAATCGAAACGGGAAAAGAAAAAAATAAGGATAAAGAAAGGGCTAGTTTATAGTGCTGTCATTTTGAATTTCGAGGTGGCATCATAATGATAATAATCTGATAGTAATGGTGGTGTCAATGGAACAGTAAATAATAGTTGTAGCGATCGGTGTTTGCTGATCACAGCATTTTACGAGGGAATAAAGATGCAGTATTTCAGTGTCTTTGTCACTTTGTCATTTTTATGGTTTGAAGTTTAGTTCCAATCTTTCGTTGTTTATAATTGATCGATAGTTTATTTACAATTAATCATTTCATCATTAACCATTTTTTATTATGTTGCCCATCAAATAATTCTTATAAACTATAACCTGTTTTATTTTTTTATGTCACATCCTTTTGTATACTGATGACATATAAAAAGTAGACTTTTGGAGTAAAAGTAAGGTAAGTGATGTGAACTTGATGAGGATCTAATTTAACTCGTAGCTTGACTTATTGACTGCAAACTTAAACTTAACTTTTACTTACCGATTGTTTGCTATTATAGTGCGAAAATTTTGAGCTCAGAGAAGAAATCGCTCACTTTTTCTTTGTAATCTCTTCACTGATATTCTAATCTAGATTACGGATTTCTATTCCGCGAGAAATCGCTATTTCGCCAATAGAAATCATGTTGTATATCGCATTATATATTTGTTAAATGTGAAAATTCTGAAATTTATGTGATAGTGTGACATGATTGAATGTTTTCGTGCAGATTATTCATGCTTGATCATTGATTATTTTTTGTAAGGAAAAATTTCATGCTCTGGTTGCTTTCTGATGCATTGGTGTGCATTGCCCATCTTTTATCGAAATTGATAGAATCGATAATGCATTTGGATGACATCTTTCTGAATCAGAATCTTTATGTTTTTATTTTTGGATCGCTTCTAAGAATTGCAAAACGTGAAACAAGTTGAAACATTCTGAAGACATGAATGAATCGTAGCATTTGTGTACCATTCCGGATTGCATCTTTAGAAAGATGTGTTGTTGTGTTATCAGTATTTTTCATCTCCTTTCTCCGCAGATGCCGCTTCCTTATTTCATTGTTTGAATGAGATCTCGCGATAATAGTTGCCTTTGTTTACTTACCTCACGTAAACTTGCGAATCTTTTTCGTTTGATTTATTTGGGAATCAGAAAACATACCATTCCAGATTCATTTCTCTCTTTCCTTGAAATATCAGCTAACTTGAAATTCTGATCATTATTGTTTAAGCATGAAGTCTGTTAGATACTATAGAATGGCCATTTCTTATAATGGATATTATTTGAAAATATGCACCGAAGCGTTAAGAGTTTTTAATGAATTAGATATTATTGTACTGGCGATGCCAATATTCTCCCCTTCATTTATCTGCTGTTCTCTCTCGGAACCTCTCATTTCTTCAATTTTTCCTTTTTCTCTTTTTCGTCATTGATTTAAAGAATTGATGATGAAAGCCTAAGATGCTAAGCTTAATTTTACTTCTTTTCTAAGAATTCCATCTTTAAATAGGTAGGAATTGAGTCAAGAAGATATTCATCATCGATAAGGTGAATAGATTCCACTTAATATATAAACAGTTCTGATCAACCACTATACACACTTATGTTTTTTTTTCTATGTTCTAGGACGATGATGGGTCTTATTTCCATATTAGTTTTCTTCCTCGATACGATTTATCAATAACCCAACACAGCTGCTGCACTATTGTTACTGTTACTGTTACTGCTGCTGCCGCTGCTACTGCTGCGATTCTTGATGGCGATTATCCGTATTGAAAGACTTGTTGTAATTAGATATTCTTATGATTAATGTTATATTACTTACATCAGTAGTGATAGTAATTCAATATTCTTATTGATTGCTTTGTTGATTTATTTTCAAAACATTGTCTTCATATAATATATTTTGAATTCAATTCGTCGCCATTCAGCTGAAAATTTATATCTTCATCTTATGTTCTTTGAACATTAAAACTTCGTAATATTGCGCGAATATCTATTTATTTCATTGCACCCAAAAATATATGTAACGCAAATCAATAATCGATCAATTTCTTATCACGATGATAATTTCCAGATTATGGCGGATCTTCAGAAACACTTGCAAGTTTTACGACAACGGTTAGATGACAGCATCAGGTTATATTATTATCGACAAAAACAAGCTGAAACTAATCGGAGCAGTAACGGTGGACGATCAATAATATCTGACATTATGAAAAATCGTCGTATATTGCATATGCTGCATCAAGATGAAACTAATGCTTGCATACAAATATCGGTAACTTTTACAGCTTAGTCCCAAATATTTCGAATCGAGAATTATTTCTGTCAAATGTTGATTTCTATCACATCTATACGTTACCGCGAATTAGTTTCAAATCTTCCTGCAATAAGTAAAAAGCAGCCACTGAAATAAATGAAATTGATTATGCAAAAGTATATCTCACCTATATGATACATCATAGGTAAAATATCAAAAAAGAACGGAATATTTGATTGTAAGGATAGCAATAAACATTATGTGATATGTGAAAGCATTTAAATCGATTAATATTAGAGAAAATGGTTGATGATATATATGTAAATAAACATATGTTTTGATAATTAGTAACTGTCTTATTTAGCTGGTATAAAATCAGGATCATTCTTCACCTTGCCTTGACAATGAAAAGAAAAAAGAAACTTTTGATGCGTTGGAATTGAAAAGTGATATAAATTTGGCATTAATAGTCTTTCCGGAAGATATTTCCGGAAATTATAAAGTTGGATGCTTCCAAAGAAGCGACATTAATAGTCCATCGTTAAAAACGTTTTTTTTCTTGATTTGTTTGCGAAGAGAGAGAGAGAGAGAGAGAGAGAGAGAGAGAGGAAAGAATAACCTTGATTCGATGGAGGAGGGTACAAAGAAAAATGATTTTTACAGAAATCATTCATACTCCTCTTTCTCTTCTGCTCTCCCCATTTCTATCTTTCTGCAAACAACCATAATGTATCAAGTTGATTTATGAAACACCGAAAGAAATTTGCATGTTATTGCAAAATTATAGGATTAAAAATTGTTGACTAAAATAAAGCATTGATTGTTAAATTAGGAATGTTAGTCTTTGTCCTATACATTTTTTGAGGACAGAGGACTGTCCTCTGCTCTATCTCATTTCCTAATATGAAAGTTAATCTCGATCAAGAAAGTGCTTACATATTTATTTATTTGCAACTTTTTTATATTATAGTGAAAAGTAGTAATTAATAAATTTTAGACCTTAAATAGAAAAATAGGAAATTGTTCAGAATTATTAAATATTTAATATTCGCTGCTTCCGATTATTGAAGTCAAAAGTGAGCATAAGGGAGCACCCTTTAACATAGCAATGTTAATATGCTGCACTACAGAGAACCTCCTTATTCTACATGATATTTCGTTATCATATGATTGCAGCATAACAATGCGCACGCTCTGTCAATGCTTTGAATGCTTCGTAGGCCTAACATAGGAAGCAGGTAGTAATATACTATTCTCATCGATATTTCTGAGCGGTTAAATAGACGCCCCTATATTGATTGTTATTCGTTCGTTTCTCTTCCAATTTTTGTCGTTTGAAGCAAATTTTTTTTTGTGTTTTGCGAAGAAAGAAATTGAAGAGATTGAAAGTTTAATAGTATATCGATTTTGATTTGGGGACTAGTATTTGGTATAAAATAAAAACAAACTTTTCTATCCCTGTTTAACTTCCTTTTTTCGGTTAATGTTCAAAACTTTTTAGCAGATGCTTAACATTTACAATGATAGTGCATTTAGGTTATTATATGCTGCTTGTTGCATCATATTTTCTTTTCGCTACTCTTTTTAATGCTTAGGGACAATAGTTTATGTAAATTTTCAAAGTTAAAAATGATATGTCTCGTTCCACTTTCTTCTTTATGTTGGTTTTTATTGGATAAGGAAGGTATTGCTTCGTTTGCGCTTAGAAAAAATTAGAAATAGAATGTTGAGATCTGCTTAAAGTAAGTTCTTAAATAGCATAGTTTGGATACTGAGCTAAGTAGTTTACGACTACTCCCGTAATATTAATAATAGGATGCTTTCTTAGGCAAGAACTACTTTTTGAAATAAACTCAAATAAATTTAGTTCATTTCATCTAAATACAAACCGATCGCACATGTGTTTCTGCAACATAAGTTTCTTTCTTAATGGTTCAAATGCATATATCGTATGTGGATAATTAAATTTGAGTCAGTCATTAAATTTTACAGGGAAATATGGCAAAAGAAACATGCACTGCTATAATAGTCTCGAAGATATCGAACAATAACTCTGAGATACTCGAGAAAATGGATACAGTTATTATGTCGACTATATCACCGTTACAAGTCATTGTTAGTTCTGGCAGTCAGCAGCCACAGTCCATTCCCAAAACAATTAATTTTATATCAGGGTATGTCTAGTTGATTTTTAGATGCCAGTCAATAATACATTTTAATTGGATTGAATTTCATTATCGTCAAACAAATTTATTGCTTTAGAATGTCATTTTGACTAATTTTTAAAAATTCCTAGTTGACAATAATCTTTATACTGCATCGATTAAAACTTAAACGGATCTTTCCTCATCTCAGAAATAGCATATTCCATTCTTCAAAAGTTATTCAGTAATTCATTAAAAAGAAATAATGTGTTTGTTCATTGCTTGATTTTTAGAATGTTTTCATGAAGTTTTTTAAAATTAATTGCTGGAAAAGTGCATTTTTTTGCAGGTTCGTCCTCTAATTGATATAATTTTGCACGTGATTGCATGAAATTTTTTCCAATAACATTCTTTGACTGGAATAAAAAAGCGTAAATCATCTTCGGGATAGGAAATGTTTTCTTTTTTTTTTGATCATTCGGGCTTTTCTTAATTTTTGATTTGTCCAGCGATTTCTTCACTGCGTTTAAAAAATAGATCTTAAAATTTCTTCAGATCTAATAGTCCAGTAGGTAGCATTGATTCGGGCATGTCGTCACTTAGTTCACTGAATAGTTCACCTGCCTCATCACCTGAATGCTCACCAGTTTCACTCAACAGTGCTCCATTCCAGTACGGTAAATATAATGTTCTTGTTGATTATAAGTGATTGTTTACAAGACTTAAATTCATAATTTCACTTCGAACATTCAAATCATGTCCTGAAACGGTTTTGTCTTCGTCTTATAATTATTATTTAAGCTCTTAATCTGCCATTCCAATTTGAAATTGCATAAAAAGCAAAAAATGAACTAACATTAATTTTAACTTCGGTTATAGTAGTCGAACAGCAAGTGATACCACGCGGCCGTTCAACAAGCGAAAGCATAAATGCAACAGTTGGTCTCAAAAGCATTCTGAAAAAATCCTTTCCAATACACATCACTGCAGGACGTTTTTAAGGTTTCTTTTTCCCCTATTTTTGACACCAGTAATTTTCATCAATTTATATTATTTGATAATAAACGCATATTTTTTTTTAAAGTTTTTATTTCTGCTAATATGTTTCAGATCATTTTCGGAATGTCAAGATAGAGAGGATGAAGAAGTGAAATTGATTATTGCAAGCATGAATAATGAAAACAGTGCAGGTTGTTTAATCTATTTTTGTTCTGCTCATATTTCTGGTAGGGATTGTTGTTTTTTCTTTAGATTTTATCAAATTTCCAGAAATGTAAGTTTCCAATTTCAGGATGTACCTTGCGAAAGAAGCGGGTATCATTCAGTGAACGTTTAGTGCAGGAGCGATCATTCCGACCCAATTCATCTATTTTAAGTCAAAAGAAGAAAAATCAGCGAAAGCAAAAAAATAAAATGAAAAAGAAAGCTCTAGCAATAGAAGATAGTTCAACGGATGATGAAGCACGACATCAATCAAATTCTGAAATGGTGAAATCGGCAAACTTTTTAGTTATTTTTCTAATTTTATGAACTATAGAATTCATTTTTCCACTCGAGTTCTTTATTTATGCATTTCACTATCCTATTTCTGTAGATGGCTCCATGCTGAAAAGTTTTGCGTTTTTGAAATATAAATGTATTTTATAGTAGACAATCATTCGCTTTGAAATATTGTTTCTAGATGCACTGCTCTGTTTGCAATGACAATGAGGATGATGAAACAGATCGTAAGTTATTTTTAGAATAAATTCAATTACATATACTTTGGAATATTTGTTTTTGATACTGCTAATCGATATATGTGTTCACCAGTAGGTAATTCAGGATTGCTAATTTTAATTGATAAATTATCGACTTTTGTTTTCAGCGATTGAATGTGATTTAGCTGCATGTGTTTTGGAAGATCCCATGGTAATAGAACTGGACGGAAATGCTGATTATGGTGAATCTACAAAAAATCATAAACACATCTTGCGAATCGTTTCCGATTAGAAACATACGTTTGTTTTGCTGTCAATGAGACTGTCAGTACTAGAAATGAATTTTGGATTCAAAGTTTGTTTTTTCTGAACCGAAAAAGAATGTTTGCTTCCATCTCATTTTAAATCATCAATTTTTACCATCGTGATTTTCATATTTTGATTTCCTTAGGTTTTTCATCATTAATTCATTAATCCGAATTCCATCATTAATTCAAATAAATCCACTCATTATATCATATTATCCATACTTACCTCTCTTTGGTTACTTAATATGGCAATAAATTTCGAATACAAGCTAGAATTTCGGCCATTACTGATTCGGCTTTCTTGAAAAAAATTTCGAGCGAATAAATTTTTATAAGGCTAATATGAAGTTACACTAATTATATTTTGTAACTAACTGATAAATTAATAGCTGAATAAAATTCTTAAGGTGTAATGCTATTAGAATAGGATAGAATAAATAAACAATTATAAGTGACAAAATTTTTTCGAATTTCATTTATTCCCGTCTACTGTCATGCTCTATGTGCGGCATCACCAACCGTATTGGTTACGTCGCAGTCAGGCATTAAGAATTCTTTGACCATATGTATAAGATTAGGTTCTTTCTATATTACGGTATTGATATTTGTATATATTGAACTCTAGCAAATATATGTGTTACGATGTTTTATTCTCTTCAGTGCATATTTTGTACCAGGAACTCTGAAATACGGTATCGAATTTGACTTGTTTGGTTCCACTGGGTATAGTCAAAGTTGTGTAATTTTAACCATGTGAAATATACCTCAACGATATGAGTTCGAAAATAATGCGTTTTTATTATAAGTATTTGAACGAAATTTGCAGTCACATGATCTATATGATCCCTCTTCTGATTTTTTAAAAATTCATTTTTGGAATTTGGTATAATAACTTATTTTATATTTACAAATGATTTTTTCAATTTTTGGAGATTTTCATAATGAGTTTAAAATATAGTATTTAATGTTTGCATATCATTATTACAGGTATGTTTTCCAAATGATTTTGATGCTATCTCGTTTGGGATTCATACGACTTAAGTAACAGTTTACGTTTTTGATGCTACATCGAATCACCAGTTGTTTAGTAAGGTTGTTGATAGATTTTCCCGTTATTAATGAGCTCATTCCTCCTTTCATCTTCATTGCTCTACAAATATGATCCTTTTTTCCTCCTTTTTCATTTTTCGTCAATTCTGAAATATCGATTTCGTCAGTTCTGAATCTCAACCTATTCCTTCGTTTTTCTGCTCGATGTTCATACTTCTACTGTTTTTCTTCTCTCGATGTCAACTGCTTTTATCGTTTATCATATTTGTGAATCTCTGCTCGTTCTTCTACCTAGCGGCCGTTGGCATTAAGATCTGTTTATTTGGGAAGTATTTCGATTTTTTGTTATTCCCTTTTTCTGTTTCAAAATGATAAAAGAAATTAGACTTTTGATGTGTTTATTTGTTTCTAATTCTATGTTATTTTTGAATGTTATTCTAATTTCTTCATTTTTTTACGAAGTTATCAAATAAAAAGTCTTAAAACTATTAATTGTTTCTCTTTTTATAAAAATATCTGCTTATTTTCACCAAATTTAATTTGACTTTCTTTTCAATCAAAAATATGCATAATTTTTACATACTTTCGTACATATATAGAACACAGCGAATTACGAAAGACTTTTGGAGAAAGAAATGAAGAATTTTTATGTGAAAATATTCGGAGCATTTGTCACTTAGGAATTAAAGATAACTACTGAACGTAGACCAACGTTTTTAAATGCGTAATATATTTTGAAATTACACCTTTAGTATCATATTCTTTTTATGGCTCTCACGCAAAACGCATGAGAGTTGCAAGGGATATCTGCAAAGCATCAACTATCACTCATATTAAATATGAAATAACTAAAAATTTCGTTCACTTTTTTGAATATCTGTCGAAAATATCATCAGTTGATATTTGTTTACATCGCACTTATCATATTGATAAAAATATTTCGAATCGTGATATATGGGGATCATAAACGAGATTCATTCCTATGAATCATCTCAGACAACTTCGGAGAAATTTAGGAGACCTTAAAATTATGCAGATTGTCATTAAGCAAATTTCATTCTGAAATATAAACATTAATGAAAATAGTTGAATTCGAATCAGTGATGCAAATCGTTGTAGTGATAATGGCTATGAAGTAGTAGTGATAATATCAATTATCCAATTTCTGTAGCAATAAATCGATGCCACCATTATGTTTTATTGAATTAAACATAACCTTGTCGATTATCTTCCTGTTAATTCCATCATTACATAAAGGCGTAGTACACACGCATAGTAAGTTATTTTTCTGCAAATTTAAATTGGTTAAAATGAGATTAAAATGATGGTAGTCTTAACTTCTTGCTTATATTTTCAAATCTCTAATTTTATGTTTAATGCATTTGAAGCTTCATATAGAATTTGATCAGAAATATGACTTCGAAAAGACTTAAATCATCTAGATTCTAACAGTTAACTTTAGCTTCGATTAATTTTTAATGCCTCATAGAATTTGAATTTGGATTTCATCTTTCAACTATAAAGTTAATTGGTATTAAAGCATATGCTCAGAAAAGATATATGGAATTTTGACGAATCAAACAACTACTACCTCCTCAAAGTGTAAGCAAATAGAATGATCCAATTTTGTGAAACAAGATAATTTAGCACCGTTATATCTAAATCTTCCACCTTCCACCTTCCACCATAAACAAAATCATGCTTTTTACGTAATCAGAATGAATCCTATAAAAGTTTCTGAATGCGTACATATTGTTGAGGTGGTGCAGGTGATAACGCTTCACTATGTCGTTTCTCCATCAGTGGTGTATTTCGCATGGATTCTGATTGCTAAATTCTACTTTTTTTTAAATAATGAAAGACCTTATTTTGTCAAGATTGTTTTATAATTGCTATGTATTAATTTTAGCAAAAGTACATTTTGACTTTGTCGCATTTCTTTCTGTGTTTGGTCATAGAACTTTCATTACTGGCGATGTTATTAGGAAAACTTAAAAATATTTGTCAGAAATCTCAAATTTCCTTTCGTGAAAAGATTTTTGAAAGATATCAGTAAATTACAAATAAAATTGCAGAGCAAACGAAATATAATTATTAAAATTTTGAAGAATTTACGAATGAATACCGTAAAAATGTTTTGACATATGGTATTTTTGGGAAATAAGCGAAGGTATTGCGACACAAAAGTACCAGGAATTGTGCAAAATTTGCGCATATGAATTTTATCATCTTGCTCAGATGAATATAAAATCGTCGAACAACTTTTCACATCCTTCGAACATTCCATTTCCTAATAAAAATGCAAATCAGATGGCAAATTCATTCAATTCAAGACAGCAGAATTGGAAATTATTCAAATAGATAAAGCTTCATTTAATAATCAAATATGGCATGAAGTTTTCATACAACTGTGTTATCCATAATACTGTTAAAATTAAACGTTTCTGTACAACAAATCCACGTCTAATTTTTTTCTTTTTTGATCAAATGTTCGATCTACCAAATAAATATGCCAAATATTTTCAAAAATAATTTTTTTGAGAAATGCTGTCATTTCAAAATTTTTACATTCTAATTTTCTGAACAGAGAGTAATAACCTGATCAATGCACGGTTTAGCATCATTATCATTAATTCCATTGTTGCACTGAAAACATTTGAAAGCCATTGTAGGTGTAAATATTACCAAATAGAAAACTATTTTCATCCTGAAAATTTGATATTTAAATAAATTGTTGACAGTGTTCAGATACGGCATATTAATTAGAAAGAAGAAATAACACTTGAAAAATATCCAATCAGATTCAGGAACATTTCAGACGAGAATTTTTCAGGCCTAAAGGAATATAAATTGGCCGGATGTTTTGTAGAATATTTCGGAATTGAATAAATAAATCTATTAATAAGTAAAAAGTAAGGATTGCATTGATTGTATTAATAAAAATTTTAACATTGTTATATAAGATTGTATGGAAGCACTTATTATTTTTTAAATTCTTGCTCTGCAAATCTTCCAGAATTTCTTTCGATAATGTCAAAGGTCACAGAATAAAAGTTTTCAATTCCTGAACATTTTGTGGTACCAAACAGGAAGTGTTTTTATGTTTTGCTCATGGGAAAATTTCTGCTTCCTTTACTCTTAACATTGCTGTTGCAAATAACATTTTAAATCACGATGAACTAGGAGAAATAACGAGACAAACTTTTAGAACAATGATAAGCAATAATTTGCTAATAATTAGATATAAAAACTAATGAGTTTCGGAAAGGATGAGTAAAACTTCGATAGAATTAAAAGCTATTTTTATAATGCTAAAAATAGTGAATATCGAGACGCAAGAGATGTAAACTCGGATATTCTAAATAGGAAGAAAAAACAATAAGTAATATATTAAAGTCGACAATCTAAGATTTTGAGATTAATATCATTTAGGTTTTTTAAAAGTTGAAAAAAGAATAAGACAACATTCCACTTTGAAAATACAACGAATAATAATTATTAGTAGTTGAAAACTTAAAAAGTCAAAATTTCAAAAATCTTCAATATGCGAAGATAATTAAAATTGTATTCAAATTTCACAATATTATGTAACATACGATGGTTTAGTTTAAAGTTTTCAAAACATATGTACAGCTACATTTCAACATTGCTCATTATGTGCTGTTTTCAACAGTCTAGAAAATATCTTGGCAAGATTTAGCAAATGGTCGAGACAGGAAATATCATTCAATCTTTGTCTGGAAAATAAAATTTATTTTAAATTGCAAAGTAAAAATTATTTCAAAAGACCATATTGAAGAAAGCAACAAAATTCATTCATCCATATTTGAGAAAAAGGAAATTTCATAGAATTAAAAATTTTTTCGCTGAAATATTATGCATATTTTTACGTGATTTTTACGTTATCATAAATGAAATTAAGAGCAACTTTCCTTCAATTCTAATGTAATTTTCTAAATTTTATTTCTTCTAACATTCGAAACATACACTGATCATATTTAAAAATACAATATGATCGATCAAGAGTCTTCATTATAAACGCTATTAAGTTCCGATTTTTATAACTGAGAAATGAATTTCTCTATTAATTGGTTATTTAAACTCAAAGCAAATGAGACATAATATTCTATGAAATAAAAATGAGTGACACTAGAAAAGAAAACACGGCAAGATGCGATCTGACCTGAATAATTGTTCCAATTTATTTTGATGAAATAATGAGAGCATCTTTCCCAAATTGCAATTGTTTTTAATTTGAAGAAATAAATTTTATTAATTCATGCAGTTTAATTAAATGCTTTATAGAATAAACATACTTTGTCCAAACAAATTTTAAAAAACAATTACTGATTTTGATTTTCAAACTTCTTAATCTTATATTATTATGCAGAAAAAAGAATTGATTAAATCGCAACGATGCTTTTTGTACACTGAAAATAATAAAATAAATATCTGTTTAATCATACTCATCAAAAAATTCTCGGGAGTTTTTAAAATTTTTTACGAAAAATTTCAAATTTAAATAATTCTAATATATAAATTTAAGCTTCTATGACAATCAGAAATTTAGAAATGATAGACAGTATAAAGTAAAGCGTACCCTTTATTTACAGAATCTCACTTTGTTGTTCATTACTGCACAGTGCATGAATGAACATCATTATTCATATTATCTAACCAGATATCAGCATTTGTTTCAGATTCAGTGATCAAAATTGTTGAGATTGCTATTAACATATCCAGAAAGATATCAATGCATTCTTCAAATAATGCCAAAATCGTAAGAGTAAATTTCGATTCAATGATCAACAATTCAGAAGTGTAAATATATTCCTTAAAATCAAAATTTTATAACTATTTTATTTTTATTTTGTCACACACATATTCATTGCATTTTGAATATAACAATTTAAAAAAAAATTTGAAGTTTTTATTGTTTTATTGCTTAGAATATTTCAGAATCCATCCGTTTAAAAGCGAAATTTAATGACACATGAAATTTTATAACACCATTTTACACTACCGATAAATTTTCATTGTTGGTAACACGTTCGTATTAGCAATTTAAACCGGCATTTTTATTGTCGATAGATAAATACGCTGCAAAATGCAATTTTTTTTTGTTTCAAGTGAAAATCATTAAGCGTTGCTGGGGTAGTAAGGTCATGTGCTCCAGAAACTTTGAATAGACAGAAGAGACCTATAGCAGTTTTGATTTTCAAATTCTTAAAAAAATCAGACCAATTAGATTAGTTAATAGGAACTTCATGTCTGATGATCACGGCAAAGTTTTGTATCCAATGCTATAATAAAATAAAGATCTCGAAATTTATAGAATTTGGAAAGAGCTTCAAAAACTCAAATGACAATCAAAACTTTTCGGATACTTTGGTACCTTTCAAAGCAAATAAAAATGATGCATGGAAATAAATTAATCAATTATACATCATTAACACTCAATTGCACAATCTTTCATTGCTCTAAGCAATGTACAGAGGATTACTTAAGATAGATGACGCACTTTTAATAATGTAAAATTCAAGTATTTTTTTAATACGTTTGCAATTCGTATTTATTATGGTCGCGTTCATTAAATATTTCATGCTACTGAAGTATAAAATAACACAGTAGATTTTAAAATTTTTACGAAAAAGCCTCAGTTTCAAAGATTTCAGAAAATGAAATACGATTAAATTGCTTTAAATTCTCTAAAAAACTTTCTTTTTTTTCTATTTAGGGAGATATACAATATATATGCATTGCATCGTCTTTCGTTCGTCTTTGCAACTGAAAAATTTAGTCAAAAAATTAATTCACTATGCTCAACCGAAGCAAATGTATTTTAAATGTTCCTTACTAATCTTATTTTCTTATGACATAAAAAGTGATACAAATGACTTAATATCGAAAGAGTCGATAATTATGAGGAAACAATAATGATTTATCTAGAAAACATCGATAGTTTATATAGGGGACACTGATGGTTCGTTTCCTACCAACATATGTCGAAGATCCATTAAACAGAAGTTACCATAGCACTTCTTTTCAGAAATTTTTCAAAAGAAAATGATTAGCTTTCTTAAATATAGTAGAGAAAAAACGAAAAACTTCGTAAGCAATAATTCATAATTCAAATATAGTGAAGTATTCAGTGGATAAATCTTGCATATAATGCTCTGATAATTTATTTTTGAAATCTGCTCATGTCAGATTGATAAAACCTGCGAGAATTAAAAATTCTCTTTATGTAATTTTACCACAATTAAAATATAAATCATTGTCCCATTAAATATCTTTTTCCATATAAATTATTTGCATTCAATGAAAGCTTATAATATTAGAACTTAATGAAACTTTTATAGAAATTTTATGGAAAATATTAAAGAAAACAACACAAGGGGAATTTTAAGAGTCGTTAAAAAATGAAAATTTTTGGTTTCATATAAAATGGATTAATAATTTCTAGTGTCGTACATTGTATGATTGAATTGAATTGAATTGAATTTCATTCGTATATCATTATCATAATGTTATTGTAATGAGCGGATAATAAAATAAACAATATAACCAATATTATTCATAGGCTTTCACTACTTTTATGACATGAATAACAGATTATATGCTTGATTGTACGACGAAAATTCTTATTTAAACATGTATAAATGATAGGATTGAAGCATGAATGTGCGTAGCCAAGCCATGATGACAGCATGAATAAGTTGACATGAAGGTGCTTGTTTACTTGAATACTGAAACCAGTACAAATTCCACGGTACACTGTTATGCAAAAATACGGAATCCAACAAATCAAAAATGCAACTGAAATAATGAAAAGTAATATTAAGTAGCAATAACTGAGTTGACTTTAATG
This sequence comes from Dirofilaria immitis, assembly GCA_024305405.1. Lineage (NCBI taxonomy): Eukaryota > Metazoa > Nematoda > Chromadorea > Rhabditida > Onchocercidae > Dirofilaria > Dirofilaria immitis. The sequence goes on from JAKNDB010000014.1 coordinate 151,180, forward strand.
GTTAGATAAGAGATATGAAAAATTGGAGTCTGTTTCTGTTCTGTTCTATCACTGTTTCAGAAAAGAGCAATTAAAAGGAATGATAACAAGGTAATATATGTAAGTAAATAACAAAATCTTTATCGCCTTTTTTCTTTATAATCATTTTATGACAATTGAAAACACGGAAACTCACTGAGTATAGCAGCAACAACACCTGTAGCTCGAGTTTCTCGCCTAATTGCCAACGATTCTCGACGTTTTCGACGTATTGCTCGTGTAACCTGGAAAAATATTTTCATAAAAATACCCAATTTCCATCGAATTAATTAATTGTCTTACTAAACTGATTGCTTGATCTTTTAACGCGATGCGTACAGGAGAATCCTCTAGATCCGGTTATGAATTTTGCAGTATTTTCTGTCCTAGAATTCTTCAAAAAGCTTTTCTTGATTAACCTGAATAGCAATTTTTCTCAATCTTCCTCGAGATATTGTTCTTCCCCGAGTTTGTTCAGAAATGGTATTAATAACCGAATCTTTAACGGTGGCTGACGTAAAATCATGCTTTTGCACGACAGTCCGCAATGTTGACCATGTAGTTACTGTCCTGGAATTGGAAAATTTAAAGTCGGAACGAGCTTTTTTGAAAAAAATTATCTCAACTTATTAAAAATATGACTAAGAATTTAAAAAAAAGCAAAATCGCTCTAACCTAGAATTCGGTGTTCCAGCCATACTATCAATACCATCTTCTGTCATACTGGTGTCATAACTATTCATTGAGATCCTTCTGAAACTTCTGCTCTAAAATATCTACAGAGAACTCGCACTTTCAAAAGCTACTGAATCGCAGTTTCAAGATAATATTTCCTTACTTCCACGCGATTATAAGAAACTCTCGGTAGTTAATTGAGTCAGAATCTTCTTAATCTGTTCATCAGATAAATTCGAGCAAGAATAAAAAATGAAAAGACTTTAAACTAAAACTTTGAGGAAGCGTTATGTATTTATCCTAAATAATATTTATTTGTAGTTGATTTTGCAAAATCTAAAAACTTGTGTATCATTTAAAGCCTTCTGAATATCTCCTAGATCAAAGGATAAATAACAATACCTAGAAATATCGCCACTATCGCTTGTTGAAGTACAAGAGCTACGGCTTGAATTCGAGCGTGCCATTGAGGTAGGAGTCATGCAACAATCCCACTTGGCTACCTTCAACAGAAATTCATTCATTTATTAAAAAAGTAAAAATTTTCAATTTTCGAGTAAAATGTTCAAATTTTCCATTAAATTTCATACGAATTATATTTCTTATTTCAGAACTAACTTTAAGAGAAATAACGGTTGATGTTGTCGGTGTAGTGGCGGAAGGTAAATTAATCACAGTCTTTGGTAAAGTTAAGAACATTGAGGATTCCACTGCAGGTAATAATTTCTCAGAATCTTTTGCATTATCGAGAGTTTTCAAATCACTAAAACTACAAATGCTGTATTTTAGCAGAATTTATCCATGCATTTATTACTGAGGGCAGAATATTTTGCAATCCTTCTATGACAATAAATGTTTAAGTCCACATAAATTATTGATCTGTTTTGTTTTTATGTCTGAAATCAAATCACCCACTTGAAGGACACAGTAGGTAACTTCACCGTATCTTTCCGACTGATTGCAGTATTTTTGGGAGGATTTTCGGGTAGAAAAGGGATCGTGCGGTGTAATAATATGCATTGATTATCTAGAAAGGCATCTTTATTTATTACTTTTACTTTTAATAATCTGCTTAATCGCATATTTATTCGTTAATTCATTCCATTAAATGCATTTTGGAGAATAATTTTGGATTCAATGTTTGACTTTTAGACAGGACTACAACATCATATAAAAATGTTACCTGAAATAAAAGAAATATTTAAATTCAAAACGAAATTTGATATTAGCTATATACGAAAAATTTCTAATTATTATAAAATAATGTCACTAATAATATTAAGCACATTACCAGTTGGTTGATAATTTGTAGTTTCTGCTGATAACTCCATACTTGGAGGATCCAATGTAATACCGATATGTTTTTTCGAAGTTACCGAGCAATCTTGTTTCAATGTTTCAGAAGATATAGCTGATGAAGAGTACCTAGATGGATAAAATTATGATACTCTTTTATAAAAAAACTCTTTTAGTTTAAAAAAGTATTATCTTTGTCGAAAAAAGAAAAGTAATTTTCAAAAAAAAAACCACTTTTTAATTTCAAAAAAATGCTATTTTTGTCACCATTCCACTTACAAATATTATGTAGTTACAACCAACTTTACTATTTAACAAAATATGAAAAGTTTTTCTTTTTCAGAAAAAGAAAAAAAAATCGTGTCATTCATATTCACTTTCGTTTAGCAGCAATAAAGTGTAAATTTGATTGTTTTAATGATCGGTCAAATTTTTGCCTTAAAGTGCTATTACAAGTTCGATTGTTGTCACCACCAATACTGCTAATTTGGCTAAGTTCAATACTACGTTGACCAATAACCTTAAAATATGTATTCATAATAATTTTTGTTCATTTAATGATACTAAAATAGAGGTATCTAAAGTGCCATAAAAACAATTATATCTTGACCAGAATTTTCCAGTTTCATCATTGATTTTGACTCTTACATTCAGTAAGCAAACAAAATTTAGAGTTCAAAAATGAAAAAAAATGGGAGTATAAAATCTTGGGTCATTCAAATTTTCTCTTTCATCATTGAGAGCAATTAATAATTTGCCTGTTCAATAGTAATCTTTGGCAAGCGTTCAGCTTTAACACTTTTTGTTCAGAAGAATTATTTTGCTGTCGTTTTAACAAGCCCAACTGACCAAATATATACAAACGATGTCTTCGTAGTTTACGGAATATTTTGACATACAAATAGACGACAATAGCGCCAGGAATAAAAAATGATAACAAGGATGATAAGACCTAAAAAAAATATTCGAGAATTTGCTAGGGAAAAAAATTGCAATAATGAATAGGTACTGAAATGTTCTCTCTCTCTATATGTTGTTAACAAAACTACCAACAACCAATAAAAAAAAGTTTGAGTATTTTCGTAATTTTTTCTTTCAATTAGCAGCAATCAGAAGAATGCAAAGCAAAAGCTACCAGGTACTGTGGATTTTGATCCAACAGAAACCATCTTCATCCAACGATTTTTCCATGAAAAGAGTGCTACTAACGGCAAATGATACAAGCCATATCATAATAATGTACGGGAACGTACTAGTTGCTATTGAATGTCGTTGATACTCTGTCGGGAACATTATTGCAAAATACCTGCGTTAGTAAATTCAAATAAAAATATTTCTTTTCTCTTGATTTTGAATTTCTTTCAAAAGGATGAGAAAGGAAAAAATTTTGGATCATGAGACTGCTTTAGGTCGAAGGAGCATAAGTGCAAAATTATTTATTAATAAGCATTAAATCTAAAAACGCTAAATTCACCTATCTAAACTGATAGCAGTAAGATGAATAATGCTAGCGGTTGTCGAAAAAACCCCGGTTACCAAGTGAAATTACACCAACGATCACCTAAATCCCAATGGATCTCGTTGATCTGAAAAACGAAATATATCGAAGATAACTAAAATTGAAATAGTAATATCAAAGTATTAGGTAATTATTTAGAAACACATTAATTAGCAACATGAATCAAAAGTCATGGGATTCATTATTCAGATTGAAAAACGGAAAGCATAGGGATTTTTGTGATTTGATTTAATTCCGAATTTTTCTTTCTCTCTTGATTTTTCCTTCTTGGAGAACCTCTAACTTTTAAATTCAAAAATTATAATCATACCGTAGCATAAAGCGACAATGGCATGACAACGATTCCGACAAGAAGATCAGAAATAGCCAAACTTGCAATAAATTTATTAGTTGCCAGTCGTCTCAATTCACGATTAATGAGTACAGCAAGAAGAACAACGAAATTACCAAATATGATCAATGTGATAAGCAGCACTAATATTAGTAATCCAGAATGCCATACAGATGTTACCATCGGTGTTAATGATCTTGTAAATTAAAACTTACAAAAGCTTTCATAAATTATAGAAAACAAGAAATAAATATTCAATATTATCTAAATAAACAAAAATGATCGATAAGAAACTATCATGGAATTCTGTTTACTTCCTAAAAGTCACATTATCAGTAATAGAAATCAACAATGTGATTTCTCCAAAACAATAACAAAAGATCATATATTTAACAAATTTGCAATTATCAAGATATTGATATGAAATGACTAAGCTAACCGATATATTTAGATCATTAAGTTATACGAAACAAATGTCATTAGGGTTAGTCATTTTGAATAATAATAATGATGGAATTAAAACGATACCAATCATTTTTCATCTTGAAAACAAAATCTTATACGTGCTCCATTTGTCTTCAAATAATAATAATTTCTGAATTCCCTTAGGATTATGAAATGAAACTTTCACCTAAATGTTTTCACCTAGAAATCTGAATTTTTCATAACTAAGTTAGCTGAAAATTTAATTGCAAAAGTTGAAGTTTCGGTTATATGAAAAATTTAAGGAACTAGTTCCAAATGAAAGAAGAAAAGAATAAAGATTTTTAAAAAAGTAGAGAAAATCTATCATAAATTCAATCCTAATTTTATCACCACGGAAAAATATCATTATAAAATTAAAATTACCAAATGGTAAACATAGCGAAAAAGAGAACAATGAGCTACTTGAACAATAATATCTAATAATAAATAAACATCTATTGCGTAATCTGATAACCTTGGAATCAGATTTAAAACAATTTATGCCAAATCATAGCGAAATACGTGAGCAATTTTAAATTCATAAATGTAGTTTTAAATTATTGGAATAGATCAAGAAGTTTTCACAATTCTTTTGCCTTCTTCGCTTTCTTTTTTTGCTCTTATCTTTGGAAAGTATTGCAAAAAAGATGTCAAGTGAGTCGAGTACCTTAAGATAACAGTAACGGTGAATCAATGAAGAAAGGAAATTAAAATAGAAGATTACTTGGGAATAAAGAGAAAGAAGTGCGAGACAAGATTTATGGACTATCTTATTTCATTCTGATCTCTCATGATGTCATTACAGAGGATAAGTTAATTAAACACTGCAAGAGAAAAGCTTTCTAAAAGGCGAAAAAGTCAAAGAACTTCGAATATATGATAAACTTAAGGAAGGTATCATTAGGATTTATCAACGATTCATATTTCTTTTATATCAGAATATACATATTCTGATTAAATATTTTCACTAAAAATTTATTTCCGAATCATTAATAGGAACTAAATCATCAAATCCAAAATAATTTTTCGGCAAGAATTTTATATTTCTTTCATTGTCTTTCTGCTTCTTTTATTTGCTATTAAAACGAGAAAATAAGATTTGTCTCTAAGAAATCATGAATGTTTTAAAATGCAAGCTTCGTGCATGCATGTTAATAGAAGAGATGTTTTAATAACAATTAAAAAGCCAACTTCCGTCTTTCATCTAATTATGAACCGTCAGAAATAGTTTATTAAATTAAATGCCATAAAAAAGTTTAGCAGACGAAAAACTTAGCCATTCATTAGAAAGCAAAATTTACTTTAAATAGTAATAGCGGCGGGAATAAATAAGTAGTACTTCAAATTTTAGCAAAATTTCAAAGTTTTTCTCAAATACGATCAATAGTTTACATTTTCTTTAAATTCATTTCAAAGCATATTCTGTCATTCTAAATGGCAAAGGTGGTTCATGCAGTTAGCAACGATACTTTTAATACATTTTGCTTCGATATCGATCTGTCGATAATAATCTTTGCGTATAATTATTATATGGCTGAATGAGATAGATCCAATTTCAAAAAGTAGTCAAGAAAATCGATATCCAATTTCAATTCCACTTAAATTCATATAAACTTCATTAGTGAAGCAAATCACGAACAATAATGAAAGAAATTTCGTATTTGCACTATGAGGAAAGCAGGTAGAATTTTTATCATTGAGATGTCTATTTTCTTTTCTAACAAAAAAGCCACCTGTAATAAAATATCCGTAAGCAACTGATAGAATGAGGCAATGAAGGCCACTGAACTGATAATGTTTCTGCCTAAGTTATAGTTATTTAATTCATTATTTACTTTTCTCGTTTACTATTAGTTGCCAAATAAATTCGATATAAAAGCGATCGTTGGCCAAAACCGTATTATGAAAATAATTTAACGATATTTATTTCATTAATAATGATATAAAGAACCAAAAACAATAATTAATGTGTTCCAAGATTGGCGCAAGCACATCTGGCAAATGCTCTGAAATGCTACAAAAGTTAATATGTTCATACTAAAGTTTTGTTATTTATATATATAAATAAATAAGTAAATAAATAAATAAATAAATATATATATATATATTAGTGACGAAATTGCTCATAAAAATATGCCGTAAACTCTTATTGATATTTATCCTCATGAAACTAAAAATTAAATTACTTTAGGATACAATGACTTTTCAATTTTTATACAAATATCTCAAGGCAATTGATTGTAAAATGTATACTTTTTATTTACAGTGATAAGATAATAGTTTCATTTCTTGCAAAAAGAAAAAAAAATAGTGTTTTGAAATATATATCAAATGATATTTGTCATGAAAAATCATTTTTTGATTGCATAAAAGTGATGGAAAAAACGAACTGAGAAATTGCTAGAATTGAAGTAATGAATTGAAATAATCCTATAATAAAAAACTAATTCAAAATCTTATTCAATTGACTGATTCTCTTCTTAAAAAACTATGTAATAGAGAGAACTACCTCTGAAAAAAGAATTTGGTCTCAATTTCATTTATTTACATTTTGTTTGTTTTTTAGGCAACTAAATATTATTAAACCTTTTAATATTTATCATCCTGTATAGAATAAAATCCACTTATAACTGCAATTTCAGGAATGGAAATTTATTTAGAACTGTTATATATTAATTCGTTCGTACGCAATTGCTACTTAAAATTTTATAGAAACGGTTTTTGCAAAGTCCATAATAGTTATCGCTCGTAAAATTACGATAATAAAATTCAACAATATGTCTTCAAACAAATTTGATACTTTTCCAGATTAAAAAGAACTATTGGGCTATTTTTTAAGTATGATATTTCAGGAATCTTAAGAACAATGTGAACTGAATACAAATATGTACTTCGAGTTATCAACATGAAGTAATTGCAGCTGAAATAGTAATTTAATATAAAAATAGTTATAAACAATCGCTTCAATTCATTGAAAAGTCATATCGGCATCATCGATACTAAGCTAAACTTTGATATAAAGGATAAATTAGACGCAAATAATTTACTCTATTTACAAAGTTTACTGATATCTATAACTAGCTTAGCAGAAAACAATTTTTGCAAAGGTGATAAGAGACCACGTGATATTAAATAATTCGATGCACGAATGGCTTTTTTTCATTCATCCTTTAGGCACAGCTATTGAGTTATGCTTTGTGAAGACAAATCATTTTAATGCTTATGGAACCTATTAATTCTCATCTCGATCTTCTTGTCGTAGTGCATGGTATCAATATCAATTGATTATTTGAATCTATATTGAATAATTTATTAAATTAGTCAGAAAATTAGCATATCATATATAAAAGTCTTTGTCCCCATTTGATATAAAAAGTAAGAAAAAATCGGAAGAATCACTAAACATAAAACAGTGTCATCATACATTTCAATGTCAATATTATTATTCGTATTAGAAATCTGAGGTACAATAGCATGAGAAAAGTTAAGTAAAGTAAGGATATTTAGTTGAAAATGAATTGTTCCTACTGCTTTCATCCTATCTCAAACTGTCCAATATCAAAATCAACAGAAGCAGAAGTATAGCAACAAATGAATTCTTAAGTCTAGCTAATATCATCTTTCATTTTTGATTAGAACAAATATCTTTTTTTTTCGTTGGGTAAGTTTTCTAAGCCAAAACTTTAGCTCCGACTTGTGAAAATTATATGAAGAATTTGGATTAGAATAAGATTTCGATCGATCATCAATCCTTATGATACGGGTCAGTAGCAAAATAAAAGCAAATAAGCTTTGTTTGATTTAGAGAAGAATTAGAAAAGGAGATAGATCATGGAGGATAACAGATTGCTCGATTGAGACTTTTCAAACTGCTTAAACATTTTAAAGACCGAAGATTATTTCTCGATTTCGATTATGACAGAGACTCAAATTTCACCCAATATTTATATTATTCTTAAAAATTTTAAATTATTCTTAAAAAATTTTTCCTCGATTACTTTATTATCCGTAAAAATTTCGATTACTTTGACAAGTATATATATATTACATATAAGTTAGTTCATTAATCGGCTTTTCATTTTCTATAAATGGATATTAATATGGAAGATTAAAATCGTTGACGAAATTGATTGAAATTATAAAGTAATGTTTCGATTCTATAGATCAGTTAAACTTTCAATTGCAATATAACTAAGATCAATGTGTCATTTATTAGAAAAAGTTGAAGATTTATTTTATCGACAAATTGATGAAGAACTCTTCCAAATATAGTGATTAATTTATCATATCATTTGAAATTTCGGGTTGACAACTTTTGCATGATAATGCTTATTTGAAAAAATATTGACAATTTCATGATCAATCTGCATTTTATTTTTAAGTCTATTTAGAAAAGACTATGTACGTACGTGCTTATGATGTTTACATTGTTGCATAATATTTGATATCAATTGTCCAAATCTTGCAGTGAAAGTTAATTTTGAATAACTGTATTATCGAAAAAGGATAATGTATGATTTTTCAAACATTTATTATTTTGATTTTGACAAAATAACTAATCAATTATAAACTCAATTGAATAATTGTTTATAGTTTATATAAAATAAAATTAATTTTGTAATTCGAAATGTTTTCATGGGAAAGAAATTGATTCATTTAATGAAGTTTATCTAATTTTGTTGTTTGATGCTTACATTGGTTTCTTAAAATTTAATGGTAGTAGTGGTCGAATTTTCCCTATATCCAGCAAATAAAGTATAAATATACAATTTAATTCAATTTCAAGTTAACTTCGTTGGAAAGAAAATGTGAAAAATTATAGAAAAAAGAAATTTCTTACATTTCAAAAATTAAAATTCATTTAACTTTGTTTATTTTTTAAAACAAATTAAGACCGAAACATAGTTTTGAAGAATTAACCAAAAGATATTTGCATGCTTGATTATAGCATTAAATTTCCACAAATACAGTATTTTTTTTATAAAAATCATAACTGTTTGATAATATTTGCAAAGATGTGTCGTACAAATCCGATTGGAATTTGTGAAAAAGAGGACTCCAGTTGAAAAAATCATACATGACATAAAGAAATTTAAAATTGGGGACAAATTTGAAAAATCATGATTTTCTTTCCATGATCTCCAAAACTTTTATACAAATTGCTATACAGGATTGCTTCTTCTGAAGAAACCATAATTCCCATTACAGATTCATTGAAAGCTTTTACTCAGAGTTAACAACAAAAACTTCAATGAATTAAACAGCAATAATAATTTACTATTTATTCGAGAGGAAGGACAAATCTAACCGACTGCAAGAGAATCTATTCTCACCTCAAAAGATCCACTGAGTTAAGTAAATGGTATAAATAATAATTATCTGAATAATGATTAGAGAATTAAATCTTTCTCTCGTTTTAGTAATATTGGAAATATTAAGGTATACAAGATGATAAACAAGGAATTGATATTTCAGATGGAACAACAATAATATTTAAAGTGGAAAGTTTCAAAAGGCATTAAATTCGATCCGATATCCAACCACTTTTTTGTCTCCTGCAAGAACTCCATAGTTATTCATTTTAAATTGTTACAAATTAAATTATAGGAAAGTCGTAAAAAGAAATGAATCATTAAACCAATATTTTCAGCATAACTAGTGCTTTAAATATTTCTGTCACATTATTTGTGTAAAATTTATATTAATTCGATGCGTTATATGAACCTCTCTTCTAGGCTATTTACTGGACTAATTGACATCCAAAATTAAGGCTTAAAATAAAGTATTGATTATAGACTTGCGATATGAATTCGTAATTCAAATTTTTACTGATAAATTGATAAAAGAAACTTTGAAGACATTTTCATAAAAAACGCTACAGGTTCGGTAGAGGATTTTTATTAAACTTCAGCAAAATTGCTTTAATAATATTTAAATAAGGCATTTTTTTAATTACTTCTCATAAAGTGGAAATAAATTAAGAAATTTACAATTTATTTTTTAGAATATTTTTTAACCAAATTTTTGGTAAACTACATTTGTGACAAAAAGGATAAATCAAGTATTTTTCTCGAATTCCAATATATTTACTAACTTTGTTCCTTTAAATTTTCATATCAAATTGTAGCAAATTTTGATTAAAGAAAGGAAGAAATGGAAGAATGAGGATAACGAGTTGTGCATTAAATTTATTTTATTGCTTTCACTGAAGCAGAAATGCTTTTAACACAGAGTGTATATTTGCCAAATGGAAAAGTTATTATTAAAATAAAAGAAAGTATTGATCATGTAAATGTTATGCCTTTTACAATAATATTTCGTTCACCGTAGTATTTTAATAATTGGTTGCAGTAATTTTTCATTTATTTATTAATAATTAAATATCAAGTTTATTTTTCTAATTTTATTTTTTAAAAATTGTTGAAATTTTTATGATTGAACTTTCTTTTATTTTTTGAATTCTTTGGAAAAAATTGTTTAAGAAAAATTTTATTCCTTTGTTGTTCATCAAGTATGTTTAATTTTTCTTGTATAATACGAGTAAAAATCAAAAATGAATTGAATAAAAAGTGACGAATAATTAAACGAAACTGAGATAAAAACTGAAATGGCCGTTAGAAAGATATAAATTAATCATAATGATATAAAAATGAATTAGTGATATGTGTTGTTTTATCTTCTATCAGTGCTAATTTTTTTGATATCGAATGACTATCAATCTTTGAAGATTTCAAAAAAATGCAACCAAAAATGATTGAATTGATTAATGAAATCAATTCTTTTTGAATGCATCCTTATATTTTAAAGGTACTAATTTTAAAACGCCTTTCTAATTGATATTTATAATTATCTGTCAATAACCTGGATAATTACTTCACCGATTCTCATCAATGAAAATAGAAAGCATTATTGGAATGATAATCAGCATTATTGAAATAGTTTAAAGAAAATGAAATTGTAGCAGAGTGATTAAATTAAAATGGAAGTTAATTTAATTCTAAATCGCTTAGAATATTATGAAACTGAATATTTCGCACCTAGATTTTTAAAATAATAAACTTTTTTATTTTAAAAATAACTTACTTGTTTTTATCCGATATGCTCCGATGTTCAATATTATGATGAAAGTACAAGAATAAATAATTTTATCACACAATAAAACTACGAATGAGCTTCATCGGCATTTATGACACATTTGAGTTTTTTTTCTGTTTCAATTTTTTAAAATAATATCTCGAAAAGAGATAAATTCTAATAAAACTATATATATATATATTTCCGTACTTTCGAGCATAACAATTAATTTAACAGGAACTATGCCACTTGATAAAATTCTGATAATTCACCTAAGATTTAAAAAAATTGAAGAGTACACATATTTTCGATGGCAGGGTAAATATTACTAATTAAAAAATAGAACAGAAATAGTCAGATTTCAACTAATAATTTAAAGAATATCTTTTTCAAAAATTTACCTTTTATTATGAAAATAATGAAATTGATCAGTAAAATTAAATTGATCACTAATATGTAATGTAAAGCTCATCAATCATATTATAAAGTTTCAAAACAAATAAATCACTAAAAAATTCTAATTTAATCCTCAAAATTTAACATTAAACAAATAAATCACTAACAGATTTTTACATAAACTAACTATAACATACACAAATTACCTTTCTAACTTATCATTTTAAAGTTATGGAAAGGATCTCGTAAACATGTCATATCTATTAATTTTTTAGTTAAATAATATGCTTAATTAGTGTAATTAAGTGTTGTATGATAATTAATTGTAAAAGTTTCTCTATGTACATTTAGTTTTTTTGACCGCTGCCTCAAAGGATGTTATTGACAAAAAATTGTAAACATCATCACTATAAAAAGTGTAGTTAGATCCATTCTTTCCTTTTCTCTTTTTTCAACCGTTTATGTCTCTATCTGTATCTGTCAGTACTACTTCTACCCGCCGATACTATTTCTATCCATATTATATCGTTATTATTAGTGTGTCGCTCGTTAGTTAATAAAATTTATCATAACGTATTTTACACTAAAATGGTTATAAAATACTTGTAAAGCGTTGTATTACGTTATCGAGTCACATTACCTACGGTTTCTTATCCATCACCAAAGAAGAAAAACAACCTTTTTCTCGATATTTTCAAGCACTTCTCAGACAATCTGAAAGATATTTGCAAGAGGATTAAAGAAATTAGTTTCTGCATTTCGGTATTTTTCATTTCCCAGAGGATATTAAATACATTATGAGGGAAGGCTCGGGATATATTATACTGAATGTAACTTATTAAAGGCAATAGAATCTATGAATTTAATAAATCGTTAGAATTGCAAAATCGAAAATGTTGCAGATAATTTATTCAGTCTTGCATGCATGCACTAGTGTTATATATTTCACCCTCAGAAAAGAAGAAATAAACTGCATGAATTAAGTTTATTTTCTAAAGAGACGGTTGAATTTGCGAAACGAAAACGTAATATAACATTTCATCGTTGAAGACGTCTACATTAAATGTGATGTAGAAAATTGAATGCAATTTCAAGCAAACAAATATGTAAGATTAATAAGATTTGTTTACTAAACAATTATTCTCATCTGCAATAAATTTATAATCGGTGGATTTTTTTTAAAAAATTGTAGTACTTGGAATGATAGTTTTACTGTCAAAATAGATTTGATTTATTCATGAAATTTAAGTCATTATTTCCTTGTTCAAAATGTGAAGTAAAAAGGAAATAATCATTTCTATCTTATCCGCATTAATGTTTCCTTCGGTTTTTTCAAATTAGATTTACTAGCGTCCACAAACAAGCGTATCGCACACAGGAATAACCAGTATTATTTTATCTACAGGAAGTTTCGATATCGGAATTAAATCAGTTATCAGAATATTTAATTATCTTCCAGTTCCATTATTATACTTTATATAAAATATACCGCATAAATCTGCATCAACATCGTCATGATCAATGAAGGAGCCTCTTAAAAAACTTGAGAGATTTGTTCTTAAGCAATCTTCAAATCCAGTCAATTTTCAACTCCAGAAAAATAGTTATTTAAGCATAAATCATTGATTTTGAACTATTATAATGATTTCGATCTTTTTATTCAACAGTTAATTAAAATAACCACAATAGAATTTAAATATCATAAACAACTTATGAGAAAACAAATGCCATTGAGGAAGTGAGTATTAAGTAAAGCAAACATTACCAAGAAAATGAAAATAATTAGCACAAATAACGTTTAGCAGCTAAAAATGATTTTTTTACATGAATTAAGAAATTGAAAATAAATGGTAAGACACAAATATATTTATTATAAAGCATTGCCTAATTAAAGAAATTTCGGTCGTCACAAATTCCGATGCATTTTTAAAGACAGTAACCTGATATCAGCAAAATCTCTTCATCTCCTCAACTAACATGAAAGCTATACTTAAGTAATGCTCCACGAATTCTAATATCAGTAGAAAATTCACGTCTAACCTGTAGTTTAACATGTATACCTCTCAAACATTTGCATTGCTCTATAAAAACAGAATTACTCCGAAATTGCCGAACAGAAAAAAATAACCAAAATCCCGAAAATAGGACTTCTAATTCAACCTCTTGTCAGTTTTTCCGAATTCTCAGCTTAAAGGAACGGCTGCGACATTTCGTTGGCTGACGGAAAACTACTGAATATTCATTTTGATCACTCGGTTTGCATTGACTGTTCTGATCATTCAGTTTGTACTGACTGTTAGTTCTAACTGTTAGTTCTAAAGTTACGCCTAGCTCTAATCTTTCCAGCTGACCCTTATTCTTCATACATTGAAACTTTTTCACCGAATATCACTATAGAATAATTTACAGCACTTAACAAGGCACAAAGTTCAGAATTTGCTTATACCAGGATATATAATATAAAAATTCTTTGATTATTTCATCATATTATATTCTATAAAACATCTCGGTTTCTCGACACCTCTTTCGTAATGTGATCATCCGAATAAATTTATCAATTTTCTCTCAACAAAACAAAAATGACAATGAAAGTATAATATCAAGAAAACAATGAAAAGAACAATGAAAATATAAGACCAAAAGTCGAGGCTAATTAAAACTGATGAACATGAAAATTCCATAAACAATTATTCGAAGTGAAAAACGATCCGCTAAGATTATATCAATGCATTTGGAAAAACTATTGAAAGATGCCTTATAATAAGGATCTTTTTTCAAGCATATTAAAATTCATATCATTCTGTAATGGATATCAAAAATAATTGAATTTCGATATTAACTAAGGATTCGAAAGAAGGAACAACAAAAATTACAATCGCTTTAATCGATTTGGATTATATATTTTGAAAGTAAAGTCATCACTGTTTGATTCTTCCCCATCACTGTCTTCAATTTTGTCATCTTCTCCCAATTCTTCACTTTCTGGAAACTAATATATGAGAATAAATTTGATAACAAAAATAATAAATTCAAATCAACCATCTCTAGAGACATGAAACATCAAAAAGTATATTAACGAAGTATCTGAAAATTCCAGAAATCTTTAGATAAATTTAAATGATTTTTATTTTCCCAGCACCGAGTAATCATTAAAACAAAGAAATTCTAACTGTAATAGTATGATGGACCAAAACTGCAACTAAAAAATGATTAGTAGTTTTATGCTCTGTTTTGTTTAATCCATGATAGTTTCTTGCTTTTTCAATAACGGTTTTCCTTATCTTACGCTGTGCATATTGCTTGTTTTTTCATTCAATCTCGTCGCCACAGTATATAATTTTTTTCTAAAGCCTAATCTACTTCCATCCACTCTTTACAGTGCGTAAGAATTGAATTTCCTAAGATTTTACAAGCTTAGCTTTGATAGAACGAAATGCACAATAGCAGTTAAATGAAGATAAATACTTTTCGGATATGCAACAATTTAAATACAAAAATTCTGAACAGTACCTTCTAAATCGCCCGTCGAATTGTCGCCATTCTTTTTTTATCATCTTCATCATTCTCATCATAATCACCATCATTTGTATCACTGGGTGGTAGCATATCTTCATCGATAACATCATGCTTTTTTGTACCACTAGCAACAGTTCCTCTCTTTGCTTCACGAGTTATACTTTCTGCGTATATTTCGAATCTAAAAACTAATTACTTAAAAACAGCAACACAATATAAAATTTATCTTTTTTGCAGAGGAATTATTTTGGCCATCTTACAAAAATTCACATTTCATATATCTTCGCTCCTTTTTAAACCTCATATCTATAGCTTCAGACAATCAAGAAATTCTGCAATGTAATTATAAAGTGTGCAAAGTCAATAATAAGACTAAATAATAAATATATAAAACTCAATTAAATAAAGAATTGAATACATGCGTTCTATAAAATAAAGTATAAACCTTTTGGGCCACATTTTCTGGTCTCTTATATATAAAACATTTTCATTGTCCAAAATTTGTGTGATTTCTGCCTTCACTTTGACACCTTCTTTTATCGGTACCACAAAAACAAAACTACCTCGTTTGATATAAATTGTTTCTCTGAATTTCCTTGGCATACTTACTAAATATTTCTCACCCTTTTCATCATCCACCTGAAACAAACAGTTACATTTATCTTCCAGTTCAGATAGGCACACTTAAATATAGTTAAAATGGAGTCATGATTCATATTTGTTTGGAAGTTGAAACACACGAGTTATTACAAGCTATCTAAAATGCAAGACAAATTTAACATTAGAACTAGACAAAATTAGTGAACCACTATACTTTAAATCAATTTTGAATAAAAATTCAAATAATTTCAAATTAAACCAAAATTAATTCGAAGTATATACAGATAACAAATTATAGAGTTCATAAAATAGAGAAGAAGAGGAAGAAATCCAAAAATTTCTAAACGTTTGGTGAAGTATACAACTAGGCAATAACGCTATTGCCAAAGTATCTCTAGAATAAATGATTGTGGCTAACCTCATGTAGATTCCTTCCCGGAGATCTCAGAACACGTGCGATGATTTCATTTCCCTTCGGTAAGAATAATTCGCTTTCTGCTTGTTTCATTACAAAACGTTTCTTAGTGGTAAGAGACATAGCTGATAGTGTAGATGATAAGAACAACGCTTGTGAACTTGTACTAGGAGCGCAGTTGCGATATGACGAATGCGACAATATAGCGATAGCCAGGATGTTGAAATATCTGTATCAAAAATTAGAAATCGCAAATTTCCAATTCAAGATTTTGTGCATTACTGCATACAGCACGCGATTACTACATATCTTTCTACCAAATCGATTATTGGTTTTGAGTAAGACAGTAGTTTATAGCGTAAAATAGATGAGACACATCTATTTTTAACAAAATTTGACTGATATTTAACGCAAAACAAAAAAGAACGAATAAGTGAACAAACAAACAAAGTAAAATAACGCCCTATCGTATCATCCATTTAACGTACATCCTTCATGTGAATCGAATTTTAAGAGTTATTAAAATTCGTTTAGCTAGTATCATTAATGGTGTAGAAGGTACAGATACTAAAGTTAGACTGAAATATAGCCGCCAAATAAAGATGGTGCATGTGAGCAGTCTTAAAGAGCCCTATTCATGAAGATGTGGCATTTATTCCGCACATTTCGTTTGGCTTGTACTTTCCACTAATTACACATTTGGGTGGATCTTAATACGAGTTGTTAGTAAGCTCAATTGATTTCGTTTATCACCACAATATCAGTTATCATCATAATATCAACATATCTACAAATGATTATAATCTTTTTTTTTCTTTCCACTTCTCCCTCTCCTTTTTGCCATCCATTACTTAATTGTCTTCTTGGATTGTGAAATGATAACTGTAATTATCGTTTATAAAATAATATGGTCATTTATAAAGTTAATAGTGCAGATATTGTTGATAATATCGGTAATGAAACATGATACATACCGATACAATTAATGATAGTTTTTCATATCATTAGCGCCGATTCTATGACTATGAAGTTTAATTTTATGATAAACTACTCAGACTTGAAATATTGAAAACAGTCATTGTGTTTCGTTTCGGTGTCATTCTGAAATTCTTATTATTGAGATATACATAGCATATTAATATTTCGAATTTGTTAGAATAATAAAAAATTTGATAATTAAATTTCTTTCTATTCTGGAGAAAATTGTGATTACTGATCGGCAGATAAGAATTAAAAAAATAAGAAATGGGAAATCATTTCTGAAAAGACATTAATACTGAGTTACCTTTTCTATATGTTTTTATGAGAGCAGAAGCAAGACTGGTGAGTTTTCATGTAAAGGACAAGAATCACGATTACTGGGCAGGAAAATCATTTACTTATCTTTCTCCTTTCCTCTCTCTATTTCTTTTTCCCTTTCCTTTCTTCCCTCTTTCCTTCTTTCTTTGCGAAACATTTATACAAGAAATGAGAAATTATGAGTACTGGAGGGCTCGTTTTCGTTTCTTGTGCCAAAAACTGATTTGGTTTTGACTAGTTGTTCAATTTTTTAATTGAACATCCTAAGAAACGAACAGAACTGTGGAGAAATGCCATTCGAAGATAATTTTGTACAAGCTTAACAATATGGCGTATAGAGCTGATACCATCCAAGCGGTTAATAAAAATCATTCCAAGCACGACGAGATGTAAGCCAACAAATGGGATCCACTTTAGTTCACGTTTTAAAACAAAAACTGCATTTCTAAATAAAAGTATAAAAATAAATGTCTCAAACGGAGATTGGTGTTTAGAGGCTACTATAAAGGGCTGCTCTGGAATTTTTTCCACCCTCTAATTTCATACTCAATACCACATAATCTACCTGAGCATAAGGCATCTGTAATACCCTTCCAACATCTCATAGCACAGCCCTTGCCTGTAATTTTCCAAAGGTAATTATTTGAGCAACATAACCGTACTTCTTTCGAACATAATCAATAACTAAGTCCCTCTTTTCTTGGCAGAAATCAATATCAAAGTCAGGCATTGACACACGATCAGGGTTTAAAAACTTTTCGAAAATCAGACCAAATTTTGTTGGATCAAGGTCTGTAATCTGCAGCACGCAAGCAACAATTGATCCAGCACCAGAACCTCTTCCTGGACCAACTGGAATGCCATTTGCTTTACTCCAGCGGATAAAATCAGAAACTATCAAAAAGTATCCAGAATAATTCATTGAAGTTTTTGCAGCTGCCATTCTTTGCATTATATAATGGACATATCAATTGTTAAATTTTTAGTTGCAATAGGCGACCGTCATCTAGAGATTTCGTCAATGGTTTAACAATATTAGGTCGTTTGACCATCATTCTTCGAATATAACTAATTCTCCTTTTCATCTTTTCTGTTATTACTCATAAATGAACAAAAGGTTTACTGTTAGAATGTACCTCCAATAATTTTTTTTTTTAAATTGTATTTCTATACTTAGTTTATTTTTATCAAATCGATTTAAGTACATATTTTTACGATAAAAATGCATACCTACTAAATTTGGGAGAAGATTTGATTCGGAATTAAAATAAAATTTGTTTGCAAAACTAAACCAAAATTCAGTGAAAATTCAACAAATAATTTGCAATATTAAATTTCATGCTTTTATCTTTTCCCCTTTTATCCTACTTAACTATAAAAATTGATATAAGAAGCAAAATCGAACCTTACAATGCCTTTGAAACCTATTGAATAAGTATAAAATTGTTTAAATTACTAGGTAAATGATTTCCAGCATTAGGATTTCCGAATTTCAATCCAGTTTTAGCAGTCGAATAATTGAAATAGAAACTAATTAAGGTTTTGAATAATACATATTGAAACTTAGTTGTTCGGAGAAGACTTTTTATTCTTCATCAATTACAAAACATCATAGTTATCGTTTCTGGACTTGTCTTCGTCAAAAAAAGAGATTGAATTGCGTACCTAATGTTTCAAAAAATATGTATTAGGTCAGGTGAAAAGTAATTGGTAAAAAGATTTTAGTATATTTCTTTGCCAACAATTAACGAAGATCTCAATCTGATGGAGTTATTATGAAGTTTATCAGAGATAAGACTGGTATCCCGTGTAGATATATTAAATATAAGTGGATGATTAAAACTACAATAGTGGATAAACCGTATCTGTAACAAATGCTGCGTGAAAAGAGTTTTGAGAAAACTCCAGAAATTCTTTTGTTGATCTATATCCATATTAGTCATTGTCATAGCCTACTGTTCAACAGCAGTAAGAGCTGAAAAACTTTGTTTCACTATTTTGTATGCCGCCGGGACTTTGCTTTACTTATTTATTAGTCTTTTTATTTATTTGTTTATGTACTAACTATATCAAACATCCAGAATTTTGTTAGGCATGTCTTTGGTCTATTATTATCCATTTAATTACTTTTCAAATTTTGTAAATTTTGATTAAAATTAATTTGATACTTCGAAATTTGGTTCAGTTCTCTAGTCTTAAACTTTTTCTTTATTTCTTTCTTCATTTAATTTGATTAATACTAGCCTTATTTTCATTTGGTAATTATCATTCTGACTATTGATCCATCCTTCCAAACACAAAAAAAGATCGAAAAAAGTTAGCAATACACAGGAACGTATTGAAATACAATATCACTTCAGCCAGATCACTCGTTGTTAAAGTTGCAGTTTTCAGTTCTTGTTGATATTTGAGATCAATCAGTTATGGCGGGAGCAGTACGTTCGGTGCGTTTCAGTGATGATTTGCCCAGAGTCTTTCATAAAAATACGCCGGTAAAAAAGTATTGGAGTCTTATGAAAAATTCCTCAAGCAGTAGTACAACTTCCTCGAGTGTATGATGATGCTCTGTATAGTCCGTATGATGTCTATACTGCAGCTAGTATGGGCGATACACCAGTAATTGAGGTAAGCATTTTGTTTTCTCCGTAAAACTTAATCTGACATATATTAATTCAGAAGGTAAAAAATATACTAATAATGCAAGGATAAACTGGTAAGTGGTTACACATTATTTAAGCAAGATTTATTGAAAAAATATAGAATATGCGAGTTATCGAAATATTTTAATTTTAGTCATTAAATAAAGCAATTACGTCGAATTATCGAAAAAGACCAAATATTTATTAAATTGTAATTAAAGACTGATTTCTAGACTTAGCTATTTCTCTTTAAAAAATTAGCATTGAAAACGTCGAATTGTATATTTAGGCACAGTTAGAAACGGGATTTGATGCAAATCGTTTGAATGGAAGTGGATGGAGTTCACTGATGTATGCTGCTTATCTTGGGCATGAAATGGTTTGTGCATTGTTGCTTAAATCAGGGGCTTTGGTAGATTTATGCAATGTGAATGGACAAACAGCTCTAATGCTTGCTGCCACATGTGGAAATTTAGCTGTTGTAAGTTTCATGAAATTATCAAACTTATGTCTGAAAAGTGATTTTAAAACTATGAAAATTAAAAATCCCAGTTCCATCTATAAAAATTAATATTTCTTTTCAGAATTTGAACTGCAATGATTCTGCAATAGATAATAGTTTCTATTCGGTCTAGACAAGCTACTATAATTTTTGACTTCTTCATTTTGGATAGATAATACTTTAACAAGTGAATTTTTTTTCAGGTACGATTATTAATGCGAAAGGATGCTGAAATTGATAAGCAGGATAATATGGGAGATACAGCGCTAGCTTACGCAACTGCTTGTTCACAAGCTAGCATTGCAGAAGCTTTGCTTGATAATGGCGCTAATCCAAACATTCCCAATTTGCTTGGCATGACACCGACATTAACTGCATGCTGCATCGGACACGAACTTACACTACTTGCATTACTGCAGAATGTATGGTTGTCATGTTTTTTATATTTGTTTTAAAGAGAAATTTTTGTGAAAGACATTACAGAAGATTAGTTAAGCTCACAAAATATGTTTTCCAGAATTAGGTTGACGAATGAAATAGTTTCTTTGGTTTATAAGTTCGAGTTGCTTTTTGCCATATTTTCTGATTCTCTCTATAATCTTGTATTTTTTGGAGAATAAAATTGAATGGTAATATCCTTCTTCATTCCTTATCTTTAGTTGGCAATCATATTTATTCATTATTTAATATCACAATGAGATTCAGATAAAGGAAGCATTGGGAGTACTTTGTTATTTTATTATTATTTCAATTATATGCGAATTTAGCTGCTCATTCTGCTCTCATTTTTGCCTGCTGCTGACATCAATGACGAAAATGAAAACTGAACAGAAAAAACCAAAAAAATGTTCGATTCATCTAGTAATCAAAATTTTCATTTCAATTTGTTGCTCTGAAAGAAAGAAGAGAAGAACAAACATTATGATGATATTCCATTTCTTTTCACTTTGAAAATTTTCTAGTAGTGTTTCGTCCAAATCTCTCTTTTATCACTTTGATAACAGCTGTACAAGCAGTCTGATCATAAAAAAATTGTCAAGCAATCTCTTATCTACCAGCCAAGAAATAAATTTGCTTTGTTTAACTTCTGATTTCGCACAATTAATTTCCCTTGTTATCTTTGTATTATTCGGCCCGTACTTAGCATAGTTAAAAGGAATCGGAATGCTACAGATGCGAGAGTTCAAGCAAAGAAAATCTGGTAAGATTAGAAAATCTATTAATAACCAGGTTATCAAATCACAATACTCTAACCTAGCAGATATGAGAATTTCGATTTTTTTGTCATTCTGGCATTAAACCATATATTCCCACATCATATTGAATCCAGTTTTGAAAAATGCAGATATCATTTTGATATTAAATTTGAGTATTATTTATATAGCATTTCGACAACTAGATGATTTATCTTTTAAGGGATGAGTTAATGATTTGCGATTTCTTGGAAGTTCTTTTATTTTGGCTGACTTCATCTCAAAAAGTTTTTTTGAAGAATTCAATGTTTTAGGTGGAGACCCAAAACTAAAAAATGCAAAAGGTGAAGACGGTGAAGCTTTAGCTTTCGACAATCCGAAAACCATCGCCATTTTGAAAGATCCTCCACGGGTAACATATTTTTATTATCAATAATTCTATCATTTTTCGACTTCCATTTATTGCATTCAAAAATTTGTGGTGCTGCAATCATTTAAGAATTATACTATTGGAATTTTGAATATTTTAAGAGTCATGCATATCAATTACAATGGTCGAATGTAAATTTACGTTTAAAATTTTGAAGTTTTGAGTTCATGACTAAATTCTGATTTTTCATTCATGACTAAATTCTGATTCTGTCTGATTCGGATTATGGAATATGATGGTTGATGTACTTAAAGGTAGCTAGATGTCCAGGATTACATGATTTTTTTGGTCCTAGTACTAGAACAGTGCTGCATGCTATAAAGTTCATAGAAAATATATATGTGTTGCAACAGAAATACCTTATATGGACAGAATTTTTTTAGAGCAAAAGAAGAAAAACAATACAGAAAAAAAGGTAATGGAAGTGAATTCATTAACAGAATTGTTATCACGGCTTAAATTGAAAAATACATCGAAATATTCAAAATCGAAAATATCGACTTGAATTTATTTCTGGAACTCAACGACTCTGATCTTATAGAGATCGGCATCAAAGTATATTGGTATTCTCATTTTATAAAAAAATTGTAAATCCTCTTCAAATATTGATTTTCTTGTTTTTCATCATTTTTTAGTTGTTAGCAAACCTAATAATGAAAATTTTAGGCATTTGGTCCACGCAAGAAAATGCTAAACGTGATACAGCAATATCGGACTGATGGAACTCTTATTCTCTGTACAAATGATACGAAGGCAATTCTGAATCCTTATATCAAGGAACGGGGACAATCGGAATCGTATTCTCAGCAGGTTGTTATAAGAACATTGATCACAAAGAGTTCTATTTGATAATTTCCTCTTAGTTTGAAAGTAAAAGTAATAAGTATTGTACAATAATCGTTTTAGTGGCCTTCGATTAAATTTAAAATATGTATTTAAATTAATTTCAACATCTCAAAGATTTTTTGACGCTCTTGGGAAATACTTTGTTTAATTCAGTATCGTTATTGTAATTATTCTAAGAAGAATGAGAAAAAGGAATAGCGGGAAAGAAAGACATGTGGAAAATTACTTTTAAGAACATTTTTTTCGGTTACATAGATCTGAAAGAAAAAGAAAATTATTGACAGGTAACAAACGAATTAATGGAATGTCAACAATGCTTAGCAGAATGCCAGCAGGAACTAAAACAAGCCCGAAATTTGTTGAACGAACATCATTTAATGTTAAATTCTATTTCGGAAGCTTGTCGACATTCCCGAAAGATAGCTTATGCTATGCTTCAAGTTAGTATACCAACCATTATCAAATTATTTATAAAATTTAAATGATAAAAGAAATTTTTTTCCAAACTTCCTTTTGTCCCGTAATATTATGCACATTACTTTTTTCACTTTGTATCTTGGCCAAGTATTTTATCTATCGTTACTGCAGTATATAAAGTAACTTTAATTCTCCATTGCACATTAATCACGTTTGATTAACCATAATTATAATAATATCGAAATTCCTAATACATAAGTTATTATTCAGAATATGATCTATCACTTTGCAAACGATTTATGCATTGATTGAATAGTCGAGAAATGAAAACTTTTTTCCTACTTAAATTTCTGTTTTTTATTTTTATATTTCGATAATTTTTCATGGTTAAAATTTAGCTTCTAAACAACTTTTTACCAGGAAATTCGACAAGCAAATGGTACAGGTAATTTGGAAAAAGATTTACTCGCTGTAATCAAAAATATCGATGATATTCTGATGAAAATGCTCGAACTCCCACAACAATGATGATACTTGCTCAGCATGGTTTTTTACTGCTCATTTCTATATAGATCATTTAAAACTTCAGAAAATCATTTAAAACTTCAGAACTTTCCATACCATTTTCTTCAAGTTCAAATTAATATGTTGTATGAGGAAAAAGAGTGCAGATGTCGATAAAAGGTGATAATGCAATTCTGGCAAAAAAGTGGCGATAATCTAATTTTGTCAATAAAAGATGGCAAAATTTTTCTGTATGTTGACTCTAGAAGACTATCTTTAGAAAAAACAATGAATTCATCAAATTTTTCTGAAAGTATTTAATTTGTAAACCTTTAACAGTTTTTTCGATGTTCCTAGATAAGTTTGACTATTCGCGAGAAATTACCGAATTTCTATATTCATCTTTTATAATTTTGTTCAAATAAATATGGAGATAAATTTGTGCTTTTAAATATCACACTATAGAATTATGCGTAACTTTATTGTTTTTGGTTAAGCATAGAATGAAGTTTTACTTAACATTTGGGAGAGGTGCATATTTTCGAACATTTTCAATAGTGCTCGCGGTGTGACCGAAAGAAGAAACTGCAGTTGCAACTGTTCGTATACTTCATTTAGCAAGCAAGAGCCGGCAGTCATTTCACGAAACTAAAAATTAAGGACATTTCCTATTTTTGATTCGATCGAATCTATGCGGTGTTGGTACCGCATTAAAAATAAAGTGTACATCATTTATACATTTTTTGAAGCGTAGATTCATTACTACTGAAGTTTCGTAGAAAAATCAAAACAATTTTTAATCTCTTCTTCGATGGCTATTCTTTTTGATTCCAAAATTTATCGCTCCCCATAACAAAGCCTATTTTTACCAAATAATTAACATAATCAGCCCGTTTTGAATCGATCCACGCTTGTACATTCTCTTCATCACTGAATGAGAAAGCATCATGGCCAACAAATATACCAAATTCTAAAGCATTTTTGCTTCCGTCAACGAACTGCATTTATCTTGTTGCAGTGCTTTAGCGCATTCCTAAATTGTCGAATATTTAGAAGATTTCCAATTCTGTTAAATACAATGTCGAATTAAAAACTTAGTGAAATGAGTTTTCACATGAATACAGTAAAACAATTACTACCAAGAAGTTACTTGGATAGGGAATGTAAAATTCGTTGGCGAGTGATTGTTTAAATTCAATATAGTTGAAAGTATTTTCAGACCATAATCACATAATCCTATGCTGGGCTTTTTGTTCGTCGTTCTAAGTGATTCCTGAAAATGAAGCATAAGGCATATATTAACTTAAGGGAATGTAGAGAACAATTATCTTGGAAACTGTTATAGCTTTCACATTAGCAAAGAATTTGAATGAATGTACGAATTGATTTTGCTTTAATGTTTGAATTATAAAGTTCATTTCTTGATTTAGGAAAGATATTTAGAGGATTAATTAAAATTTAAGCAGTAAGGCACTGAGATTTTAGCGTGGAGCTTTTCTTGGATCATATCAAAAAAGCGGATCATGTCGTATTAATCGTATACAAGAATATCAAAAGACTGTTAGAAGATATTAGTAAAATTAAAAATTAATCATTATATGAGAAATCTCAAAGGAACAAATTGGATCAAAGGGGAAGAGAGTCAAAAGCTTCAAAAGGAGTAAATTTCGATTCAATAGGTCAGTTTAAAAGTATTGTCGTCAGTTCGATAAATAACAGCAGTCAGCATTACAGTTGAAGAGCAGCTTCAACAGTCCAATAGCGCAAGTAATAGTTTGAAGGAGTAAAGAACAAGCGACAGTGAAGCAAAAACAATAGCAGTAGTAAAGTGGAAGGAGATCGATAACAATGAAGATTTACGGCATGCTGCTAACATCCAAACTTCTTATTTTCATAACCCAATAAAGCCTATTGTCGAATTAGCTGAGTTCCAAGAACAGGATCCTCTCCTCTAGTTCTGAAGACAAATATATTTTTTTAAAAAATTTTTTTATCTCGACAAATTACGTGAAGGAAAAAAGGCAATCTGTGCCTATTCTTTTTGTTTTTTTCCCAATTTCTTTTGCCTGTTTAACTACTTCTTCTTCGCTTTGTTTGTTAAAAGAATATCCATTGATTCCTAAAAATTATGAAAGAAAAAGAAAAGAACAGCTTAGGAATAATATGATCAGTAATAAGTTAATGAAACAAGCTATTTGAAAAAATGAGTTAAAAATGTGAAGATTATAGGAAGGAATAATTTGATATTACTGAAAATTTTATTTTTCAAGAAAGACTAAAATTAAAATCATATTTGCGAGTTTAACAAATTATGTAATCTAGTCAAGTTTGAAGAAGTGTGAACATGTTCAAGAGGTTAAATCAAAAAATACTTGAAGCAGTAGAATCCTTGGCAGATGATCCATACTACCAATATTATGATTAGATGGAATATATCTAAAAATGTCTGAATTTTTTTAAAAGTTTCACATTTAACTGAGAAAGAGCAGAAGTAAATAATTCTGAATTTTCGCCCACAAACAAAATTTTGATTCATTAAATTCCTACCTGCACAACAGAATGAATTCACTTAAATCATCACTGATTGCTTCAATACCATTCAATTGAAAAGATTTCAGCGCACAGACAAGTTGCAACAAGATGAAGCATACTTTCTGTTCGTATTCTTCGATAACATCCTAAATTTGCAAATTTTTAAATTGAAATCAAAGAAGGTCAAAAAAACCGGAAATGAAGAATAATCACCAAAAGCTAAATCTATCTTTTCATGAGATTCCTTTATCCATGATGCAATGTTTTAGACAATTAAAGCTTCATTAAAGCATTATATCATCCTGATTAGAATTATGGATAAATTTAAGATTCTGAAAAAAAACTAAAAATGACAATCATTACTATTTGCTGATAATTAGCAGCAAATGATTTAAATGTCAATAAATTATGTCGTGGAATAATCAAGAATCGATATTTTTGACTATTTTGATTTCGTGAACTTCTTCGAAGTATGTGTTGCTCCTAAAAAAATCGTAATTAACTTCCTAACTAATTGAGTAAACACTTTCATACGTATAATTTAACAATGAAAAATCATTGATAGCTTTGAAATCCATCATTTTATTTTTTTGAATTCAAAATAGTATTAAAAATATAAATCAATTGTTTAAATTTAAGCAAGAATCAAGAGCATCGAGCATCTAAATATCTTAAAGAACAGAACAAAACTTGTATTACAGATGTCGTAAATAAGTTGTACCTCATCTTGCTGTGCTCTAATCTCTGTAAGTGTCGGCGGGTTCCATATGTTTCCATTCACAAAGTTAAATTTCATTTGACTGGAGTGGATAAATATGGGTTCAGCCTGTAATGGAACAGAGCATGCACATCATTTGATTACTGATATGATCCTTATCATGTGATATAATTTCCCAGTACATTTATAATTATTTCAACTTACTATGACGTTGATCGCGGAACTTAAGAAGCTATCATGTGGTAAAAACGCATTAAAAAGTGCGTGGAATATTTCGAAAATATCGGCATCATTGATTCGAAAATCAAATCGCTCAGTTTTATTCTAAAATTATTTAATTTCAAAAATTTTCCATGCAATTTTTGGAGCTGCCAATTTTGAAACTTTTTCAACTGAAGCATTTCTAGATATTGTGAACACATTTAATTTTCTGCCTTCCAGAAGGCTTTCATTTTATGATGTCGCAATTCATTTCACTTTAATCATTAAATTCAAACAAGGATATATCACTTTTGTAAATTCGTTTTTAATGCTATTAAGTTACGATTTACGAAAAATTTGTCCAGATGTGATAAAGCATATTCCAATATTTCAAGATGGTTTGCAGTCATCTGCAAATTGATGAATGAAATATATATATATATATCCGATAAAAATATGATTTATTTAAGTAAATTCAACAGAATAATAATTATACAAAAAAGATATAAAGAAACTCATTTTAAGTTAATTCCAATGCAATAAATAATTTCCAATTTTTAAAGATAAAATCATCTAGCGATAGTCTATTGTTGCGCGTTTTTATTGACGTTAATGATAAAATGAAATAATACATGTTAAAATGTTGCAGCGCAAAAGTGAATGTATGAAATGATTTTTATAGTTATGATCCGGATTAAACCTGTTTATAGAGGCTGACAACAGAAACATTATCTTCCATTTCGCTTTTGGTACTTCGCGATTCCGAAGACGTTAATAATGAATAATGAGATGGTATATGCGCTGATGGTATTCTCTTGTAGCTCTCTGCCGAAGTGCATCGAATACTGCAACCTAAATTGATCATTCTGTCGAATTTATCCAACAAAGCTTGCAAATAAATCATATTTTTTATCGGAATTATTGGATAAAATAATAAAAAAATGCTTTGTTTAAATTTTAAAAATTGCTAAATTAGCTAATTTGTTCTGTTCTGTATATCAACATTTCAATTTAATTTTTAATCTTTTGAATAAACTGAAAAAAAAGAAAAAAACAAAGTCAATACAATCGCATGAAGAGTATGGCATGCCAATTCGGCGGTTTCTTCTTGCTTCAGTTTCTGAAGTCAACTTAGAACGGTTGATACTATGAACATATTGAAGTTGGTGGATCGCGGGTTTATTTCGGTAGAAAACTTTATCGGACTGTGCTGTTTGTTTTATACTTCCGAACTGCAAAATAATAAGTGTTAACTATGAAAAATTTATTTCGAATATTTTAGATCAAATTTTAAATATTTAAAATTCCACGAACTCTTGGGCTATTGGTTCTGTTTGAGAGTTTATGAGAAGATATTAGTGGTGATGGCGGTATAGATGATATGCCAGACATTGTTGGTTTCGTAGTTGCATGTACATTTTTTTGCATTTACTTGTATAATCCATTGCTTCGGTAAACCGTCACCAATATTTTTCCGAGTAGTTGGGATAGATATCGTAGGTTCCCGTAAATATTGATGCTGCAAATACATAATTTTCCAACTCTATTTAAGTAGATCGTTTTATTTGCTTTTAAAATTTTCAAATTTTTAATCATGAAATACTAATGATTTCATCTAAAGTGACTTATCTTTGCCACTATGTTATCGGAATCTGCAAATTCGGTTGACTGCTCCCAATCTGGAATGATGAATCTTTGATCTGATTCATGGTCACCTGTATTATGTCGAATTCGTTCTCGTTGCTGCTGTTGTCGTAAGATTCTATCACTTGCCATCTGATTCGCAAGGAAAATAGCATTGAACGTTTACTTCAGATACATCAGATAAGAAGAATGGAATGGAATACAGTATACTAAGGATCGAGTACAAAAGATATGGTGATTCGATGATTTTCTTGTTTCTTTGTATCTAAAGGGACAACTAATTCGTGAAATTAGAAATAATCTTGCAGAAACATACTTGAAATGTATTTAAAATATTTTTGAAATTTTTCAATCGTGGTAGATTTTCTACTTTCTTTTCGGTCATCATTGGTGACTCTCTGCAACATATCGAACTATGCACAAATTGTGCGTGTGTGTGTTTTTTAAAAAGCAAATATTTAAGATTAAATAATATTTATTGTATAAAAACGGGCTGAAAATAAATCTTTGTCGTACAAGCAGTATTATCATCGAATTTCGGAAAAAAAGCTGCAAAAAATCAAACATGCTTATGATAAAAATAATTGACTGTGGCTGCATTACAAACACAACATTGCAGTTCAATAATGTGATGAAAAATTAATTTATAATGGCAACAAATGTTCATTTTATCTTACTTGGATTCAAATTCAGAACAGGCTAGTTTTTTTAGTTGCTGTTGCAATGTTGTATCTCCCTGATTGTTGCTGATTATATCTGTTTCTGTTATTTGTCTCGCACCACTCTAAAGGCAATCGTTACAAGTGCATATATAAATACATTTCATCTTGAAATTTTCAAGAAATTGAAATACGAGTTCCAATAAATTTTAGTCAGATTTTACTCCGACTTCTTATTACAAGTCCTCAAGATCCTAAATTATCTTTGGTTTCAGGTCTAATTCATCCTAAAACACTTCTTTATTCAAAAAATTGATGAAAAGATCACACTATCTATCATTATCGATAAAATGAGTGTATCGTTCAAGCTTCAAGCTTTCAACATTAAAGATATTCATGTCATAATATTTTGTCCTATTTTCTAGCTGCTGAACGAATTTCAATAATAACATCCACCACATTCTAAAAACATGAATAATCTTGCATTCTTATTTTCATAATATTGAACATACTGTACGCTGTAAAACATATTTTCAGAAAACTTGCCATTGCATTTTTATTATGATTTTGATTGATGGACGTAGCATATTTTGGCACCGGTTTCAAGATGTCATCACTGATAACTAAAATGTCACCGATGTTGGGTGGTGGATCTGTCTGCATTTCCAATGATTTCTGATTCAGAGAACTTCTATATGCTAAAAATGCGGATTTTCTGCAGGGATAAAGAGACGCATATTTGTTATATTGTTGCTTTTGTTGCCTGTAATGAAAAGAATTATTAAATCTAAAATTTGAATTTTATATTATTTTTTACTACAACTCTTTTAAGTTTACTTTCCCATGAGGCTAAATGGATTGAAGAAATTCAAGTCATGTGTAACCTCTCGCAGATCGATTTTGACATGGAAACAACGGATTTCAAAACCGAAACTTTTTTCCAAAAACCATTAGATCTTTAAATGTTGTAAGAAAATCAAAAATTAGTTCAGTGCAGACATACTTAGCATGATGAAATTTGTTATCACTACTGACATCATAGCTGGCAAAATAATTTTGTGGTTTGGCAACAGGTGGAATGATAGCAAAACTACTACGCAGAGATTTTTGATTATTGCTCGAGAATGCTTGATGTGATGATTGCTCTTTTGTATAACCATGTTGTTTTTCAGGTGTATGACGTGGATCTTCGATTATCGGGAAAAAATCCATCTGCTTCAATTAGAACTCAAGCTGAAAGAAATTCGAGTTAAAATTAAATATTAAAATTTTACGGAACACACCAGATTTTAAATTTTGAAATCTTTAGATGTTTTAAGTGAAATATTTTTCCAGTTATGATGATGTTGAGAACAAAGCGCATGCTTTTTTAATTTCAAAATCTATCGTAAACTGTTTATTATATTAATATCACTGCTGAATAATCAAAAAAAAATTTGGACTTGAATTAAAAGAGTTAAAATAAAACTGTTATAAAGTTATTTGATGACTAAATTGCCTACTTAGTTTGCTTCTCTAAATTTTTAACTGAAATTTTCAAATTTTTCTCAAGCAAACATTTTTAAGAATCAATGAGTACTTTGCACGAAACAAAAAGAAATAATGGAAAATTCGGATGAATATGACGAAATTTTTTTTGATGAAATTTATAACACTTATCTAAATTTTCTTGCATTTATCTATTTTTAACAGATTTGAAGAAAAAGAAATGTAAATTTAGATGCTTCCAATAAATGCAAAAACAATGAATCTTGCATCGGAATTTAAAATTTCTGCTTTGATTCAAATTTTAATTGGATTGAATGAAAACTATAATGATGTAACAATCTCACTTCACTGAAATGACAACCTAATGACAAGAAAATTATTCACTCATTCTGAGAATTATTTCAGTACTATAAAATGCACTACCGATTATACGATTACAGTTGGAGAAACAATAAGGAATGTTATTTTTTTAAAATATATTCATAGTAACGACAAAGATGTGAACACCTGTCCTTTGATCACTCAATTTCTGATTTAAAAAGGTTTCTGGATTGAAACTCTTATGTTTCTGCCTCCTTTCAATTATTCAAATCTATTTCTTCCTGAATCACACCGGAAGATATAGCAGTCATGCATTACATTCATTCGCAAATATCCCGTATTTTTTCAAAAGAGGAATGTTAATAATTTTTATTTAGTTTTGAACCTAGGAAAATGTAACTTTCGAAATGTAAAAATACTAATACAATCAGAAACTCTGTAATTGTAATAAAACAGATTTGTAGTTAATTAATAATCATATTCAGCAATAATCATAGTAACTACCATAGTTATACTGGAGAAATCAATAAATTGAAGCATATGAGAAGCTCGTAACTCATAAAAGAAAACTCAGTTTTTGAAAAAAGAATATTACTCTATCCATTTAAGACACTTAAATCATGCTATACTTCACGATTGTTACAATTTCTGTTACCAAAATTTCTTGCATTATTAATACTTGCTCAATTTCTTCTACTCTTCTACTTAATTTTTTATTGGTTGAACCGATGATATTTGGAATTGTGTTACGTATGATTCATGCCAATATCTTTTGGATTTGTTTGAACCGAAATCTATCAAGAAAGTTTTCATATTCATATATAGTGATATTGCAACACTTTATAACAGAATTTAAAATTGTTCTTGAAATAAGCGTCTAGAAAATGTGAAAATTGCTTGAATAAAAGCTTTTCACTTACGTTCTATGGACAAAATATTATACGCACAAATAAAAATTATAGTATGGTAAAGTTAAAAAATTACATTTCAAAAAAATGAATCTTTGTAATTAAAGAAAAAAATATCTGTGTGATATACATAAAAGATGCAAGCGCACTTATGAAAACCACATATAAACCCGTACACCTATGTAACTTTATTGTTCAAAATGCAATTTTCAAATAATATTTCTACAAATCTTTTATTATAAATGATAAAACAATCAAATAAGTTAAAACTTAAAATGAAAAAATCATATCTTTAAACGATATTTCGATTTCATCAATAAAAATTAATTATAAAGACAAGAATAATGATTCAATAATGTTCCCAACGAATATCTATAATTCATTAATCGAAGATTTTGCTAAGAAAACTGAGAATGAACAATTAATTTTATTATGACCAGATTCCATTCTGGAAAAAGTAATCAGATGGTCGCAATCGCAGCTATGTAGAATGATCAGATAATTTCGGGAAGATAAATAATGGCTTTTGCAAGTCTATCATTCACAGTAATGACGCATATCTAGCATTTAGCGGGTATATCCAAGGAATGAATGAAAATTCGCTATGTAAATGTTAATTCGAGATATGTGATTTTAGCTTCTATCATTCGTCAATCAATTTTGAAGATGTCACTAAGTAGACTTTTGTTCGTTCTTCAGTAGGAGAATACGAATAGCGCAAAGTGGAATGAGCAAACCTGTATTTTGTTCTTTTCGTTACTGAAGGATGAAGAGATGTTTGTCAATTTATCTACAAAAGTTTACCCTCCTATAATTTTGCTTTAATATTCACAGTAGCATCGAATACAAAAAAGTAAAATAATATAAGCACCTGCTTAGCCCACCTTTTTATTTTATTTCTGGATTTCAGTCCAAAAATTTTATGATGCAAAATAAAAGCAAAAATAAAAATATTCAATTTTCAAAAATTTTATCAGGATTTATAGTTTTATTCCGAATAATTCCATATAATATCTTAATGATATAATAACTCAGAACATCGCTTTGCATGATAGTTTAAATGATTATCAAGATTCTAATTTTTTCCTATTAACCTTACTTTTTTAATTGATTATTAGCTTTGCAAAACTCATATTTGTTTGAATCTTTTAATTTCAATTTACACTAAAATTTGAAAATCTAAAATTTTCGAAAAAATACATTTTGATTAATGTATAAGTGCATGTAATATGGAAAATAAATAATTTACACAAAATGTACAATAAATTTTCGGATAGTGGCAGAATAAAGTAAACAAACAATAGTTCCTAATTTCAAGTGGTAAAACTTTATACTCTCATTCATCATTGATATCTCTGCCATGAATATCTCTAAAAAAACTCATATTTCGTCCCGTATTTTATAAGCATTGAGAGAGAAAATGCTATATCAAATAATCAAGAAGCATTAAAAATTCGTTAACGAAAATTAGAGCGAAATAAAACAATCACTGAATGCATCATACATGTTGTAAAAAATGGTAGCAGGATAACGGAAATTTAAATGAATCATATAAATTTAAGAATTTACTATGACTAGCTTTTAAAACTTGCTTGTTTTTTTGTCGAGACTATTTATTTAGAACGTTCATTTTTCCAAATCAATTAAATAAGTTTCATTTTCTCCATAAAATCTTATAATGGATGATTTTCAAATCAAATTCTAGAAAAAATTTAATTGGGTATGGGTTTAAAACAAACAACTTAAATGAGAAATCAAATCAAATTTCAGAAATCGAAATTCCAACGCATATTTAAAAGTAATTAACTAAAAAATTAATAGTTCGAATTAAAAAAAACGAAATTTAAAGGACAAATTTTAATTTAGACTTTAAAAATTCAATAAAAAAATTTTTTATGATTTTCTGTTCTAGTTCATTACTTACTACTTTCATTATGGAAACTATGGAATCAATACAAATTAAATTAATCTCAAAGTTAACATCAAATTAAAAATTAAAACTGAATTATATGATGAGAGAAGATATGAGTCATTAAATGCAGCAGATTTTAATACCAAATAATTTAAAAAGATGTTGACTTCGAGATTAATTTTAATTTATATTGATTCCATAGTTTTTAAATCACACAGACTTAACTCATTTAAGTTCAAAAATAAAATTTAAAGAGGTATTCAGGGACAAATATAGAGCTGTAAATTTCAATGCGGGAAGGATACGGCGCTCAATGGTCAGTTTGAATTTGTTCATCGTAAATTTTGAGCCGTTGTTTTGACGTATTCACGATGAATTATGCTTCTGTTTATCTTAATTATAAATTGACTTGCTTTTTATGGACTATTCCTTATCTATGATCAGCTATGAATAAATTTTATTTCTCCGTGCTTGACTTATTGAATGTAATACGTGAATTTTCATGCTAAATCGATGTTCTCACGAGTTTCTTTTCTTCTGTGTCAAATTTCTTATTACTTTTATTATTAATTCCAGTTTGATTTATTTGAAATGGCTCAAAGACAAAAGGAAAAGCAGAAGGCTTCTACTTCAACAGCAGCAGCAACAGTATTAACAGAGCAAACAAGTAAGATTATTCCAGCTGAAGAGGAAGATGCTAATTCTTATACAGTTATCGATAAACTAGAGGTAATGTTTCACAGTAAAATCTAAACTTTCTTTAATCTTGGATTTTTATTAAAATTTGGGATAAATCTACATCTAATAACACACTCGTTGACTTAAGATAATAAAATTCATTAGCAGACAAAATTATTAAATCATCCAGTATAGTTATATTATGATATTTAAGGATTTTGATTTGTTTGATAAGAATGTAAAAAGACATCAGTCATGGAAATATTTCTTTCTTCCATTTGTTAATTAATATCTCTAAGAAAAATTGAAAGAATTCATATCAAAATTATGATTCTTGAAAACTAATAAATAAGAAGATGTACGGAAATAAACGCGATTAAAATTTAATTCATGCTTGTTAATGAGAGGAATAGTTTGGTATACAGTAGCAAATTTTTAGTGCACTTCTGAAGGCATTTCTTTGAGACACGAAAAAGAAGGAATAAGAGATGTATCTCACCGATGCATTTACTAAAATTTTATAATGCCGTAATTTGAACTACAAGCGTTGATGCGCTGAAAATTCCTCTCATTTTATTTTTTTAGCAGTTTGGAATACCGATTGCTGATATTCGAAAACTGAAAGTAGCTGGTTTTTTCACATTCGAAGCAATCGCATATGCACCACGCAAAGAATTGTATGCTATCAAAGGCATAAGCGAACAGAAAGCTGAAAAAATTTTCGTAAATAATTTATTTTATTGCATTATTTTTGGTTTATAAAAGTGAGAAGACCATCTTCCATGAAAGATTAAGACTGTACAGATTCTTTAAGAAATTATCAGACTTCGTAAGACAGAACAATGCTCTTTGTATTTATGACGTAACTAAGTAAAGATCCGTTAAACTTGTAAGAAGATTGGCGAGTGTGTTTTCTCAGCATTAATTTTCTTAACCGCAATAATATATTCCAGTTCAGAAAAGTATTAGAGAATTTGAAGTATATGTAGAATACTAGAAATCTGGAAATGAAAATTTATTCGATAAAAGTTAGCTCAACTTTTCTTTTAGGATCTATCTATCTGGGCGAGACTGTAATAAGAGTCAAATGCTTAGAGTTTTCTAATATTTCATTTGATTAAGGCAGAAGCAGCGAAACTAGTACCAATGGGTTTTATTACTGCTAGTGAAGTGCATGTCAAGCGATCCGAAATCATCCAAATAAGTACTGGTAGTCGTGAACTAGATCGTCTTCTTGGAGGTGGAGTGGAAACGGGATCTATTACTGAGGTAAAATGTTATCATCTTTGACGGACATCAACTCATATGTAGTACTTTGCAAAATTTTTTTGGTGAATGTTATGATCGGTAATAATTTGTATTTTTAATTTTGATAAGAAACTTTGTTGGTAATGAACTGTTTTCTTGAAATTAATCAGATCGTTTATAGCTTTTTCATATTTTTCTAGATATTCGGCGAGTTTCGTACCGGAAAAAGTCAGCTCTGTCATACATTAGCCGTAATGTGTCAATTACCAGTGGATATGGGAGGAGCGGAAGGAAAATGTCTTTGGATTGATACTGAGGGTACATTCCGTCCGGAGAGGTTGCTTGCTGTAGCTGAAAGGTCAGTCCTTTTAAAACTTTATTTTATTGTCCATTTTTATTTTGTATAATTTGATTTATCTTGTCCTTCGGCAAAATGTGCCATTGTAATGCTAAT
This sequence comes from Dirofilaria immitis, assembly GCA_024305405.1. Taxonomy (NCBI): domain Eukaryota; kingdom Metazoa; phylum Nematoda; class Chromadorea; order Rhabditida; family Onchocercidae; genus Dirofilaria; species Dirofilaria immitis. Next base: position 188,078 of record JAKNDB010000014.1, read on the forward strand.
TCTTTATTTAAACCTCCGAGAACAATTTTCGCACCATATTTTACAATTAAAAATAGGGTCTTAAAGAGCTTTTTAAAATGCTTTTTTAAACATTATTTTTGAAGAACTTCGAACGAATTTATAACGATATCGTTTTAGATACAAACTGTCTTCCCAAGATGTTCTGGACAATGTTGTTTATGGGCGTTGTTATAATACTGATCACCAAATCCAACTCGTCATTCAAGCGTCAGCTATGATGGTGGAATCAAGGTTCATTTGTTAAAAAAATACCTTTTACACTTCTTTAAAATTATTTAGAATATTAGTTTGAAATTTCAAATGCCGCAGATGATGTTTCAATATATTTATGCTTGATGTTTGCATGCGTAATAAAATCTCTTTTCCAGAATAAAAATAAAGAAACAGGTAGATGAACTGTCACAAGATAACAATTGATCTATCACCCATTGCCAGGTCTAGCTTAATTATAGGTACGCGTTACTTATTGTTGATAGTGCAACTGCATTGTTTCGGACAGATTTTTCGGGACGTGGCGAACTTGCTTCTCGACAAATGTTGCTTGCGAAATTTCTCAGAATGCTTCTCAAATTATCCGATGAAGTGAGTATATGGTTAATGTTTTATTTTTGTAATTTGATATTCTTTCTTTGTTTGCGAACTAAAAAAATTTTACTATACAGTTCTGTTACAACATAATAACTTAATGCGATTCGGTGAAGAGTGTTGTACTTTGAAATGCAAAGTTCCATTTCATATATTCATCATTTATCTTTCTTCATTATATAAAAATATAATTTAACGAGTGAAGAAAATATCAAAAAAATAAAAATAAAATCAATGAAGATGTCAAAAATTTTTATCAATACAGCTTTAAAGTTTCAGTTTTTCAGTTTGGTGTTGCTGTTGTTATAACCAATCAGGTAGTATCACAAGTAGATGGAGCTTGTGGTATTTTTCAAGGAGAAACAAAGAAACCAGTTGGAGGGAACATCATGGCTCATGCTTCCACGACTAGGCATTGATTATTTCTTTCTGCCTTATAACTATTATAATTACAACTGAATAGCTCAATTCATAACTCCTTATTGGACAGTTTTCCAAGCATTTATATTTTTTAAGAGCTCTTTAGAATAAGTTATTAACGCTCCACTTACTTTTTCTTTTCAGAATTTTGGAAGGAAAATTGAAGAATACTGATTCTTCCATACCAAGAATTAAAGCTTTACATTTAGATTATAGAGATTACAGAGCTGTTCAATCTTTCCTTACATGCGCTGCACGCTAGACATACGCTCATACTGTTATGTTGAAAAAAAAATGACGATAAAAATGACCATAAAAATTTATCTGTGTCTGATTCCAGGCTTTATTTGCGTAAAGGACGCGGCGAAACACGGATATGTAAAATTTATGATTCACCATGCCTTCCGGAAAGTGAGGCAATATTCGCTATAACCACACGCGGTATTGATGACGCTGTAGATTAGATATTATTATTATTTCTTTTTCTCGTCAAATTCAATTTCAAACAAAATTTGTTTAAAATTAAAAATTAATTACCAAATATTGAAAATGTTTTAAAAAATTAGCCTTGCTTTAGCCTTATAATTTTATGAAATTCAATAAGCTTATTAAAAGCTATGCATTTGCTGTTTTTCTTCTCCATAAATGACTACTCAGGGTATTCCAGCATGGCAGAAGTCTTATTTGTCAACACTGCTTAATTGCTAATGCAATTGCCCTTAAGACTTAGAGCAGTGAAAAATTATAGATTTTTGGTTTCATATATTTTAGACAAATGATTTTCTATCTATATTAGAACGTATATGAATGCTTCGATCATCTTCTGATTGGTTAACAATGGCCTCTGTGTTTGTCTTCAAATGGGTTTCACTTATTTGTTTATCGATTATCAATCTCCTGTTTGAATTCAATAATGTTTTTTAAAAATCATAAATATTTGCAAATCTTGATGTTGTCAAATTTATCATTAGTTCAGTACCTTTTTTCATCGTCGTTTTTCGGAGATTTCTATTTTTGTTTTGTGCGATTGTTGAAATATTTATATAGAGTTTTATATCACATTTGAAAAAACTGTATTTCTTTCTATAAATAGCGGTATTACAATGAAAATATTAGATTAATGAGCATAGTATGGCTTGGTCAGACATATATTCTTTCTGATACTGATAAGAATTCTAAGCTATTTGGAAAGAAATCAACAAATAAGCAAAAAATTCTGAATAATCATTGTGAATGCGTGGATATAAATGCTGAGATGTAATAAGAAATGCTGTTTTATTAGTATCGATGAAATTTCGACTAGTAAAGTCTTCATTTTTATTTCATCGATATTTCAGGCAGTCTCTATAGTTATCAACAAGATTCCTTTGATAAGGCAGAATGAATATCTATATGAAATATCAAAGTTACTTCAAAGTGCTTCAGCAAGATACATTGCTGCAATGATGAGAGAGTGAACATAAGTAGCATTTGTGAATTAAAAGCACTGAAATTGAATGGGAGTTTATGGGATGGTGCTATCCCAAGATTTGTAGGGTAGTTGTTAGAAATGATCGGTAGATTGATTTCGAGTTAAAAAGGTTAATTTGGGACCTTATGGTAGGTAACATTTAAGTGAGGTATATCTGGATTTTTTTGTAAGTAGCGCTATCGTCAGAATTAAAATATCAAAAATAATTGCTGTTCAAAAAGAACCGGTTTGTTATTAGGTTAGTAAAATAAGTTGTAATGTCAGCAGAATCGTTATCGATTTGAAGCTTCATTGAAAAACTTCAGATGAAGGGGCTATTTTTGGTCTTCGTATGTGTTTATTTGTTTCTGTTAGAATTGAGACATTGGTAATTCTGAGAGGGTCAGTGTAAATTTAATCACTGTAGTATCATTTTTCAGTCTGGAAAAGAAGCTGTTTTCAAAACCAAATAATTTTCCGGTGTTCAAAGACCAAACACTTTCAATATTCGATTTTCAATATCATTTGATCTAGTGTAATTTCAGAAGAAAAACGTGGTGAGATGGAATTGAGATATTTCTGCGAATTTATCTCAAATAATGTTTTGTCGACAAACCTTAATTTTGCAAGATGGTTATCATCTAATAACTGATTAACACTTTTGATAAGTTCTTAAAGAGAAAGTAGCATGGTAGGAAATTTTGACTACTTCCAGAATTATATTTGCAATTAGGGAAAATTAGCGTTTTTACATGAAAATTTTTCTTTTTTCTTATTATCTCTTTCTCCCACATAAAATCTTTCCATTTGTCGCGACAAGAAAGGCTTAAAAATTTTATTTTGCTTTTTAAGTATGTCTTCAAAATTATGTGGTAGAAATTCGTTCGAAAATTTTTACATAATCTAATAACTTTATTAGTGCGAGTTTCGTTTAAGCTTTAAAGTTTCCTTTCAATCCAATCTATTGGAATAATCGCTCATGTTATGGTCTGATCGAGAAATGGTTCATTATTATTGCGTAAAATAGAAAAAAACGACAGTCCACTTCCAAATAATAATGAATTCAATGAATGCGATATTACGAGTGGCCTTCACTATTTTATGACTAATTTCAAATTTAATAAAAGAAAACGAACGTTTAAAAAAATTTACTTTTTATTTAACATTATATGAACAAGCAACAAGGAGTTGCTCACAAAAGAGAAGTGATAATATAGTCATATTTATTTTAGAATATATCTCAGTAACAAACATTAAATTTCAATGATACAAAAATCATAAGCGTCTTTGTATTAACCTAGTACTTGCAGTTCCCTTGTAATTTTGGTATTATATTTTACTTTTTTGATAATCTACGAATATGTATTTCACAAATCACAAACTTTTTACGAAACGGAAATATAAATGGTATCCAACACCACCAAAAATTAAAATTTTTGTCACAATTGCGGCAAGAAATTTGCATAAATAATTAGGATTCATTGTTGAAGAACGAAAATAATTGGAAATTTCATGGTAAAGTAGATTTTAATATTAAGAATATACTATGCTTATACAGAGGAGATATTATCTTAATCCTTCTCCGGTCAAAAGAATTATAAAAATGGAGTACAGAATGCAAAGATATGTAAACTAATATTTTTAAAATATTTTCTTTACAAAAAATGGAAATAAGAAAGCCATTTTGAATCTCAAAGATTCACATTTATTTACACCGTTCAAATAAACTTTTTAGAAAGTACAGATTGCAAATTGTCAAGATTTGCGAAGATGGCGAATGCTGCCAGACTTCTCAATTTTTAAAATAGTACGAGTGTGTATACAGTACCGTGCATTGACACTATATAAAATTGATAATTGATATTGAATTACTACATATTTTCAAAATTTCTAATTCAATATTCCATCTATTTGGAAGATCGAGTCGGAACGAGTGAAATTATTTCGAAGTTATTAATATTCACTGATAAAAGGATTCTTTCGATTAAACTCAATATAACAAAAAGGAAATAGTAGTGATATTATAAGTGCATTTCGCATAAACAATATTCAAGGATATTATAGATCTCATTACTTTTTCAAATTCAAAATTATAAACGATTTCAAAAAAAATTATCCTTCAGATAAATAGAATAGATGAAAATTCTGCGAGGGATATCGTTGAACAGTTTGAACTGATTACAAGTTATTTGGAAATCTAATCAATTATTGCAAGAAAATTAATTAATAAAATGATTGTTTATTTGCAGTGCTTTGCTATTTATGAGTTGTTCGATCAAAATAAATCAAAATAATTTGTAAAACAACGGTTAGATTTTTGCATAAAAAAGATGAAATAAAAAATATATCAGTAAAATTAAAAATTAAACCAATTAAGATTAATATATATGTTGATTTGTTGAAATATCTCCATCTTTTACATATGTCCATTGTCAATTATCAAATTATCCATCCATTCATTCCATTTAAAAGGGCAAACATATTAATATATGTGAGATCATAATTAATTGCAAAGAATATCATTGACAATACAATACAATATAATTTATATTTTAAGGAGAAGAGAAGAAAATGAGGATCACTCGTTTAAATAGATTAGAGAGATATCAAATAAAGTGAACATATAAATATATCTATAATCTGGATCATGATTGGGTTAGTCGTAGAATAATCCATTAAAAACATTGATATCATTATAAAAATTCAATTTATTCTAAATGCATAGCTCTCTTTAGTTCTGACCTGAATTCGAGTTATTATTAGACGATGAAAAGCTGTAATATCATCTTCAATTAGCATCAATTTATAGAAAAGATTTAATTCTTTTTCATGACAATCTTAATCATCTTATAATCTTCGGAAAATAGACTATAATGTTTTGTCTTATCCATATAGTTTTTGATCTTCCATATTTTAATAACTTTTTGCGAGGAAAATTTTCATAACAACAAAATGTTTTTCGAAATTCTAACGCATGTATTCCTTTACTACAGTAATGATCAAAATATTTTTTTATTACAGTGATGATCAAATTACGGAAGCATAGCAATGAACGGAGATTTTTTACTGAATCAATGAAGCTTTCAAGCATTTCATCTTTTTAGAAACAAAGGAAAAAAGAATTTATCTAGGAAAGCTCGTCGTATGAAGGAATACTCTGATAGAAATTAACAAATAAAAAAGTTCTATTAATCTTCTTCTTCATTCAGTGCAGACAGTAAATCAATTATTTAAATGACGAGATTATTCAGCCATAAAATTTATCATTAAACAAAAGAAATGATACGATATCGCAAAAGTTGCATAATAAATGCAACATTCCGCAGATGGCATGATATATGAAATCGATATATTTTTATGAATAAATATAAATTTTTGCGCAGCAATAGTTGGACACACGTAAAATTATCCAGCATTCGCCATCAGTCTTGATTAAGTTTTCAGATCACAAGTACTAATGCATAAAAGTAATCATTCTTTCCATAATCACTGTAAAATCGTTTAATGTGATAAAACTAAACACATTATTAATTGCCACAAACAATTTCCTCCCGAGGACTGAAAGAATGAAATTCAGTTCAGTCAGTCTGTGAAGAAGATGAGAAGAGACCTTTCTTGGAAAAGGACATCTTGAGATGAAGATCTTTATCATCAAATATGTTGTATAGTTCGAATCCAAAATCGGAATTGAGGGCATTCATGTATAAAGTAAAATCAACATGAGTGTCAAACATCTAAACATCTATTAGGCTGTCAATAATATATTGAAGATATTTAGATGGCAAGAAAAGAAATAAGTAAGCTTATCGTAAAGGAGATGAATTAGGAGGTTAAAGCAAACTGATGAATTAACCTATTATCGTGAGAGGCGCTGGTAGAAAAGAGTTCACATAATTTCCTCATTTGCAACATTGATTTCACAGATTGTTTAATTTCTTTTAATGAAAAATGCTTCTTTGGTTTCATCATCATATTTTATTTACTCTATTAAATAGTGAATGTTATGAATGTTACCTTCTGGAAAAATGCAACTGGTAATCAATGAGTTATTGTTAGTACTCTTTGCATTTTAACTAAATACAGGTTAGAAGGTTGGGAAATCTGCAAAACTTCGGTATTAATAAAGTAGACATTTGGCATTTTTATCAAGGTCTCTATGAGCCAACTTATTCCGAAGTTTCATTTTGTTAATTTAAGGAAAAGTTGGAATTTTCCATTAACGAGTGAAACATTTACCTCTCTTCATTCATCTTCATGTATAAAGTGTATTTGCAATAAGAAATCATAAATGTTTACAGATCGATTTGTTTTCATACTTTTCAAAAAAAAAACAGAAAATATTATTTTAGTCTTAGAAAAATAAGCATAGGAAAAAATGTAAAATTTTTGGTTTTGTCGCATAAACCATTATAAATATTCATCATTTATTTGAACATCAAGTCATCATAGCATATCGATCAGAATCATTTCAAAATTTAATTAAACTGCTCTGTCCATTCGATTTTTATTGACGCTGCATATTTTCTATTAGTATTCTAAATTTCTATATTCGCAAATTTTCCACTCTCTAACAGAAATTTTTTTCCAGATTTATAAAAAGCAGACCGAAATTTATATTTTCAACTAATATAGCTAAAGTTATTTCAGGTTTCAAATTCGTTTTTATGAACACATCTTGATTTCTAAAACTTTTCTCTATTATATATCATACATTATTATAGTTGAAGTGCGAAAATAAAGGTGTATTAAATGAAAATTCATTACGCTATATTTTGAATTTGATATAAAATAAGAATAAATATATCTGGAAACAAAAAGAATAAATTAGAAAATAAATAAATAAATCAAAATGTCTCCTTAATAAGCTATTCAAATAAAATATTTCATTTCAAATAAACATTTAATCGAATTAAAGTGTTTACCGCCATCATAATAAGCTGTAAATTGAAATGACAAGGGAAATTGTTGTATTGGGATAGAAAAACTTTGAGCCAATTTATTTTTAGTTCCGAAAGGATGAAGAAATATCATTGTAGTGTTGGATTGAGAATTAGAATCATCTTTTGGAAGTTTTCATTGTTCTTCACTTTATTATAATTTGATGATATGTTAAGGCTCCTTTCCAAGATGTTTCCGTAAACACTATTGTTTACAGTAATAAAAGATCTTTCTTTCTATTTATCCGTCTCTCTTGTTTCCATTTAGGAAGATGTTGATGCATGAAAACAAATTTTTTAGTTACATACTCGAAAAACTAAAGTATGATCAAGATGTATACTTAAATTAAAGAATTTATTTCCTGCTTATTATTTGTGCTACAACTAATATTCCAAACATTTTCATAGTCATCGTGAGCTTCAGCATTGTTATAAACTTGATAAAAATAATTTTAATTTTCTTTGGATAAAACTAGAAGGAAATAAGACAACGCATTTGGATGGACATATGTAATCGGATACATCTGCTAACCTTTCATTTTTGTCCTTTTGTTTCAATTTTCGATTGTCAGTACTCCTAGAAGGCAAACTAATTCAGAAATGCATGCAAATAATTTTATATTGATTATTTTCCTTTCAATGATGTCACTTTTTCCAATATTTATTTCTATCGATCCTAATAAACAATAAGGAAAGACTGACTTTCATCTTGAAATCGGCCTTACAATGACAATGAGACAAATAAATGAAAGGATTCTTAGGCTTGCCTTATCAGTACAAAAAGAGATTAAGATACATGCCAAATTTACAATCGCATTCCGATTGTAAATCTTACATCAATATGTACACTTCAGTAGTAAATCAGAAATTACCGAGGCAATATATTTCTTCCAGTTATTTCCACTGTTCATAATATTAGCATGCATGATTATTTATGGGACGATTCTTTAGCTTCAGATAGCAATAGCATTCATTCAATAATGCAAAAAGAGAAAATAATGAAATGGACATCATATAAATCTTATTTATTTTATAACATTAACCGAACTTAACCAATAAATGGATCGCATATGTTTTTGAATTTTGCGTTTTTCTTCAATAAATTGGTCGTCTCTCTCACATGCTCTCGACTAAAAAAGAAAAACAAAAGAGTATAATGGAGGAGAAGCAGTTTATTTTGATAAATTTCCTAGCATTTCCACCTTTTCCTTCGTTGTTTTGCCTCCTTTCCCTACCTATCCTATAGATATGTCGAGTGGCTTCACCAAATTTTATTTTCCTTTATTCATGAATTGTTTAACATTTTCCTCTTCTTTTTCATCTCATCAGAACTTTCGTGGCATTTTTAAAAGCAACATCTATCCACTTAAATAATAAGATATTTTCTCACATATCTGTGGACTAATTTCATAGAAATATGAAATAAATGTGTGTTTGTGAAGAGATTGGTTTATTTTTAATTGAAAACTTAGCAGTATAATATCACTAGCTGATAAACTTCTTATAAATACAACAATCATTTGTAAACATATCCACACTTCCATCTATACACATAATCATAATCCTATTTAGGCTCTATTTAGCCTGAATAATTTTAAAAAGGAAAAACATCAATCAATGTCTTTTCTAAGGACTGTTCTATGTATCAGGCATGAAGATTCTAAAGGCTTAGAGTGGAAATGAAAGGTCTGCGAATGCCAACGCAATAGCAACATAAATAAGAGTAGGAAAGGGAAAATCTATAAGGCGCTATTCGTCCAAGACTTTATTATGCTAGACATATTATGTATCCTTTCCTTTACTTTTACTAACTTCTATATATTAGACGTATCATATCATCTATTTGACGAATGTCATCCTTCCACTTTACCCCCATTCTATCATATCATTACCATTGTTATTCATTATACGATTATTATTATTATTATTATTATTATTATTGCTATTATTATTGCTATTATTATGATTATTATTATGATCATTATTATGATTATTATTATTATTATTATTATTATTATTATTATTATTATTATTATTATTATTATTATTATTATTATTATTATTATTATTATTATTATTATTATTATTATTATTATTATTATTATTATTATTATTATTATTATTATTATTATTATTATTATTTATTATTATTATTATTATTATTATTATTATTATTATTATTATTATTATTATTATTATTATTATTATTATCAATTACTAGCAACAAATGCCGATCTTTTTAATTTATTAATTTAGCATTAATTCAAGTAATAAAACTATTGATTTTTAGAAGTGGTTGTTTTGCAATGCCGGAAGATATTGATGCCAAGATAAGCAGAATAGCTAATTCTCCATCATCGTCGACAGCTGGCTTTGAATTACAATTTAATATTAGGTACATAAGTTTGGAAATAATTAAATTTTATTTTCTTGCTTATAAATTTGAAACTCCCATTTATTCAATGCAGCAAAAATTTTTCGTAAGTTGATTAAAGCTGATTTAAATTAAGAATTTACAAAATCTCGATTTCATAATTTTCCAACTTTACAATTTGTATTGGTTAAATTCGCAACGTGAAATTATGCTGAAATTCATTGGACTGTAAAGATTGCTATGAAAAAATTAATGAGTCGAATTCATTTATTTTAATCATTAAAAATAATAAACAATGAAAATATTACATGAGTTACAACGATCTGAGAAACATAATTTATTTTACGAAATTTCCTCCTATTCAAAGTTTCATTATTTAAGTAGCAATATGCTCAAAATTATGAGTTTACATATGGTGATCCATAACAGAAGAGAAATTATTTCATTTTTGTTATCCAAAGAATGATATATAATCAATTTTCATTTCTAATTCAGTTATTAATTCTTTATAGTGAAACAATCCATATTATTGTTACTGTTTTGTTTTTCTGTAGTAAAACAACACTATCTTTTAAATTTGAAGATTTAGAATTTGGAATTTTAATTTTTCATTTTCTTTTTATTTTTCGTTACTAGTATATACAACTAAGTTTATCAACTCAAGCATACATTAATTTTCAAACAGGAATCCCGAAAAAGTTCATGTAATCATTAGTTTCTTTGTTAGATAGAAGTTAGATCAGCTAATTAGCAATGAAATCCAAATAATTTGAAGTCCCTAACATGCTGTCAATCTACTTCTAAAATAAAGTAGGGAGAAGTTCAATCGTAAGAATTCAAAAATTTTTGATTTTGAATTCACGTTTCAGCAATCTTTCACTATCTTAAATTTTTTATGCTAACAATTTAGATCCGATTTATATTATTTCAACTTTATTTAAGAAAATCGCGTCAAATTCAAGAAAATTAAGAAATAAAATGGCTTGCTAAAGTTACAAAATTTTTCAAATCCAATAACATTCGTCCAATATTCCAAGTTTTTAATTTGGTAACAATTTCCTCTTATAAATTATATATTTCGTTTCCTTCTTTCTCGGCTCTCTAAAAATATATTATTTTCTCCGTTTTTAAATCCTGCTTCAATTAGCTCTTATAAATGAAATACATTATATTCTTTATGACAAAAGAACATGGCAAAATCGATTATTTGGAAAAAGAAATTCCGTATTTTATCAGTTTCGAAAATTATCTAACTGTTATAAAGCTCCTTGCAAAAAGAAAACTTTTCTTTTTCTGCTGAAAAAGATTGTAAGTTCAAATTTTTACTAATTAAAAAAATCATTAAATAAGAAATTGCAATGAGAACAACAAAAAGGAAAAAGAAACTAGGTTGGAAAGTCGAATTTGATTCATAAAAGTAGAAATTCGAAAAAGATTGGAACACAAATATTTTTCTACTGATATATATCAAAAATTTTCCTTAAAAACATTCTGGAAAATATTTCGAAAATATCCGTACGTCATTTCCGAATTTCCACAGTTGTATTCTTTAGGGATTTATAAATAGGAAGTTGTGTCTTGAAAATAGCAATAGATTGAGTACAAAATTTGACAATTTAATTCAATAAAAAAAGAAAAAATAGATACTAATGTAACTTTCAGAAAATACGATACTGGTGAGCCAATAACATTTAAAGTAGATGGTGGACGATTTGGGAAAACGCAAGAACAGGATGTAAAATCAGATGTCCTTCTGCGAACATACAAATTTCGTTCGGAAGTTATTTATAAAATTACTCTAACAACTAAGCCAGCAACTGAGTTTCAGTAATAGTTTTCTCTTTTTTCCTCATTGTGATCCGTTTTCTTTTTTGATGATTTATCTTCCGAACAAATTATAAAAATTTTAATTATTAGTAACTTATTTTTCGTTGCTTTTTTTGGCTATAAAAATGAGTTCTTTAACAAATGAAATTTTAGTTTATAAGCATAATTTTTAAAACACTTCATACCTTATTTCCATTACTTTCAAAAAATTTTTAAATTGATGGATTTTAAAAGATAAATTCGGAAGCGACCTGTACAGAAAATAAATGGCATGACGATAATAGAAAAATGCATTTTTAATTGCCAAATTTTGCAAACGAAAAAATCTCCAATTGAAACGTGATGAACGTTCAATTTGTCACATAGTGAAGTAACTTCTTATGATATAAAATGATAAAATTCAAAAATCTGAAAGCTTTTTGATTGATTAGTTTTGCTGCAGATAATTTTTACATTGTCTGTTCATATTTAATTATAATTGTTTCAGTTTTTATTTGAAAAAGTCTTTATCGATTTCATAAAGTTAAACGATACACCAATTTACATTGATCTTTTCAATTACCATCTTTTTGCTGCAATTTCATCTATTAGTATTTGCTTATTATGAAGAAATAAAGAAATAACAGATTATCTGAAAGACACTTTAGATATTAACTTCATAAATTCAGAATTCCATTAATTCTACTTTGTAATTCTAGTGTGCTGCATATATCAGGAAGCGATTTGGAATTGCGGCCAGAAAGCATTGGCGGAGGTGTTTACAGCACAGAATGGAATACCACTGGTAGTGATGTGACCCTTAATAGGAAGCGGGAATACATAACTATTTGCCTGCAGGTTATTACATTTAAGATTTTTTTATGGCACTTGTTGGAAGATGAAAAGAAAAGGAAGAATAAATGGGAAGCGAAGAAAACTTTTATGAAATGTAAACTTATTGGGGATGAAGATAGTGACTGAATCTCGATTATTATTGAACTGAATTGCGCAATAAAACAATATGTTTTTGCTTGATACTCAATCCAGCAAAATCTTCAGAAGAGCAATTATAAATTATTGAAACGAAAGCTCATGGATTTTGTTATATGTGTCATCCGAGTCTACTTATCCATTTTAATTCATAAATTCGTATGAATTATCAAAAAATACTTTTTTCTAATTTGGATGTTTATTCGCTTAAAACTCATAGCATCTCGATGATTTCAATTTCTCAAAGAAAAGAGATTCCAACTTCTAAGTTTATGATAAGAATCTTCGAAGAATTATTCGAATGATTACAATGATTAGTAAAACGAATTATTTTAGGGTCCCGGAAGGATATTACAGCGAAAACTTCAAGCTAAGTTCTATCGAAATGATAATAATCATGCAGACTATGGTGATAAATTGGAAGCACTGATCTGGAAGTGTGCAGTGGACAATGCAGGAAATATAGCTGTGGTTGACGAAACTGTAAAATGATCTCCTTAAATGTACATTTTCAACAAACTGATTCCTGCCAGTATAATGGTCATTTTTGTTTGAAAAAATTTCAGACAGAAAAAAGAAACTGAATTTGTCCGAAAACTTTAGCTTGAATTTGCAAAAATTCGAAATATATAAGTCGAATTTAAGGGAAGGATTAATATTTGAAGCACAATAGTAATTTATCCATAATATAATTAAAAAGTTCTTCCTCATCCCCTTCATTTTGTTCCGTTCAATTTCATATCCTATCCTGAATTTAACAAAGTTTATCACTTTTTAAATTTTCGAATCACCTTTTGTCGAAACTCGGTTTTTGTCAAAGGATCTATCGATGTTTTAGAAATAAAATTAGTTTTTACTTTCATGCCATTGGAAAAAATGAAGTAACAACCATCATCTGACAAAAAAACTTCGCTTCATTTTTAACCTGTGATAATAGAATTTTATTATATAATGGTGCAGATAAGTGGATTCACTTATTACAGAATCCGAAAGATGTTTAGGAAAACAAGAAGCTATCTCGGAGAGTATGAATTACATTCTCGCATAGGTAATGTAAGATCATATATCCAATTTGTTATATATTCGAATTTTCCAGCTTCGTTTAACATATAGCTCTCATAATATTTTTCTTGCTGGATAATAGGGAAAGTTAGGAGATTTCTGAGTATTTCTTAAAATCACAAACTAAATTTTAGATTTTTAAAATTCAGAATAAAAATGATTTGCATAAAGATGATTCGAAGAATAAAAACTACACTTAGCTGATATCCGGTTTTTCAGATGCATAGCAGTAATAAGTAATAGAATAATTTGATAGCGGATATTATTAAAATCTTCCAGACATACACATAAGTTTGTCTGAGGTATGTGGTAATTTGAGAATTATTATTCAGCTGATGAATAGAACTGAAACGTTTTAATCATAAATGGAAATGAGTCCATGATAATTTCCTTTGATTAGATCATAAAACGCTTGGTTTTATTTTTATAAAATATATTCATTTTGTAAAGCACTGTGCATCAAGCTTCGCACCCCAATAGCAATCGCTGTCATAAGGATGTTCATTCAGTAGCCAGTACTTTGCACCTTCAATAATTTTTCTACAATAATTCATCAACAAATAAATTTTTAAATTCACATTCAAATATAAAAGAACTTCAACTACCAAAAATTTTTAAAGAACGAAAAAGACAGTATGGTGAAATTGGATATGTGTCGTAAATGCTCATTATTTTGCTTTTGGAATAAGTAATCCTGGAAGGTTTCTGCATTTTAACTCTTAGCTATAAATTCAAATTCAAAATCAAATCCGGAAACTCAGAATAGGATAAGCTATTACCTTGTATTGAACAATGACTTAAGGTTCGAAAACATGAAAGTAGATTTTTAATCCTCCTTCACCCCTCTTCGATTTAACGCTCTTCGTTTGCAAGGAACAAATTATTCTCTCTTATATATATCATAAAATTTGAAAAGATTTTCACAAAAACTCCACGTAATTACCAACAATCTAGACGAAAAGAAAATCGAAAGCAACAAATAATAGTGAAGAAGGAGATAAAAAGGAAAGCAGTCATTACTTGGGAAAGGCTTCTTGCATCCATAACAGAGGAAACAATTCTGATGCCAGCAGTATCCCATAGCTTTCAAATATGTCTCATTTATAACATACCCACATCCTAAAATATACTCAGATCAACATTATTTTTAAAAAGTATAATTTATTACAAGTTCAGTTCCACTTGTTAATCTCAAATTCATTTATAGTCTATATCAGATAAAAGAGTAATCATTTTGATGACTGGAATTGTGAGTTTTCATTTGAAGATGTTTTACACGATCGTTAAGTTATCGCAATCAGCAAACAAGCAAAGTCTTCGACTTCATTTTATTTTATAGTTTGAATTTGATTTATTTGGTTTTCGTTTGCTGTGCATACCATAGAAATGTGATGTGATTAAAAAAGGAAAGAATTAAAATGATATGTTAAATATTGTTTCGAACTATTGACAAATAAAGCATTCAGCCCCGTTAATGGATGGTATCAGATACTTAAGGGCGAAACGCAAGCACTTTAAATAATCGAAAAATCTATGGTTGTGAGATCAGGTGGAAATGAGAATGCAGATGTTCCCAAGGAATTTCAGAAATTCCGGGACTCCATGATCGAGCAGGAATCATACTGCGAATGACAAAGTATCATTTTAAAAGCAGTCAAGGTAAACTCATGCAATACAAAGCAAAAATATTAAAAGATAGGAAAAAAACAAAAACAAACTGTGACAAGGTATTGGTCGTATAAGAGTACACGGAACGCACATGGCGTTGCCATCATTTACGTAATATTCATGTGTTATATTTGTTTTACAACGTGAGCAGTGAAAGTGATCACGATGCCATAAGCGGTTATTGGCAATGAAACCATCGTTAACAGCTTCTGTAATAAAACTGGTATTTCCTAAAAGCATTGAACACGTGAAATAAAAGATAAACCTACAAGGTGGACATTATTTCTAGATATAAAGAATGTTATATCTGTCTATTCTTAGATGTATAGTTATAAAATTCCATTTCTGCCACATATAAATTACAAATAAATTCCTCCAAGAAAACCAATACGAACAATCTATAATTACTAAGCTATAACAACACACGAAAGAATACAATCCTATAATTAAACACTCTAATCTCTCCTTTGATGTTCATATCCATTCCCAACTCAATTATTCAGACTGAGCGCTTTTACCAAAACATTCGCTGCATTTCAAATCCAGGAAGCCTTGCATCCCGAAGAGCATCAAAATATAAATACTAATTCAAACTGACCGCTTCAAGAACAGATGTGAACTGGAAATAGAATTTATACTAAAGTTTAAATATGTAAATTCGAGTGCTTCATGTTACGAATTTTAGAATGCATTCCCACTCCTTCCAATCATAATAATTCAGCCCAAAAGCTTATCAATTTTATGGATTTTATTCCCTTAACCTTGATCAATTATTTATTCTAACTTAAATATACGGATAGGAAAGGATTTATCAGTAGGATGGTTTTCAAACAATGCCTATCTAATATTTAAGAATTTTATTTTTTTTTTCAATGTACAACTGAAAATTTTCAAGAAAACAAAAAAAAAGGAAAAAATGAACAACGAAATAGTAGCATAAGAGAAATGAATGTACTGCATAAATTTCACATATTTTCCTGAATAAAATAACAATAGTTAACAGTAAATGACCTGAATACTACGAAAAATATGCCGAACTAATCTGTATGCGGGATATTTTTTTACATCATTTTTGGATACAGGCATTTGAATGATATGTGCGGGCAAAAAAAGAGATGAAAAGCATACAAAAATCAAAAAATATAAAAATCGTAACAAAGCTATTTCAAATAGTGTACACCACAATTAAAGCCCTCTAAGGACATTCATGCATTTTCCGCGTACTGCCCATAAGAATTGCTTCCAATCAGCTTTGTTCCATTCTTCATAGCTGAAGTTGTAAAAGATTAATACGATACGTAAAGAAAAGACAATACATTAGCATTATATTTCACACCTTCTTAAATTTATTACTCGAAAAAAGTTGCTTGAAGAGTCAGAACAGCAAAGTCAATGAAAAATACTTGTTTGCACAAATTAAATCTCAGTACTAAATCAACACATATTTTCTACCTCAAATCACTGCCATTAAAACGTTCACGTACGGCAACTTTGGTTCCAAGATCCGCGAACACAACCAAACGACCCCTCATGTCTTGTGCATTCGATTCGAAGCAAAATTCCCCAGTCCTATAATCTCATACTTTTTCTCATGTCCTTGAATTCTCTCAACAAAAATAATTCATAAATAATAATAATATATCAAGTCTAAAATCGCATTTGAATATCTTGTCCTAATGCAACAATAACAAAGACTAGTTAATATGTCACAACTTTAAAACAATCCCGAAAATATCGCGGAAGACATAATGAAATAATAATCTATTAAGATCTAACAAATTAAGTAGCGGATATCATTGCCAACTATGGAATATCAGAAAATGATTTAAGAAATCCTCCCTTTCAGAAATCCTTATGAAGACCCAACATATATTAATAAATGGATTATATTACCGCAACAGACAATATACCAAATATTAAGTAATCCACTTTAGAAATCCATCGAACAAAGGAAAAAATTACCGCCTAGAATTGTAAGTAAATGCCAAGTCCATATCATTGGCAACATGCAACAACTCAGACAAATTGCTACCATCACTCAGCACATACAACGGTTCATTACTATCACCCGTATCGTCACCCTTAAATTGATGAAATATTATTTATTTCCTCAGTTAAGTAATTCTAAGACATCATGAAACCGTGTTTACAATTTACTAGCTAGAAAATTATGAACTCTTACACTCGATATTCATATGCTTTAGATAAATTGTCTAATGCAATGGAGACAAAAACGTAAATTTGCCAACTGAAAGTATAAAATTCGTCAAGTTTAGACTCCCATCATAAAGTGTAAAGTAGCTCAAATTCCTTACTTCCTTCATCAAATGGCTATTTGCATCATTGATAATCATACTTCATATTAAGCAGTAAAAATCAAACCGTGGTTGGATTTCTTAAAAGCAATTCGAAAACTAACGTCATCCAGTTTAGGAAAGGAAATCTTCACAGATCTTGCTGGCGCCAGATTATCGTCAACCAATCCTTTCTGAAAGGATAATATAAAGAAACTTTATAAAAAAAAACTTTGAAATTTAAGAATTCTTATATCATAAACCTATCATGCAGGCAACATTTACACTATACTCACCCTATAAAATTTCATTTAACCAAAACTCAGCCGTACGTATATGAGAATCCTCTTGGGACGTTAATATGCATGCTTATGAAAACATGAAAACGGATGCATATTTTTCACGAGGGAAAAAAGAAACCGTATCAAAAATACTATCTTGTCCACAACCGATATTATTCGAAGCCTGCGACTGTAGTGATGGTGGTCGTGTGCAAGCAGATGTTGACGCAGTTATTCCAGGAAAAGTACCATTTAATTTTGCATTTTTTGTAGCATTCTGTATGAATTGGTCTAATAATGCCTGTTGCGATGAACTTGGCTTCGTATCCACAACGACACGAGCACCTGCTTCTGAAAATGAATGAGAAAAGAATTTGATGTTCATTCAATCATTCATCCAAAGTTTGCTCTTTCTGAATTTCTTATTCAGTGGCAATCAAACGAACATAAAAACTTGATAAGGAAAAGCGGAAAATCTAGATGGTCCTAACAATTTAATATTTCCAAACACTCAAATTAACTTCCTTTTAGAGAACTATAGAAACAAATAACAGAACAACAGCACATTTCAGTAATATTGTTGATAATTCATCTTAAGCCTCCGAAATAATCATGGGAAATCAAACATCTTGTTCGATGAAAATCCTTTCGAGTGTGGAAGAAAAATTTTAGCATATATAAACATCTGATAATGCTGATCTGTCTGATACATCATAGTTTCAATAATTAAAAGTATTCAATTAATAAAATTGTTCGATCCTTCAAATCGGACTCAGTTCGATAGTGATAGCTAATCACTGCCATGGATTTAATCACCGAAATAATCGTTAAGCAAGCAAAACGAATGAATGTCCATATAGAAAAATTGTTGAAAAAAAAGTCATTTAGCTGCTGGTAACATAAATATTTTCCCAGTAGTTAGTTTATAGTTATTTTCGTTATTACTATTTAAGAAGGTATGCAACGAAACTAAACAGATTTGGCAATATATTGATAATAAAAAGAAAAGAAAAAATTTAATGAAAAAAATTACTCAAACATTTCAATTTGCGAAACGAATGACTACCAAAGCCACTTTCCTAAACATCAATAATCAACCCCGATCACGAATTCCTGCATACATCCGATAATCACATCCGAAATTTTTAAATTTATTGGACTAACAAAAATTTTCCAACCTGTGCTCATTTTCTTTACTTTGCACCTAGAAACACGGCCCCTGAGCTACTCTGGAAACACTTCCTTTTCATTATCAGAACATCCCACCCTGAATCATTCCCGTTTCTGCACAACATCATTTTGACGAACATCTCCTTCTTCACTTATCTATAATGAAACCCTAATTCGAGAGCAATCTTTTCGACCACTTCTAGAACTTCAGAATTAGCGAAATAAACTTCGGAAATCTTGGCATCTTATAGACACGGTCGTTCTTGATTCTGTATTCGAAACTGGTGCATTTTCCAGAACCATTTAATCCTTTACTGCAACTAACAAATTTGTTCTCAGAATATGAAAATTTCTACTCAGGAGCACAATTCTATATATTTCTTTGCTGATGGCGAGAGCAAGTATTTTACTCATTTCCCACCTATTTGTTTTCATCAAGATCAATTTCCTCTTGAATTCTCCTGAACTGCTGTATTTCCATAATACGCCGAGTCGTTATTATCAATTCCAGAATCAAAAATATATAATCCTTATCATCCATAGCCATAGATGCATTTGCAGGGAAAATTCGGGAAAGGACATCCCGCAAAAGTTCAACAAGAAAATATCTAATGATACTCAAGGAAGTCATTAAAATTATCACGATATCACATACTTGTTAACATGGAGATTTCCGGACTCATAAAGAAATGGCAAGCAAAAGGAAGTTGTTATAGTGCCAAAAAGTTTCTTGAGTAATACGGGAGAAAGAGATAGAGGAGTATGGTGAGGAGGTAGGGAAGAGAGTAAGTGGTGGGAAAGAGATAAAATAGGCAATGAAAGAGAGCAGAGGAAACAATGTCTGGGTGTAAGTGTGTGTGAGAAAGTTCGGTCCATCTATCCATTTCTATCTACTTCCATGGCCAGACAATCTCTTTGTCATACATCTCTCTCTCCGACAATTTACCTCCTCTGCTACATTATCTACTACTCTCTAGCCAGTACGGTATTCATTTGCTTCCTCCCCTTACATAATTCGAAAACCCAAATCAAACGTGGATGCGCGATAAAGCGCAATCTCTTCGTCAAGAAGTTTATTTATTCGAAACAAAAATAAAAATCTTCAACTAATCAACTTGCTGGTTGTTGAAGTCACTTCCTCATAAGAAATCGTTAAATATATAAAATTCATTTCTTTAAAATTAAAATTAGTACTTCTCCTCCAATAAATGTAGCATCAGTTAGTGATGCGTAACAGAGACATTATTTCAATTATGCAAGTACATCAAGTACATCTAGCCAGAACGTATACAAATCTCACGATATTTAAAACGACTGATCAACTCTACAGACAATATCAAAAGATAATTTAAAAAAAAGTATAAACTGAACACTTGAAGTCACAGGCTGGATAAAAGATGATGAATAATGAAACTATTGTACTATATAAAAATATTTCTTAATGTGGATAACTATCGCTAATGCTAATATTGGCAGAAACTGAAGCATAAAAGCAGATATATTATGAAATACATCTTCCTTCAAGTTTAAACTTCTCATAAGCCAGGGAGAAAGAGGCATAACAAATGACAACATTAAACGAAATGATTTAGAAGTGGAAGTATAAGTGCTCATTGAATTCATTTTGATAAGAATTTACTTCCTGTTAACAATTCCGAATTTTATGATTTCGGAATCACAGTTTTAATGAGCGCGACTAATCACTAAATACATTAATTTATTTCGTAATTTTACTACTTTCTTGGAGATGCTCTCCGCAGTAATAACGGTGTACGCAATGTGATTTCGGAGATGAGTGGTATTTAGGAGAATAACACGAAATTTCTGATACCATTACGCAAGCAAATGAATTAGAAACTGATAAACCTTTGTTAATTTCACTTTTCCACATTTGAATGTCAAATATAAAAAGATTCGTGTAAATCAGAGCAACCTGAATGGACACTTACCAGGATAACACTGTTGCTCTCTATCCGGTTCTGGTCTCACTTCAGTATCCACAGGAATTACAAAAGCTGCCGTTTCACCCTGAAAAAGAATAAATGAAACAACATTATGAAGTAATAGCAAAGGTTGAAATAAATTGAAATTTGCAAAAACTGAATCACTTAAAAACCATGAGTGGAAAAAGAAAGATGCTAGCATAAAAATGAGCTTTTAGTTACGACCATCCTTTGATTTTCTTACATTAGCATCACTTCAGTGGTCAAGATTTATATGCACATTAATAAAAAGGTTCACTGACAAATTTAAATTCAAAATTTTCGTTAAGAAAATGAGACTTTTTAAAAACAGTGCATACATTTCTATTATTAACAACAAGACGACTGCGACCCTGAGGTTGATTGATACCGATTCGTTCTTCCACGATGTTCCAAATACCACCAATGCCCGTGTCGTGCTTACGTTTTAAATGAAATTTCAGCGTTGTTGGACTGCGGTCGTTTGTTATCCACTCACAATAACGACACCGTACACCACTTAGTCCTTTCGTCTTTAGATCCACAAAAAGTTCCATACCTTAAATAGCATAAGCAAATGATGATGTCTAAAATTCGCACACATTATAATGAGTACAGCTGCGGCAAGAACTAAACTATTTGGGAGAAGACATCCTCAAAAATTTTAAATAAGACGATGTCGATGTTAGCCAGTTATGGATCAGAATTGCCACCACTTCCGCATCCACAGATATTATATTAGTATAGCGACCTATATAGCTCGCCTCTTTCGGAAAACTAATGACAGGTATCTGTATTGAAGAACAAGCAATTTCGATATACCTAGACAGATGCGAAAGAGCAAAAGATAATTTAGAAACTTGAAATTAAAAAATATTGGAAAATTTCAATTAAAACACGACTGAAATGTTTACACTCGGACTAAATCCAAAATTGTTCAAAGAAACAAACCGGATTTGTCTTTTTCTACCAGCATTTTTTGCATTATACTGTGATGGCACTATAGGTGGAGAAATAACAATTTTGTGATATCCAGTCGATTTCACATTGTTACCAGAAGTCACCGAAGATGTAGACATTGTTGTATATTAAGAAATTTAATGGTTCTGAGTTATCTGCCTACAATATTTAAGATTAGCATGATAGTCCAAGTTCCTTTGAACTAAAAACATCTCAAAAATTGTGTTACCATAAAATTTCAAAATTCGTGATTAAAATTCTCTGCGCTATTTCAGCACAACTGTAACTTGTCAGAGCAAAAAAATGAAACTAAATTTTCTCATTCCTTCTTGGCCAGGATAAGAGTGAGGACGTCTGAAGAAATCGAAAACAATAAGTATCGAAGTGACAGAAAAAAAAAAAAAAAAAACCAACGAATGAGGCGATTTAAAAAGACTTCATATCTGACACTGTGAAGAAAGGGAATAAACAAGGAAGGAAGAGAAAGGAGAATTTCGACGACTATCGTTGCCAGGAAAAGACTGTTGATTTGAAAATTTGTCAATTTATATGTACCGTTTAAAATATCGCCCGTTGAATTGTCCACTTTTCCGATTTATTCTTGAATTCTTAAAAGTCTAAAAATAAATGGTAGATAAAAATGATCAGGATGAAGCGTTTCCATCTGCTGCTGTAGTTCGTGTATTAAAACAAATGACTGGCATAAAAAATGATGACAAAAATAAAATTCAAAAGAAAAAAAGATACCAAATGAAAATATAAAAATTATGTTTTAAGTTTATTTTTAAAGAAATCAACATTGTAAAATATGTAGCAATACCATAGCTGCTGAGAATACAGGAATATAACTTGTCGTTCTTTTTTAATGAAATCTTAAGAGATTAAATGACCAAAAAGTTACGTAGATGGAATAAGTGATCAGATTTCGTGGGAATAATGAACCAAAAAAATTGAAAAGGGCGAAAAAGAAAATCAAAGCACAACGATAATTGCTGCCAATAACTTGAACTGGATAAGATGCTACTGCTTTTCTTTACATCCCAATATTATTATACTACTTACTACCGCAACATCAGCCTATGTAGGATGAATTATTGTTTGTCTGTGTATGTATATGATGTATATGTGTATATGTATGTGCGTGTATGTGTGTGTGTATGTATGTGGTATGTATATGTGTATATGTATGTGTATGTGTATGTGTATGTATCAATAAGTGCGTGTATATATGCGTATGGACGTGCTATTACGTACTGAGGAAATAGTTGCATAATTTATTTCATCTTACTAATTTCCTCTCCTATAGTCCGCCTGATTCCGATAAAGGAGTAGGTATAATCAGTAACTGATTAGCATAAAAGAATTGGAAAGTGGACGGTAACAACAGATCAGTTCAACTCCTGGTCCTTACAAATAACAGGCTAAGTGGGCGCGCGCATTCACTATGGATACATACACATATACAACGTTACCACTAACCTCGCTACTGGTTTTATACACATTCCGCACAGACACATATACCACCACCCACTCACCCACACACTACAGCAGCTGTGGTAGAGGCATTTCAGGTCTCTCGTCGTCTAACATCAGCTATTAGAAGACCTGAAATGAAGATGGGAGACAAAGAGACCTGCTATCACTACCATTCTTTCCTAACATCAACAAAGTGACGGTACGCGCGCACCTTGTTTGACCAGTTTTTACGCCATCTGCTCCCTCCTCTGCTCTCTTAATATATCGCTCTATCCCAGATTTGTCTACCACAACCTACAATACATCCTGCTTATCTACTGACCGACTTATACCCTTCCATCTCTTCCTTCTCACAGAAGGACCTACAATAACGCACGCTTACACAACAAACAAGCAAACGAACGAATGGCGCATCAGCGGATCAGCGGACCAACGGATCGAGGAGCAACTAAGGAACCAACAACTAACCAACCAATCAACCAACTAGATAATGCTTGCCATACCACCAATAGGGCGAACACGTAATATGAAGTGGTTTTCATGACAAGAATCATGTCTTAGAGCCTTTACTGCGAGGAAATCTTCGAACACAAAAGGGTTTCCATAATGTTCGGAATTTTTGCAATTTTTGGTACCATTATACTTGGAACTATAAATGAAAATATATACCTAAAATTATTCAATGAAGATATCAATCAAAACGGTTAAGTCAAAACAGTCTACCAAACACTATGAAACATCCATATGATTGCAAACTATATCATTTGTATTGTTGTACGGCACGTGTTCTATGTATTCCAATTCTGTATAATATTTTCCACCCAACTTTTTCAAAGCCATTTCAAAACAGAATTCTTTCAGTCATAGACTTAAGACGGGACGCTACGTAAAGTAATCCTTTTCAAGTGTCCGCAATGACATTCCATCAAATAAAGCAAATTTCATATGGTTAAGGCAAAACAAATTCTTCCGCATATAACAATCATCGACTTTGCCACTTCAATAACAGATATTAGTTTCTCGGCCATCAAATAATTAACAGGCTTACGTGTACAAATACACCATTTTTTCTATATATCACATTCCTATGATGAATGCAAGGATTCAATTCCATTACATCATACCTGATACCCACAAGATTTAGCTAATATATCACTGCTTTTATTCTATGCAAGCTATTTCTCTCACAATTTTCTCAAAATTTAAACTTCTTCCATTGAAAGTGAGCAAAGAATACACCACCTTATTCATACGTCTTTTAAATTTAAATTAAACTCGACCTGAAACCATTCAAACATTTCAAGAGATGAAACATGCTATCCACCATCCGCAAATCATAAAATGACACGCAACCAGAAATGTTTTAGACGCAAATTTGTGATCATATTTACCTATTTATTTGCTCTACTGACTTCATATTCATTGCTTCCAGCTTCGGCCATACAAATCATCCGAATCACATTTGCATCTAACTGAATGATCAATTTCTAATAAATGCAGAATAGTCCAGTACATTTACAACTCATGGACGGAAGACTTGTGAGTACTGAATTGCAGAAACCGAAAAGGAGTAGGACGATTTATGAGATACATAAAAGTCATCTAGTACATTCATGAATGAAATTATTTCTGATTTCTGAATCAAGCAAGACTAATTAAACTATTCCAAAATAGCTGTAAAGAAATTGAAAAATTAAAAATCAGTGGAATAGAAAGATTCGAAATGCAGATATATATCTACCAGAGAAAAGGGAACAAAAGGGAGATCAGCTTTATTCAGATAATTCGTGGGCAACAAAGTATGCACAGAAGGCAAAAATACAATTGATAAAATCCAAATTACACAAATTATGAAGTCCAAGAATTTAATAAACAAATGATGAAGTCAAGTTATAAATGATCAAATTGAGGCAGCAAGCACTTTAGGTTTCTAACAGTAAGATATCTCACAGGCAGGTTGTCAAAAATGATGTATTTGATAGAAAAATGATGAAAAATATCATGCCTAAAATGATGGAGTATATATGAAAAACACAAAGATGGCAGTACAGTTCAATATGCTGATCACAACTAGCGACAAAAATAAGTATGCGTAGGTAATAAGATACCAATAAGAATCTTCGTTTCAAAACAGCACTGCTGATTTGAGAATTGTCAGAATCATTCGCATAATAAAAAAATAGTCACTCTGGTCATAAAAGATAAAAGGTGGTATGAGATGTAAATTCGCTAATGGACAAGATGAATTTTCTTCCTAAGGCAGCACTATATTATCAAGATACAATATCAACAACAATTTATTGTGAACATAACAAGACCATTCTGATTCATCCACACTAATCCCAAAACCTTTGTTCTTCGACAAATGATAAATTGAAAAGAGGAAATTGAAACAGTCAAAGTTAATTCGAACAGCAATCCCTATGTACATTTTATTCTTTTCTAAGACTGTAAAACTTGAAACTCTCACAAATATAAAATCTAAGAAATCTGTAACCTAAGTTTGATTAAAAGTTATATAATATTATCAATTCATATGCATCGACTTTGTCAAGCGGATAAAAGATGAAAGCAATTTTCCACTTTTAAAAGAAACAATTTATAGGAGCTTAGATAGTAACGAAAAACGCATACAGATAAATGATAATAATGATATAATTCACACGAAAAATTTAGCTTACTGAGCAATTCGATAAATAACATGACCAACATAAAGCTACAATCAGTTGCTATATTTCACAGTTAATAAGAAAAATTAAGAAAATTATAAAGAAGCGAAACAAAAGTTAACTAACACAGACAAACAAATGATACGACAAAATGAAATGATGTTTTACTAAATTAATTGTCAATTTCTGTAATTTCAAGTCGTGCTTATCTATTCACATTATCAGTTAATTTAATTATATTTTCATCTTTTTGATATCATATTCAGTTTATGGGAATTAATTCAAATAAATGAACTCTTACTTAAGCACGATTTGAAAAAAATAAAAATTAAAAATTCACAAAATCTAAGAAATATACATTCGCATTCGAAGGTTTAAATCAACTGGAGATTTAATATCTTTTCAATTTATATTCGAATATTTAAATCAACCGAATTCAATTTATCTGCTGAATATACAAAAATTGTGAAATTTATATTTCAGTCAAAATGATTCAAAACAGTATTTATAGAATATGATAAGGAAAAATAGGAAGACAATAAATTTGATAATGAATAAGTATAATTTCCGAGTAAAGTTCCTTCCAGAAAATAGTTCACAAAGACCATCCTAACGAACAGATTGTACTAGACGGGAATTTTTCGTTGCCGATTTTTGTTTAACGCTTTTATCAACTTTGAAACACCACCAAAGACGAAGACTTTCGTCGCTAGATGCACTCATAACATATTGTCCGCATGGCGAAATCGTCAAGCCCAAAATGCGTTCAGTATGTCCAGTCAATACCTAGAAAATCTTTTCGAGTAAAAATCGAAAATATTACATGACAGCAAAATATGTTCTATGTTCTTGACTTGCACCATGATTCCATTTCCATAATTCAGCTTCGATTTATAAACTAATTCAGTGAATGGATGCCAATTCACCACTGATAAGCAACAAATAAAAATCACAAAGTTACGAAATGCTAATATCTACTAAAAATCTTTAAGATAATACCTTGAGACAATTCATAGACGGATATTTCCATATTCTCAAATCGTTACCAGGATATCCATGACCACTAATTAATTCCTTATAGTTCGGTGTAAACGCCAGAGCATTCACCTAAAAATACATATAAATTTGGTAATACGAAGTTCTTAGACTGTATTAATATTTAAAAGTTACATGCACCTGACTGTCAGTATCTTGACTATGGCAGAGTGTTCCACTGGCAAGATTCCAGAATTTAATAGTGCGATCAACGGTGCCACCGCCAGTTGCTAGTGAATGAGTTTGATGAGGATTGAATGCAATAGCTTTCACTGATGCAAGATGATCGCTGAAACTATACAGCGGTTCCTGAAAAGTGCTAATGAAACCAATGACCAGTCCTTGATGATAATCACAACAACAATCAGTTGGGTTCGGTGCAGCATAGATGTTATAACATGATGGACAGATGATTTCAAAGCAATCAAGTTTGGTATGGATATATATATATATATATCGACTTCTTTAATCGGTTTTTTAAAAGGTATATCTATTTTAAAAGACAACTAGTAAAGTTTTTAAGACAATAATTAGTAATCAAAAAACAAAGTATTGCAAAAAATTAAAACATTTGAAAATCGTACGGGATCTTCAGTTGGCAACATCGAAGGTTCCCAAATTTTAACCAGATTATCACCTCCACCACTTGCAAGATAATGACCGTCAATGCTCCACACAAGGCCACAAACTTCTTGTCCATGGCCCGGAAATGTTCTATAAATTAATTGAAATCCTACGAAACAAAGTAATTTATTGAATATAAATGTATGCGTAAACATAATAACATAATTAATTTCTCTGCTATGTTTTAATATCTAAGTGCCAACGAGATTAAACAACGTAATAACACAACTAATTTTTACGAGAAGGAAAATTTTCACCGTGATCAACATTCAACGATAACGTAATTAAAACTACGACTGTATACAGTTCTCTGGAATTAATAATTCGCAAAGTAGCTACCACAATATCCATACATCAAACAAAGAGCTGAATCAATGACATTCTAGATAGAAAGATTTTCCATATAAGCATATCAGCGATCATCAGCTTGAAAACTTTGTAATCAGCCAACGTACGTTTGCCCATTACTGCGACACATCAAAATTTGATTTGTACATAGACACATGCAGAGATGCATGATAAAACAAAAAGAATATTCGCATTATTATGTATCGTCTAGTTTACCTTTTACACTAAATGATTTATCATAATGCATTAATTTCTGTACAAACCAAGTAATAAGTACGAACCATTTAGATAATTATCACAAGATATGGCAGCAATACGTTACGTTGTCAAACCTTTTACTCGATCATCATTTGATCGCAAAAAAAATTCCATAGTTTATAATTCGTAAAAATTATTCACTGTCATTTCTTAGTATAAGACTAAGTCAACTTATAACTTCTGTTACTTGCCACTAATCGTTATCATAGTTCTTAATGCTAATAAGAAATTAGTACATGTTACATACAATCATCCTTTGAATTTCCTATAGTAATTGCAATTCCACTGTAAAAATATATATTTGAAGCATTTTTTACAGATAGAAGAATTTTTCTTGTCATTATTTATTAGTTTAAACGAAAGAATTAAACAAACCCAATTTGAAAATTCCGAACACGAACATCGTGGTGATATATTCGCCCTGATCTACAACCTCTGAAAAAAAAATTGCTTCTGCGAAACTCAGTTCAGAATTTTGATTTGAGTGAAAAATTGGATGCAGAAGAACTGCTTTACCAAAGCTAATATTCCAAAAGGTGGAAAAGTACAAATAAGTTTTGGGAAAATAGGAAAACCACTTCTAGAAAATTCTCATAACAGGTCTGACAAAAAAATTCAAGAAAATGAAGAGAAATGTCCAGAAAACGTCTGATTTTTATCTGAAGTAGTGCTCTTATCCAAAATTAAAGTGATCTATATTATATATGACTTTCCTAAATCATTTTTCCTTTGAAAAATTTCTTGCAATACATCATAAATTTATCGATAAAAGAAAAATTATGACAAAATTCACGCAGAAAGTACATGCTGACGCCAAGCTAAGCATCCCACACGACTTATTTGACACTGCATTGTTCGTAGCAAAGAATTTTCTCTTATAGGATCGAACAACTAAAACATATTTTTTTCTAAATTGGTAGCTTCTTCGAAATCTTTTAGAAAATGATTCAAATGGATAATTCTCACACATTTTTGGTAAAGCTATATATTATAATGCTTAGCAATAAAGAATTACCAAATTTTCAAACTGGGCTAAATAATATATGATTCATATCATGTGACAATCAATTTTTTGGATTTGGATAAAACATATGTTGATCTAATCCTTTAGTTAAAAAAATTTTTAATACTAATCTCTTTTATTTAAATAAACCTTGACAAATCCATTTGAAAGTCCAACTGCCAAAATTGAGCTTTGTTCTGCCCATTGAACCGATGTGATATAATTTCCAGATTCCTCTGGCAATTCAAAAAGTGTCTGTAAATCAAACTAAGTGTAATTAAAACAAATGTTGTAAAATAAATTTTCAAGCAAAGTGAATAATCTATGAATCAACTGCTTAAAGGGAGAATAATGTCAATGCATACATACACATATTTATACGATGGAATGCTTGGAAATCCGGATTTCTCCTACGAAGTGTTAAGATCAAGAAAATTTTCTTAAGCAAATTAAATAAATTAAATGATTTATGATTATGAATACAAGAACTGTAATTCATGCTCTCAAAAAGCAATTTATATGATCAACAGTTACTTGTTTTTATTGCACTGAAAATCTGGTAATTCTTTTTCAATCCATCATTTATAGTAAGATTAAACCCAAATAATAATTTTTTATTAATCATCTTCAAAAGAACTGCGAAATTACCATCACTTATCTATATTCATTGTAAGTCTAGAGTTTCTTGTTTCAGTCAAGTCACATACTCAATATTTTAGTTTTTGTTTAATAATTGATATAGAATATTCATAGCATCGCCAATTACGGTAACATATATAGCGACTTATTTCACAATTGCGATTATTCTTATTCCTATTCTGTCGAATAAAGAGTCAGTTAGATACCAGCAACTATCAGAGATTTGCCAACACACTAACTCTACCAACTCAATCAAATATCCTAACTGTCCCAACTAAATCACACAGTGCTTCATTTCAATCATCAGCCCAAAAATAATCTCGAGTGACACAGACTGTCGTCACAAATCTTCAACATAGACTCGGACAACATTATCGGTAATACAAACCATTTTACCCAATTGAAATCCCATTAAATTTAACCTCGCAAACTCAACAGAACCTTTTCAACAGTAAGTCACATTATTTCATTTGCTCATACTACGCATATTTGCACCGAAAAACATGTAAAATTACGCATCACTATATATTGAATGGTAATTAACAGTTCTATGTTCAACAATTAAGAATAGTTAATGAAAATTAAAATGTGGTAAACTTACAACAATTTCGCCGGTAGAAGCATTCCACAAGTATAAAGCATAAGTTAGGGCGACAGCAATAACATTATCGCAACTCAATGAATCACATTCATATCTGAAAATCACGATATTTATAACAAAGATTGCATTAGTCACCTAATAACAAATATGATTATCAAGTATTTAGCGTATTATTTTTTCCATTCGAACATTAAAATGTAAAATCAGTAAAATCCGTCAACTTATCTCTGTTTCTATTTGTTAAAAATTAACATCTCACTGGCTTACTAAAAATTAGACTCAAAATTTAAATTCATCTGACAATTCGAAGTATTTCCCGACGAACTTTACGAAGGATTTTGCACTCTTTCTTTGCATTTCTTGAAATATGAAGAGATTATTCAAAGAAAAGCATCGAACAAATAAACGTTAGAAAAAGTATATGAATGACATTTTAGTTAAAAAAGTAAATAGAATACTGAATGTTAAAGCGTACAGTAATCGTCCATAAAATTTGGTGCATCCAGAATACGTTCCGGGCTATTAGGTATGTAACGTAATCCCTTGCTAACACTTCCAGATGGTTTCATAGTGCTTGACGTGTAAAGCACTTTTGGTTGAGTCATATAACCTAATGGCGGTGCTGGCGCTTGGCCCTTTTGTAACAAAGAATTCTTTCCTCAATGTTAGTATCTACGTCGTTTACTGATTTAGCTAAAATATGCAAAGAATAATTACGATCAATGAATCTCTAATCATCTTTATGAAAACATACAACGAAATATAAAGGAAAATCAACAGATTATGCTTTTTATGAATCGTTGAGGATATGTTCAGCTTGCAGTTTGTAAAAAATGCGAATATAAAATTTTCTGGTTGGATTGTGCTTTTTGCCTTGTGCGTCACAAGAAAAAGAATGTTGTTTTACGTTGTCATTGCTTTAAAATAGGAGCTAATCATCAGTATATGAAGCTTCTGTATTTCTAACTGAGGTAATAATTCCTGAAATAATGCTCAAGCGATCATTTAGCAGCTTGAAACAATCTTTAGTTGAAAAGTCAACAAAATATACCGCGCATCATTTTAATCATATAAGCCCTTTCAGCTCTTGATGGACTGGTTGGTGCAGATGCTGAGATGTTTAAAAACGAATCATTCTACAACAATAAAAGATATAAACGCAGAAATAAAAAATAGATTAATTATAGTAAATCCTATACATGCAATTAGAAACGGAACAAAACTATTCTGCCAAAAATCAAAATATAAAACTGATTGCAATTCACCAGTGCAAAAATAATCAATGCAAATATCGTCAATTTCTATTCTCAATCAAACATTACTATTTTACCTATGCATCGCATCTATTATTATTCGTAGATAAAGATAGAGTAAGTATGAACCAATGTTTCACAAAAAAATGAATAAAAATTTTTCAAATTAAAATTAATCAGTAAATCTCCAATAAATCAAAAGATTGTTTTATTCTAATGGATACTGAATAATGTTCTGAAGTGCTCAAAGATGCAGAATAGTAGTTTTCATGAATAGTACAACACAAACAGGTATCAAAATTACATAAAATTAAGTGCTTAAGTAAATCCCGTAAATGATATAAAAGATACGATGTGACTCGAAACATTAAATATATTTAAAAATAGAAACGGAATTTACACAATAAAACGGCCGAAATAAATTGGAATGTTAACTTACCTCAGAATTATGATTAACAAGGCAGTGATTTGCATATTCAAACTGTGTTTCACTTCGATTCGGTATAAAACGGTCACCACCGCCAATACCGCTGTAATTGGGATTTCTAGATGGCGTAAGTTCACGTTTCCTCAAACCACCTTTCGATTTGTTAAATGACATATTTGAATTATGACTTGGAGTCTTCTGTAACATTGAATGATTTTCTCTGAAAATGAATAATAAAGAAAGACAATTTAAAGTTATGATATTGTCATTTACGGAGTTTAGAATGCAATCGCCAAAAATTTTATCAAAATTTCATAGACACCAATTTTTCATTCACGACTTCCCACTACTTAAATTTCTGGAAAACAATTTTGTCAAAACATACTTAACAATAAGTCTAACACATCCGATGTATCTAATAAGTGCAACGCATTCTGACATTATAAAATCTTTTAGGAAATTCAAACATGGCTTCATACCAGATTAAACAGAATTACCTGACCTATGCCACGTAAGACTAATAAGGAATTCTATTGCTTCGTAACAAACCATCTGATCGAAATCACAAACCTCTAGAGTGAGTCAACCGACGCAGAAAACAAGTGACTTACTTCTTAGAACTTTTCGGAGTTTTACTATTGTTTGTCCTTGAATTATCATTTTGGTAACGACGTGGAGTCTTGTTAGTAGAATCCTTAAATGGCATTCTGTTTCAACCAAAGGAGTGCTTGTGATGTGTTATACCTTGAAAACTGGAAACAGCAACAATTTGTTCTTATTATAACTTTTCTCGTTCATATCATTATGCTAACCATTCATGAAAATTCGTGATAATAACCTAAATCCCAAAAGAATGTGCAGCCTAATACCAACATTGCGAACGTGTACCATTATATCTGACAAACCCTAGCTTTAGTTCTCCTCAATTCATCCCCATCAAATTTCTCCGCACTAATGATTAGAAACTAATCCTTCTATTAACGACTATATCAGAAGTGAAAATTTTTACCAGTATTTATAAGACGAAAATATTACATATAAGTCCAGCCGATTCCAATGATCTTTAAATCAATTTTTGCAACTTTACAATAAACATTAAATACACAAATTCGTTTCTGGCAACAAAAAGTCAAGAGCTAGTTAATTAATAAAAACTTTTATTTCTGATAGCAACAAGCCCAAATACAGGCAATATGAACCACAAACAAATACCATTGGTATTTTATGGAAGTGACGATTTCTGATGCAACATGCGCATTTAAGCTAGTATATGACAAGAGCAACAATTAAAGTTCTTACTGAAGCTAAAATCGAATCAAAGTGACTCACTGAAATCACTTATTAATTCATTGAATAACTAAAATCTTTGGTAATTAATCGTTTATATAGATGGAAAATGCTGAAATATCCTATATTCAACTGATATCATAATGATCTGTGACTTTCAACTTAATTTGATATCGACTTTTCTTCCGCCATCACTTAACTTAAAAGGTTGCTCAATTCCAACTGGTTTAAATATAGTAAGAGTTTTATGGTCAAAAGAACCAAACGTAAAAAATTTAGTTTAAGCATAAATCAATGTTGCGAAATATCACGTGAAAAGCTAAATTTCAGAAGAAGATGAAAGTGCATGCTTAACATAAATAAAAGAGAAGAAAAAATTTCAAATATGCATATAGAGTCTAATATTATTAGGATGACTGATGTGATTTTCCAAAACTACAGCCAAAAAATAATATATTATCTTCTTTAAAACATTATAAACTCTATACTAAAAAGTTATAACAACTATTAATATCACGACTGTGATCACCAGGTCATCTGACAAACTTGCATTACCATTATATTATATCTGCCAGTATTTTTATGAACTACAACCGCCACGTATAATTCAGGGCTTCTAGAAGTTATCAAATTAAAGTTCATGTAGCAATTACACATAGAGCAATGAAATTCTCCTCAACGAATGGAAAACTAAAAAATTTTCTGAGTCAACGATTGAGCAAGGCACATGAAATGGATATTGGATAATTTCAACATTCCATTTCTATTTCGCTGTTATCACTGTCGCTTTCATCACTATCATCGTCACTATTGACGCCCTGGTCGTTGCTTTCTCCGAAGTTCAAATCTTTTCTATTTTTCCAATCTTCGTCATCTGAAACAACTTTTATGATCGTAAGGCCTTACCATATATTTCGATTATGCATAAAAAATTGTCTCTCAATAAAATAGTCCGACGAAATTACCAGATGAAAAATGACTTCCATCAGATCCAATTTCTTCATCATTCCACCACTTTTCCATACTTTCGATACTTCCTCATCATCATCAAGATCATCCATTTCATCCGATGTTTCTGACATATCAGCATCATCTGAATCGGAAGAAAATCATATACACTTACGAGCGGAATTTTAACATTTAACCTCAATATGGAAATAAAGCATATCTTTCAAGATTAGAAACAACAGATAGATTTTACAACAAAGTGGGCAAGTACTCAAGAAAAAAGCTAACCAACCCCATTGTACAAGATATTTAAAAGCATAGATAATGAGCGGAATCTGTAGGTTACAAAATAAGAATATGAATCATCTTATTTTGCTCAAATTGCAGACCTCATTAACAAAATTTCCAAAATAGTAAAATAAAAAACAACGAAAAGTTTATCAAAAACTAAACTAAGCATAGCCAAGTCCTATTACCTTCAAATGAAATAGCTGGTTGCTGTGAGATAAATATCTGTGGACACATGCGGCGATTAATTTGCTCATTGATCAGAGAAAGTTTACCGCTTACTTGCAACAGTTCGTTCATATTTGATGCTCTTTTACTGAACCAACTAAATAGAGACGACAAATCCTCTTTTAAAGTAGTAATCTGAAATTTATTTTATTCGCTGAAATTCATGTGCTTCCTTGTCATAATATAATGAAACGAGTTTCCAGGATTTCACTATAAATCTGTTTTCTACAAAGTACTTTATACTCAAACAAAAAAGTCATTTCTGATAGAATTTCCATACACTCTGATAGTATGCTGCAAATCTGGAAATATGATGAAACTATATATAATGAACGATATATTTTTTTAATCAAAATAATGAATGCCCACGAAATTTCTGCGGATCACAAACTTACGGTGCAGAGATAAGCCATATGCTTATACAAAATATACTGCAACCATCGCATCCAACAACTTCTAAAAATCGATAGAATTTTAAGAAGTACCAAAATTACTGAACAAAGCCTTTATATTACATGATAACGAAGCTCAAAAACTATTCGTATAAGACCATTTCCGGAAAATTGTAAACATTTTTTGTTACTTATACATAAATTTAGTATTTATAAAACAAATAAACATACTCGAAATGTCTGCGATTTCTACAACGATATTCAATTTCTTTAAGTAAAGGTATAATTTGTGCGACTGGCAAATCATTCAGTGTTGCCGATATCGTTTGCACATCTGATTTCAACAACACTGCATCAATTTTTCAGCATCGCTGCTCGTCAAACCCTGACTCAGAATTATTGCCAAGCTTTCACCATTCGTTCTCAAATTCATTCCTAAAACGCATAATACAATTATATTGTAGTAAAAATGAACTCGAATTTAATCGACAATGCATTACTATTGAAAAAACAGATTTACCAAGTTTCGCCAGTATCCATTTCTAACAATATAACTATGCTAAATAACGAGAAGAAAGCTCCGTAGAAATTTGTCGAAAGCCTAATCGTTACAGTTATTTCAGAAGAAAATAAAGCTAGAGTTAGATCCTGTAAATCTTGGAATATTTCATGAAACTGAATAAATAAGCAACAAACTGTAACGGCCTCCTCCATGTAAGTATTAGATGTGCTTGCTTTTCGTCCGCATTGAAAACTTGTAAGTTTTGCCAACAGAGTTTACATCATTCACTTTTGAACTCTTATGATTATAACTGAAAATGTTATATTTCTAAATGTGATTTTATGAAAAACTTGCATACAATTTATACTAAAATCACCCATTCAACTGCGAATCAAAAATACTAATAATTGAACTACTTTTTAATATTCTAAAAGAAACAGTAGCCACATGCCATTGCAAACACATCACTGCAAGGTTTGTAATTCTGTGATACTTGGCTTTGATAGTTCGATATCAAATTAAGACGGTCATAATATATTGCCATAAGTATTTAAGCAAATCGGAATCTCGTCTGGAAATTTTTATCGAATTAAAACAAAGATAACGTTTAACCTTTCATTAGTCGTTTTTCTCCTTTCCTTCAAGGGGATATCTTTTGGATTCATTTTTGGTGATTTTTCGATAAAATTACTTCATAGTTCTCCTGCAATTATTTTAAATTTATTTTAGCTTTAAAATCTTTAAAAAAGAAGACTTATTAGAAATCTGACGTGAGTTTAGTTAACTCAGTTAAATTGTAGTATCTTCAACTTCTCAGGGAGCATTCGTATCATCCAAAGATGCATACTAGAACAACAAGAGAAACCTAACCTAAAAGAGTGCAAAGATTGATAATGACTTTTAGATTTCCCTTATCTAATTCTCATTTTCTTGGATTTCAATCTCACGGTAAATTCAATATCAAATGATATATTTAAAAGTTATTACTCTTACTGCACTGTTATTAATAACAGTTCTTTCATCTTTGTTGCAATCTGCCTCGTCATTATTATCCAGTTTGATCTTTTTCTTATTGTTCGTGCCATCATAGTGGTTTGTTGTTTCCTTAGCTTCCGATAAACGACGACTTCGTCTCAACATCTACTAATATGTTAATGGTATTATGCCTGCAATTAAATTCAGCTGTAAATTTGGGTTAAAACAATTCTAATTTAATCGATAACATATAAAAATGTTGATGCTATTATTTCCATTTCTTGATGACAAATATTCAACTATTTAACAAAATTGAGAATATATGATATTCAAAGAGTCAAATTGTAACTTTGCGCAACACTATAATGTTGATAGCATCTTTTAATTTCCAAAATTTTACAGACGCATATTTAAACTAACAAAAACATGTTAGGAAGAAATCAAAATTTTATTACTCTATCCAATATGAAAGCAATCAACACCAAGAAACTAGACTGTTATATATCTAGACAATATTAGGCAATTATTCTATCAATTACCTAAACTCAAAGGTAACAAATTACTATCTACCCACACCATCATAAAAACAAACCTATCCCTCCCAGCGATGAACGAGTAAAGCCCTCATGCTATCCTACTTACCGCTACAATTTAAGGCTGCATTATTCTGCAAACAATCGTTTTAGAATTATTGAATTTGAAATTTGTGAAAGCGACGTAGCCCGACTCTATCGACATTAGGAATTAGTCGTATGTGATGTATGAATTTTAGATGTTTGAGTTGTTTGAGCGTTAGAGTTATTCAAATATCCGAATTATTCGAATCATTTATGTATTCAACGTTTCCAACTGTTAGAACTAACCAGATAATTGAATAGTTCTTCAAATATTCGATTAAAGTTCTCGAATCTAGTATTCGGATTGCTTAATTTTTGACAAGTGCTAAAGTTTCGCTCTTAATTGTTAAATATTCGAATTATTTAAAAGTTCATTTGTACATCTGAAGAAATGCATTGGATCAGATTTCAAATAAGACTGAAATAAGGATGAAGTCTTTGAGTATTTGAGACTATTAAACATTTCGTTCTCGACTTGTAATTTAGACTGACAAGTTTGTAAAAAAATCTTTTAATAAATGTATAAGTTGTGCTTTATTGAACTGCAAACAACTTTATCTCGTTTGTAAACAATTTTATTCTTCCTGAATGTATGAATTGATCGTCTGTTCCTTCGTTTTTCCTCCATACTTCCCCTTCTCTTTCCTACCATGCCTTCTTTATCACCAATCCCTAAAAACTTATTGTTAGTAATATTATTCATCGTTTAGTATCGAAACATAACAATTTCTAAGAGCTACGATGTTCTGGTTTATTACATTCAGTTGCTTCGTGTATTTCTTTACATCAGTAATTGGTATATTTATTTTCGGTTTTAGTCTTGAATTTTAAACGCTTAACTGACTGGAGCATTTCTACAGCACATAATTTCTAAAACTTGAAATTTGAACAAGAAATCTTTGTTTCGATTGCTTAGAGATTGAATATGATCATCCATAAGTTTTTAGAAAGAAGTCACATATATAAACCTATCTGTTAATGAACTGAGCTCTACCATCTTTCAACAACAATGTCAATGATTTTCTAACAATTTTCGGCTGATATTTTTGGATGGTAAAGGAGCATTAGTAAAATTACATCTAAATGATCTTAAAAGTTTATCTTATTGTTACAGCGACTAGCAATTTGAATGTTTTGTTTACAGCTCTCAGATGTATAATTGAAAATAGCATTGTGAGAGAATTTGCCATTGAAAATTGTTCATCATCAGTTTTCGACTGCTTCCTGTTCAGATGCGACAAATCCGGTAGTAAGTTGTTTTCCGGGATTCATTAATTTATATCATTATGTATACATATTATTGATAATACATTCTTTATCATTCCCCTCCATCATTCATGACTTCGATAAAAATGAAAAAGATCGTAGTTATACTCATCAAATGCAACGGAGAGCATACGTTATACAGTTGGCATGTCTTTGAAATCTAAATTTATGTAAGATATGGGATATGTGAGCTAATGGTAGACATAAATTTGATTTTCATCAACAACCTAAGTTGTGACAACCATACGCATATAAATAGCCAGCAGGTCGATTAGAAGTATAGTTTAATTTTTAGAGTTTTTTCTACTTAATGATTTGCCCTTTTAGTAGAAACAAAGGAAAGAGGTTGCAATGACAATTTAAGTAACTTATGGAATTGCCAAGCATTGGGTGAAGCTTGTATGCAAGCTGGCGGAAAAGCGTACTGTGATACGTGTGTCAAAGATTTGTGCAACAGTGCTACTACTTTTACTTATCCTATCGCTATTGCTATATTATCGATATTGCTTACGTTAAGTATTACCTTATATGTTTAATTGGAAGAATTTAGATATTTCCATGTACTGAGGAGGTAAGTAGATTCAATCCTTTGTGATAAATTTTTCTATTCTAAAGCTCTGTTGAAAAATTTTTAATACTGAATAATTTCAGTAAGATTTAAAAAGATAGAAAAAATAGTTCTGATGCAATTATTACTTTGAATCCTGCAAAATAAAATTCCTTTGATACCTAAATTTGATTTATAAAGTTCAAATGCGTCAATAAAATTATCCAAAGCTTGTTGATATTTTCAATTTAATATTCTTTCATAAAATTTTTAGAAGCAGTTACCTGGAAAATAACAAAGAGATTTGTGTAAATTTTTATTATCAATTCTTTTTGTCTTTATTATCAATAACCAATGATAATTACATTCTAAATTTGTCACATCCGACAGACAAAGCAACCGTATTTATAATTTTATTCGGCAACCTGAAAACCTGAAATAGCAACTTGCAATGATTGCAAGTTAAGCACAATTTAGTGTTATGTAAAAATACAACTCTTCATCTCTTTTTCATCTTTTCACCATTCGATTAATTTCTTTATTGTAAACAGACAAAAGATATTTGTTTAAAAATACTTGTGTGAAATTTTAACTTAATAAATATAAATCTCGACTCTGAGAAATCTGAGAAATAATACATCAGAACTCCAGCATTTGGTAAATACTAACGACATTATAACATGAGATTATTCATAGGAACTGTAACGGTTATCATCAAGGTAATTAACCATACTATTATATCTAAGACAGGTTAAATATCAACCCGATCATATAGAAGACATCAAATATCAAACGGCTTGTTTAATTTATGCATTATTTCATTGTTTCATTACATTCTCGATTCTACATGACACAAGATGTCGAAGCATAACGAAAAATATTGCAAAAAATTCCAAACAAAACGGATGAAACCATCACAGCCATGATACAACTAATGATTTGAAGAATGATTCGATAATCCTTAAAATTTCGCTCACATTAAAAAATATTTGAACGATTGATTTATCTCGTTTACGACTATGAATATATCATAGATTACGACTGTAGAATATATAGAACGACGGTATGGATTCTTCTTCGTAAGAATTCACTTTTCAAATTTTCAAACTAACTAAATCCTTAAAATTTCCCCATCAGTTATCAATATCAAAATTTACAATGAAATGGTGACATGTGATCCAATCGCGTATGAATATTTGAATTGCAATGAAAACACCGTAACCTGTGCTAGATGATATTTCTTTCAACTTGAATTAAAAAATCGTACTATATGCCGTAATCAGGTTTTGGAGACCAATCTCTCTTTATCTGCTTTTAACTAAGAATAGTATTTTCCAGTTACAATCGGTCAGTATGGAGGAGTGATAAGATATCGACACTGAAACTGTTTATCGTCATATGTTACGCATTTTTTGTTATTTTAAGTTATTCCAATCCATCGTCAAAACAATTTTTGAAATATGATTTATCCTGAGAAAGCTGAATTTCAATATTTTATACTAATTTCTTACTGACATTTCACCGTCTCATGATAACAACGAAAAGAATAGCAGAAAAATTGGCATAATAAATGCTGTGAATCAATATCATCACCGAAAAATCTATGTAACGCATAAAAATCATTCTCAAAAAATAAAACAACAATGAATGAAACAAATGAACTGATTAGAAAACTTAGATTCAACTGATTAACGCTAAAATATGGCCAATACACATTGACATATAACCTGATTCACGAGAAAATAAATTCAAAAGGCTGAAATCACCTTCCTTCTTAATTCCAATCCTTAATTTACGTGATCACTTCAACTTCCATTTCCAGTAATAATTTTTAAAAGCTGAATACGTCAAGTCCGAATTGTAAAAAATGAATATATCCCTTTAAAATAACTATCAACAAAAACGCTGAATAAAATTCGATTATTTAAAAAAAAGTACTGCAAAATTAAGTAAATGTAAGTGAAAGGTAAAAGAGCATAAACTGGCCTCATAGTAAGAAGCCAAGATGTTATGGCTATCATAAAAAGATAGTCCTGAGCAATAATTACATAATCAACGAGCCAAAAAAATAGAGAAGGAATCATGAAAAGAATAGTGCAGCTCAGTAATTTGAGTAGGAAAGGAAGAAAGGTTAATTCCATTTCTTTATGGGATGAAAAAGATGATACCTCTATTAACTTACCAACTTTAAATGATAAATAGTAACCTGGAATCCAGAATAATCTTAAAATTACAGTAGGTTATTATTCATAAAGTAGCTTAATTTAAGTAATAATAGATGCAAAGGAAAAAAATTATTCCGGAAATAAAAAGCTGCGAAGATCATAGGTAAAAAGTTCTTTTAATTTTTTTTAATCTAAAAGAGGGATCACGAACAAGAAATTATTCGAAATTTGAAATCATCATTTATTATTTTCAGGAAAATGAAAGATTGAATATTCTTAGAAAACATGAGAAGAATTCTCTATAGAAAAATTAAATTTCAATCATTATATTAAAGTTTATATAAAAATTTCCATATTACACTGAGATATGTGCAAGTTATGGAAAATCTAAGATAATATATTTTTCACGAACTTTATAGGATGGATAGAGACCTTTTTTACCTGTTCGCTGATTAGTACCCTTAGAAAAACCATCCCAATGATTACCAGCAATTCCGATAGTATCACCAATATTTAAGTCAATTTCATTATCAGTCTCAGCACGATACGATTCCACCACTACTTGCTCGTGAGCTAAAATTTATATTTCACAACTGGCTGAAATGTTACCTGTATTGAAAAATTATGAATATGTATTAACGAATAGAAAACTTTAGATATCTTGATGCATAGCGTTTGTATTTATACAAATTAGCAGGATATATATTTTTAAAATTTCTTTTCTTTATCTACGATTTCCTTCGAATAAATCAATATTTTTAATTATTACTTACAATCATAATCTACCACTAATTTTTGACATCATAAAAAATTCACCTTGTTGGCCACCAAAATAGTAAATATCATCCAAGGAATGAAATCGATCACCTGCGTCACCAAAACGAATTTGCATTAATTCGTAACCCATACGGCA
Organism: Dirofilaria immitis; assembly: GCA_024305405.1. Taxonomy (NCBI): domain Eukaryota; kingdom Metazoa; phylum Nematoda; class Chromadorea; order Rhabditida; family Onchocercidae; genus Dirofilaria; species Dirofilaria immitis. The sequence goes on from JAKNDB010000014.1 coordinate 230,518, forward strand.
AACTTGTGAACTGAATGTGCAGACAAGATATGCACATCTGAAAAACTCTGGACCGTAATGTAAGGTCTTGACGTAATGATAACAGATAAGTGAAAAATGATCGTCTTCAGTATGAAAAAAAAAAAAAGTTTCTTTTTCATTCGATTATAAACGAGCAGGGATTTAGACTAGCAAGCCATGTTAAGCCACTCTTACCAGTATCATTCATTTCTTATAAAAGATGGGGTTGATATAAACTACTCAACTAGTTTCTTTCATCCATGCAAGTGTTTGTTTTATTAATTCAAAAGAAATATTTCATTTCTTCTTTCTTTACTTCAAATATTTCATCTCTTCTCCTCTACAACGAATTTCAAAAAATCACACATTCATTAATTTATCAATTAAAGGAATGAAAGAACTGAGTAAAATATACCTTGACAATAATTCTATATCGACTACAATACCAATTAATGATTCAATAGTATAGCGGGAATGAACCTGAGCCATGTTTGATATTTTTGAATCACCATAAATTTCATAGTTTGGATATCTGGAACAAAAATTTTACGCCTAAACAAATTTGATTTGCCTTTATTCAGCCCGAACTAATTTAATTAACATATTCCAATTCAATTATTTTATCAAGAATAATTCGGTCGTTTTTGTTTCAAATATTATAATATTATTCTTTACAAACTTATGATTTTTCTTTACCAAAATATGAAAGTCTTTTATGTTTTACTGTTACTTCAACACAAATATGGAAAGAAAATAACTGCCCACATTTATATATATTTAATCTTTTTTAGCGGCCTGAATTATGAACAAAGATCAAAACATAGTAAAATAAAAAAATTAATAATCAATGGTATTTAATATTGCAGATTATACGCATCTCACATTGAAATAAAGGACAAATAACCTTTTAAGTATTATTGGCTATTAACATTTCTAATCAAAAAATTTGATGTATGATTAATACAATTAAAACTGAATAAATAATGAACTTCATCGTAATTTCGTTGAAAATTTCCGGATCATCAGTTGCAATATAAATTCGCCTCTTGACCGATGATTGTATGCGATATTCTTCGATCCAAAACCAATCCTCTGCCCATTTCATATATTCATCCAGATCATGAAAGGATGCTTCTGTATAAATTTTATCCGTTCGACGGATTTGTAGACCAACGACTGGTCCTAAAAGTGAAAAAGAATCTGATAAGATTGTCAAAATACTTTTTTTCGTTCATTATTCAATGCATTCGACTCAAATCTGTGATTTATGACATTAACAAGAGGTTGACATTTTTATTGCTCAAAACTAATAATCTCAGATTTTATTCAGCAATCAATCTTTCTAGATCTATTCATTTCAATATCGCAAGAGCTAGTTAATTAATAAAAACTTTTATTTCTGACAGCAATAATGACAATACCGGAAGAGCTATTTACTAACGAATAATAAAAGATTTTGAAAATTTTGATTCATTACATAAATAATGCATAAGAATCCAGAAATTATTCTCAAGCAATTTTTACACCTTTGTCAAATGGCACTTTCTTTACGGCCTGATCAATTTCTTTCGCAAATACCACTGATGGACGCATTAGATATCGTATGAACTGTAAAAAATTTCATTATTGCATTCTATGATTCCTTTTTGTCATCAAAATGACTTTCAAACGACCATTTCATGGATCAAAGAGTAGTGATAAATTTTTTTTTTTAATGATTGTGATGCTGTCGACTTGACCGATTTTATCTCGAACGCAGCAAAAATTTCTAATCTCAGCCAATGACTTCACTAATTCATTCACCATTTTAATTCACAAAATTCACAGGAAGTAAAAAGAAATGGATAATGGAAATAAGATTAATTTCCTCTTATCACATATTCAAATTAATACTGAAATCAAAAGAACAGGATTATTAAAAGTAATACCATAGATATCAAAAGTTGAATTATTAGAAGTAATAACCATAGATAATCAGCTAATATTGATGGCGCAGATGTCTGGCACGGAAGCTATTGACTGTCTAAAAGCTTTTCGAAGATTTAACTATCCAAGCAGTTGAATTTTTTTACAGCATATCACTACTTAGTAGCAGAAAATTAACCTGTGAAATGAAGAATACTGGAGCATTGGAGTGCAACTTTAGTAGCTCGTCACTGTATAACCGCGGGATAGCAAGCGGAAGATAGGACGGTCGGTGGAAAAGTGAATCAACAATCGGTAACTTTAAGATCCGTTTATTCGCGTAATATTTACCAATACCCCAATCATCAGCATATTCATTGGCCTTAAGATTTAATTTTTAAAAATCTCCAAAATTGCAAACATAAAGAAAGATCATTAGTCCAAATGAAATGAAAGCTATACATTTTCATTTGTTTTTACCACTTATTTTATCAATGATGTTAATCGTTAGGCAAAGGCTTATAGCTCAATATATGAAATCTTGATCTATTTATACCCAAGCAATGCAAAGACAAATGTCAAGCAAGTAGAAAAGTTAAAAAAAACAAAAATCTTTTAAGTCAATTATCTTCTATTATTCGAAATAAAACAATTTAAGAATAGAAAATCTCTTCGAAACATTAACACAACCTTGAAAATTTCCGAAAATAAACATTTGGTAATTGGAAGAAAAGCAGCAGTCCAACCGTTTGTAGCGTAGTTCCATGTGCGACCATCATCCGTTAAGACGAGTGTACGATTTGAACCATATGCAACAATAAAACAATACGTAACATGATGTAACTGACAGCCAAAACCACATTGCTTATTTAAATCGCATGTTAAAATTCTGCAAATTTCACAAAAAAATGAAAGTTTTTGAAAGAAGGGAAGATGCATATAAAATAACTATTATATCACTTTGATTATACCGATCACAAACAGTTCCTAATTAAAAATTATTTTGATCGCAGGCAACTATACACGTATCCGATATTGAAAAATATGGTAGAGAATAATAGTGTTTATTAAAATTACGAATATTTTTGAAAAATTAACATATAATCATCGAGATGATAATGGCTTCACACAAAAGACCATTATCTGAGCAAAGAGCAAGAATAAATATGACATTCAGAAATCTTTTAAAATCTGTTTTTGTATTTATCGAATTTTTCGCTAGCAAAATTTAAGACTTTCTTCTTCAAATCCAATGGAATATTCAATTTCTACTAATTAGTTACTACTGAATCATAGTACAAAAAGCAAAATTAATGAACAATTGCATGCCTTGCAGTTTTGCAATCATCGGGATTTTGCATTTTGTCGAAATGATTTTGAAATATTGTGGAGATATTTGCAAGTGCATTTGTTCGCCAAATTTCCGCTGAATCAATATTTTTGAATGATGCTGCCTGACCAAGCAATGAAAGCAACTGTAAAGAATCACTTCTCGACGATTACTCTAAGTAATTCTTTTAGAACAAGTAAGTGAAACGAATATTCTACCTGATTCCGTGTATGATTTACGAATGCAGAATTGCTGTTGTGTATTGATGCAAGCTGATTATTGAGATAGAAATAAAGTTCCCATATCGAGTTGTGCAGTTCACGTCTGGCTATCTGAAAATATTTTCATTTATTAGTTGTCGCATCAAAATTATTATTATAGCCATAGAATAAATTGCAATTTAAAAGGAAATTGAATATCAGAATTGTTCGGTTATTTTCGAACCATTAACAGTTCGCTATAATTATGGTTAAATTTAATCAAAAGAGAATTAAATGATTAATTAATATAAGAGGCATTCTTAAAAGTCAAATTTCGAATATGGCTTGAATAATAATCTATGCCACTGAGTATATAATACACCATATGTGCAGACAGTTCAGGCATCTATTTCGGTAAATTAAACAATCTTTACCAAAATAGATGATTTGCGCGCCAGAAGAAGCAAAAGTACTTACTTCATGTTTCATTGAGAAACCATTCTGTGGCAAAAAAATCGAAGTTTCATCCTTTTTCTGGCAATCCATTGTTGCTTCCTTTTAATTTTATTGCTTATCATTATATGACTTCTATTACCACCCTGCTTCTTCATAATGAATTTCTTTCTTTCCAATATTTTTTCATCTTTCAACAATTTACGAAGCTTTTCATTCTCATGCTTTAATTTTGATAAATCCAACAAAGCTTGTTCATAATTCAATGTCAGAGTTTGCTGCTCATCAGCATTCTTCCCTGAAGCTTAATTGATTTAATGTTAAGAGAGAGAGAGAGAGAGAGAGAGAGAGAGAGAGAGAGGGAGAAGAGAATTGATGTAAAATGTTCTGGAAGATAAAATCGAAACAATGGAGATGTGAAAGAATTCAGCAATACTGTTAGAGCCATTTGAGAAAGTATAAGGATTAGCTGGCTCCTTTCTCAGATATTTATAAAAGAATGAAGGCTATCTGTTTCTCGATACCTTCTTTTGATAAATATGTATATTGGTTTTATCATTTTTTTTTTTTTTGATATAGCCAACCTTTTGATTGCAAACCATACAAACTGAATGAAAGATAAAAGAAAATTGATGACCAAATGATCACTGCAGTAATCACAACACAATGCATTGAAAATGGGCAAACTGCTCGTCGAAGCCTCATGTTGTCATCCCGAATGTCTATAAATTTTTATAAATTAATGAAGAACTTAAATCAAGATTCTCTCAGATATTTGGATATTCGACCTTTAGCAAAACTATGAAGAATAAATGATCAAATAAATGCTCTTCCTATGATGAAATTTTCTGATGAACATGAAAACCGCCCAAACATAAAATTGCTAGATGTAAGCATGAAATATGGGTACCATTCATTTAAGTGAAACGATAATCTTACAAAACATGAATCGCCACCACAAATTGTTAATATAATTTTGAAATTAGAAAATTATCCGCTTGAATCTGAAAATTATTCATTTTCACTTAACTCACTTGCTTTATGCAAATTATTGGAATGAACATGGAGAGAAATTCATGACATTTTGCATATTACATTTTCTCTCATAAGAACGGATAAAGATTTCTGTTTCTCCCATCTTAACTCTTTTTGGCTGGCATATTTGTAAACAGACCAAACATTGACTTTTCATCTAATCACTATGTTTTTAGACTATTTATACTAATCTAAAGCAACATTGATTTCAATTTTTATTTCATTTAAATTTGCAACAATAATTTTCAAATTGGAATCGATATTATTCTCATGATTTTACACTTTCTCACTTTCTGATTGAAGTTAGTGTATCAGAGTTACTGGATTAAATTGGAAAAATTATTGATTTAAATTAAAAAAGAAAGAAGTGACAGTAGACTCATAAAATTTGAAATAGTTCGAAAAATTAAATCCTTCCATTTCTCGCCAATCTTTCAAATGAATAAAACTTCGAGAAGAAATGAAAGAATGATTCTTATAACAATATGAAAACTCTTTTCTTTCTGTTATCAGAAAATAAGAAATTACAGGAAATTTGAAATATATTTTATAAATAAGTTAATAGCTTCATCGATTATTCATCCTAAATAAACTATTCGAATTTTTGAAAATGAAAAATACATCAACAATGATATTTTTAATATATCACCATTGATGATATTCTTTTGTTTCTTCGAATTTTATTACAATATTTCCATTTTAAAAGACTACTTAATTATAATAAATATAAGAGAAGAAAGTTAGGCAATGAAAGACTAAATATTTGAAATGCTAAATACTTCATATAACGAGCATAGTGTGAAGCGACTTTTGTTTATGAAATACAAAATGTTATAGGCAAATTATAGGAAATGCTATATAACATCCACATCCACATACACACATACATATGTATACATTTGCATTTCACTCACATACGCACCATCCGTATTCCAAATAGCCACATACACATGTATGTGTGTGTGTGTGTGTGTGTGTGTGTGTGTATGTAGTATCTCATTTTCCAGACACTAACATGCACAATAGAATACATTATAATAATAGTAGTAATAAATTGTCAAACATCGCTTTTATATGCTAATATTTGCATAGCCAAACATTTCAAAGCATTTTTCCTTCCACTGGAAATTCTAAAAGCACCCGAGAATAAGTCTTCCAAATCAATGATATATCAAAAGAGATTGTTAGCTGTTCATAACAAAAATTGGCCTTAGTATAATCAAAGTTTTTATTACTCATTGACTAGCGAAGGCAGGATTCGTAAGGCAGTTATTAATAAAAAGAATTGACAGGACAACAAAAGTAAGCTATAACGATAAGATGCATGACTGCAGTGATAAGAAATGAAAGACATATTATTACCAGTTCAAAATAAATGAAATAATTTAAAAGATAGTTATATATGTCATCATTGAAAGTGATAGACAATAAAAAATTCCTCAGGCCTTTATCCATTCGAACAAGTCTGCGTATCTTTTTCCTAAGATCGCGATTTATCAAATGAGTTTCATTAGCTATTCATGTAATCAGTGAAAAGTAATGACAAAAATTATACTGTTAACCAAGAGCATTTATATCTATTTGAAAGGTACTCGTTATTCATTCCTGATGATATTGCAAGGAGTTATTGAAATTATTGTAACAGTGACATTATTATTATCGCATTAAATTATCTATCCACTCTCAAATAGTAAATTACTACCAATCAATGGTTCGAGTAAATCATTAGTTCATTGATCTTATTGTTGAATGCATAGAAAGTTGAATTTGAAAAAAATCCTCTATCTGTCATAATAATTAAATAAATAAATAAAGAAGGGATTAACGAAGATAACAATTACTGTATCACTCTGGACTTATCTTTGCTTTAATTCATTGCATAATTTGAATAGTATCACTAGCATGTTTTATTATCTTTGACGATCCATTAGCACAGTAAGTAAACGAAAATATTTTTTGGATTTATGCCGAAAATGAATCTGTATTAAATGCCTAAAAGTCGATATTTGTATATTTTTGGCTACAATGATAATTAAAGGCAATGTTTTTATAGCATTAAATTGATGTCGGCAAAGTTAAGATTTATTTTATCCAATTTCCATCGAAGTACTCTACGACTTGTTTCGCTCGTGAAATTCAAGCAAAGAGAGGAATACAGTCAATAATAATTGTAATAGAAGGTGCAAAATTGCATTTATTGGTTGCATAATAACTAAAGCAAAGTGTCAACGGTAGAAATTTATTTCATCATAACTTCAGATTACGTTGTATCAGGAACTATCTAGCCTCGAAATTCACTATCTGTCTCTGTATCTAATGTTCATTGTAGGCTCGAATTTATTTGCTCAGCTAATGTAAGAAGAGATTTGATAATAGACAAATAAGCTTTATATGTAGAGATTAAAGAATTTATATTTCAGTGTTCACTAAACTTCATTGCAACTCATTTTTTTAATGATGCTTAAAATTTTTAGCTTATTGCTGCATAATTTAATCTATCATAGTTAACCACAACTGCATATGCAAACTGAATCTATTTCACTCTCAGGAACAAATAAGTTGAAGGAGAACGATTAATTGCAATAGAAAAAAGTTTTCATTGATAATATAGATAGCAGGAGAAAACCTGATTAAGTTATTCGTTTCTTGACCAAAATAAAAACAGGGAGAATATTGGCACAGTGATAGTAGAGTAATAAAGATAAAGAGATGTACGTATGTTGACTGGCAGCAGTAGTTAAAATGTTCGTTCAATTGTGGCGAGTAAATAGATGGAAGCTTGCTGGACTGCTGCTATACAGGGGCACCACGCTGATGCTAAATGTTGATGAAAATGCTGGTGATATGAATGAAGCGGAACAACCAGCTGTTTCTACCTTAGCATTACTCCCAGCTAGCGAGGATGCTAAACGTCATCTTTTCTAATGTATGTATATTAATGGAAAACGAAGTAATTTATTTATCATTAAAGCAAAAATTTCATTTCACGTCAAAATTCATATGATATATGTGGAACATAATATATATTAATAGGTGGGTAATTTTAACGAAAATTTCAATACTAAACAAATAACAGAGATTGTAACCTAAACGATTAAGATAAGCATTCAATTCTGTGAAAAACAAAAAGAAAAACAATGACCATTCATTCATATAAATTTGAATATAAAAGGCTTTGTATTTCTTACAAACAACACCGCTCCACGTTAGATTTTTTTTTTTTTAAATAGAATTGAATGTATATCTTAATCGTTTAGGTTGTAATTTGTTATTCAACTAATATTGACAACTTAAATTTCTGGATACTTCGCATTACTTCTTTCTTTGAAATGACTGTAAATTTAGAGTTTTAAATTTAGAAACAAATCTAAAAACTACAAAAATATAGAACTCACAAAATATAAACAAATTACAAATTTAGATTAAAAAATTCAGTCATAATTAGATCCTTTTAATATATGTAACACGTATAGGCCAATCGTAAAATCAAAATATGGCTAATGAAATATAGTTGGATGCAGTGCAAACAGCATATGAAAGTATTTAAATATCATTTCAGCTGTCAACTATTTAAAGTTATTTGTTTTCTATAATAGCTTTAATGAAAATAATCGAATTAACTATTGTTTGCATACAATTTAATAGAATAAAGTTAATATAAATCATCATCCAAAGAAAAAAACTAACTTCAACATACAATTGTTTCAATCATAGATCTGGAACATATGAAAATTTGATTATACTTAACAACGGAGGTATGATTGGGTCCCAATGAAATAAACAATATAAAATAAAATTAATCTGGAATTAAAATGGGAAGAAAATCAAACCCTATTTCTCGTCATTCTGTTCCCTATCATGAGCAAGAAGAACAATAGCAGCTCGCGTAGTACCAAGCGAAATAGGATAATGTTGTTTCAGACGTGCTGGCAATTTAAGCATGCTGCTTAACGATGATAGATGCACATCTGAGATCAATAGTATTGCTGTGGAAATGTATCTATTACTGCCACTGCTACAGCTAAAAATTAAAAACATCATTTACACATATAATAATAAGTAACATTGTTAACGCATGCTTCACTAAAAGTGTCTTCCAGAAAAAAAGGAGCAGAAGAAGATATGTTCACAAATTAGTAACAATTTCGAGAACTTTTCTCTAAAATTAAATTATAACTATCCAGTAAATGATAATGGTAACCTTGGACTTCATATGTTAACCTTGGATCATCTAACCCAGTCGCTCCCTCAGCACGAAATTCAGATTAATAAACTCTTTTACTAGTAATAATAGTTGCGTTAGTATCAGCAATATCATCTATAGGTTCAATGAATAACTCATGTCAGCTTAATCTCTGATATGTGATCAATCGATCACTTCGAGATTATTCTATTTTTGAAACCAATACAAATATTTAATTGAATATTACTTTATTTGTTTCTGTTTAATTTAATATTCTTTTAAACATTACCTATGAAACAATAGAAGATGACTATAATATCGAAAAAAATGAAAATGAACTAAGAAAATGAAACTTACACGTTGATACATATATAAAACAAATTATAATTACCATTTATATGACATTCTTGCATTATTTCTTTACACATCAAACAAAAAAGTAAAAGACATTAATCTGATAGCTACATAGTCGTGTACTTCTGTAATCTATACGTTACTCTTATTACTTTGTTCATCTAACTTTGTCTACTTGAACTTTGTCTGAACAGGAATGTAAATGATTCATTTCTTTTCCAAGAAAGGATTAATACTTTCTATAATAGAGAGAACAATGAATCGCTGATCAAATAAAAACTTCATTCAAAATTCTATCTTATCTAGGCTCCTTGTTGCATCTAACCTCCCAAAAGCTTGATCTTCGTCTCATCAAACAAATATTAATCTTCTGTTCATCCAGATCTTTTTAAAAAATGAATAATAAAAATATAATGAATGAAAAGAAGTTAAAAATGCGTAATAAATTAATTTTTATTAATAAAACGGTAAAACAAAAAAGCATTTAAGAAATGCCAACTACTCCCATCGATTCAAAATTACATTCACATATCAGCTTAATTTTGACTTCAACATTTATTCAGTATTCCATTTTTCTTCAATATTATGAGATGGACTCATATCGAAACTTATACTGGTCTCTGTATATGTTATTGGTCAAAGAAATGTCAAATGAGCTTCCTTGTCTAGGTTAAGCTCCACTCTTAAGTTTTCTTCATTGTAATTTAAACAGCCAAGAATTACAGATATTTCTTTCCTTTCCATGTAATTCAGCATCAACAATAAAACTCATTTCTTTAAATGATAAAAAATCTTTTAAAAACTGTCAAACTTCATCGATTTTTTCTCCTTTATGTAATAATTTCCTTGCTCTCTAACTCGATTTTTACAGCTAATAGTTTCAAGTAAAGGACATTGACGACTGATAACGCATACGATTTACCAAATTGATCGAAGTTTGATATTTTGATGGATAAATAAAACCTTATATTTTAGCTATTGCAGAATCATTCAATGTCGTGTGTTTAGTTCAAATACGAACATAGATACGTGCTTGGAAGAAGGTTTATGTTATCAATAGTGATATATTTACTTTTATTTATTCATCCGCAGAGTAAATTCATTTTTTTTCAAATTTCATAAAAAAGAAAACTAAGGAAGAAACATACTTTGAGAAGATGTCACAAATACGTTGCAAAGTCTGCGAGGCAGATTGATCCGTTCCATAGCGCGCACCAAATGGAATATCTGATATAATATGATCAACTGCTGCATATTTTAAACAATCTGAAATATCATATTGGTTAAAATGAAAACACAGATTAGCATAAAAATATTTTGATTTTTAAATTTTTGTAAATGAAAAGCAATTTCAAACTAGTTTGTTAGAGTGGCAAGTATAAAAAAATACTTAGAGAGTACCGAACTATAGAAGAATATATCTAAGCAGCACTGTTAAATATTTGAACATGGCCTCGCATAGCCCATCTAATGGTAGATGATTTAAACTATGAATGTAGCAATAAAAATGGATTAAATAGAATGATTTAATATTGAACCTGAATTTGCATCTCCTTCTCTAATAAGTAGTTATAGGCATATCACTACCAAAAGACATAAGAATAAATCTTACCGCTAAACAGATCCATGCAAAGTAAATCAATCGATGGTTCTACATTATCATTTTTCGTAGATAATCCACATTTCTCCGTGACTGCTGCAGAGCATCCCAACAAAAGTCAATACCCAAAAGGAAAACCTAAAAGCACTGAAATCCCAGAAAGCAATATGAATATTATTGGTAGGACAATAAATATATGAGAATTGGAAAATCTACGTAAGAGATGGGACAAAAATTGACATATTCGTCAAAAATTGACATATTTTTTAATGATTAGAATATGTTATATGAAGCAAGACTAATATCAAAAATTTTCATTTTACATTCAAAAATTTGCACGAAACCATTTGCAATATTGGAAGAATTTTCACATCAAAATGACTATTTGAAAATGAAAATTTTTTAACTCATTCTTTTTCGAGAAACTGAGAATATAATTTCCCTTATCCTGAAAATCATGTGAAGCTTGCAACAAGATAGAAGAAGAACCACACGTTAGATCGACAACAACGTCACCATCTTGAATATTGGCTATGGATAACATTGCATCCAAAACAGTTGAACGCAATGCATTATTCAACAAATAACGTCGTTGAGATAAACGTTTTCTACAATTTGAAGAACGGTGAAATGAAAAATTAAAACAAGTTGAATACTGACCATCGTTAACAATCACAAGTGCTAAATATACACGCAGATCGAAAGACTGTATTAAGTTATATATATAATGCTACCTAAAATACGCTTCTAAAAGAAGCAAGAAGAAAAATATTTCGAACTGAAACACAGTCTGTCTGATATTCTCGAAATATGTTTTGGAACAGCGAAATTTTAGGACTAAATTTCTTTCTTTGTCATTTTCATTTCCAAAATAAAAGTATAACACTAACCGAGTGATTGGTATACCAATGAAGATATATTTTTCTGACAAATGTACACAAATTTCAATGGCAGCAAAATGAAGTGAGCTATTGAAATTAGACATCCGTTTGATATTACGAGCGATACTTGCAGAAAGCTTCTGTTCAATTAAAGTTAAAAATTTATTATTCAATAATTACTAAGAATTACCGAAATATTTGACTTGATATGAATAGTTTTCCTGGAAGTTAAGGTATCTTATATTTGGCATATAATCGAAAAATCCTAAGAGAACGAATGTTCTTATTCTCCAAACGACAATAAAGAAAAACAGGAAAGTTTCAGAAGGACAAAGAATTCCAGATTATGTTATCATGACTACAGTAGAATTGTAATTTTACGAATAACAGATTAAACACTACAATAGAAAAGCTTACGGAAAAAGAATAAAACTATGGCAATAAAATTTAAGATAACAGATATCCATAAATAACTAATTTCTTGTCATAACACCTCAATATCAATTTTTCGACGCCATTTTCCAGTTGCTTTGAGCGATACACGAAAAGTTTTACCATGTGCAGACTCCCCACAACATTGCAAACAATTGAAAGCTGTTTCACATAAAGAATTCACTGAGGAATTTCTATCAAACATGCTGAATAGCTTATCGAATAACTCTTAAAAGCAAACAAATTATGCAACATCACCATTAAAAGAAAATTATAAGAAATTATAAATATGAATTATCCTGGTACCAGAATATATTTATCAGAAAATTATAATGTTACTAATACGCATACTGATGACAGAGTAAAAAGATAAACTGGTTTGTTAATTACCCACGTCGTTTGTTCCAGTTGCAATTGATCGTTTCATAAGCTACCACTAAGAATAATCGTTCAACACATCGTAAATTGTACAGTTTATTAGGATTACTAGCATCGAATAGCATTTTGCCTTCCATAACAGTTTCATCAATTTTCACATCCTGCAAATATTTTCAGTCATGCTCTTTTAATGATATCTGGAAGTGGATCCAAAATGATCAGTTTCTGCATTGTTACGTCCCAATATTAATCTTAACTCCAACTATTTCGACAATCGATATTTTACATTTATTGTCATAAATCGGAACAAAAAATTAGTCCGTTCGTTGATGCGGCATTCGAGTGTTTTAAAGGAATGGCTTGCCGAGCATTCAACTCATTGTACTAGCTAATTTGTGCACTATTAATTCAGATTTATCTAATCTCATAATAATGCATCAACCAGATTGAATTATTCATCAAAGCATTTTGTCACATTTTCCCTCTTCCCCGACCTCGGGAATTATTTATGAGGATAATAAAATACATTACCTGAATTTGTTCCAGTTGTTTCTTCACAAACTGTTCCATTCCTCGACCCATTGTAACACAGTAAAGCATCCTGACCGTTCGACTTTTTTAATAAATATTTTATACAAACTTCTCTTACTCCATATTTCTATGACTAAAACTTTTCTTTTTCAGACTTCAGTACAGACTTAAAAGTGAAATATCATTAGGAGGCCCCAAGGTTATCTAAATCCCTGAGATGCAGTCTTCCGCTACTTACGGATAATATTGAAACAGGACGAATTTTCACTGAATTTTTAAAAATAAAGAAAAACAAACAGAGAAGCACTCGAAAAATTCTAAAATTATTTGAAAACATTTCTTCAACAATTCATACAAATCCTATATTTGGAATGTTTGCTTCGCAATAAATTGTGGAAATCCTCCCTTTCCCCTGCCCTATAATACACTGATATGAATAAACTAAGCTATTTAATAACTGAATCATGTATTCAATAAATGAATCAATTACGTTAGTGACTTATTTAAAACTAAAGAAAGAAAATCAAATTTAATCATGCATATGGAATTCAACCAAACATTTGTGCATAACGGCGGGACTCAAACGAGTCATATAAATGAAATAAATAATGATCATTTATTCGCTGATTTTAATAGGAAGGGATGATGAAACAAATCAAAGTAAAAAATAAAAATTTCCTTGAGGTATACCGGATTTATATGTATGGCAAATCTATAAATACCGGATATGAAAGAATTTCAACAAAAACATTGGCAAAAATAATTATTTCTATTAGATACTCATATATATTTTTACAGTAAAAAACGAGTAAATACATTAGTTTTTTGAAAAAAATGATGCTAATATAAAATGTGGTTATGGCAAATAAAAATTTCTCTAAATTTCAACTTGAGGAAAAGGAAGCAAGATTTGCATATGTTGGGTAAAACAGACAAATGAAACAATAAATTTGAAGATTAATGGAAAAACCTGACACTACTAAAAACAAAATCTGTTTTTAATGAAACAATATTGTATAAGAGAAAACAAACTATTCAACTAAAACTACGAAACAAATTTCAGGTTATTTTATAATTTTATATATGCATATAAAATTATTAAAATGACAACAAAAAGAACCATTCTTAAAGTTAAGAAATATAGTATCAAATCTGCAATTAAAATAATTTGATTAAATATCTGCTTCATCAGGAAGGAAAATTTTGAAAAAAACATGAAATTTCATTAGTTTGACTAACATCATTGCGAAGTACGTCTTCCCCAATCAAAAGAATTTTCAAACTAGGCAGCAAACACAAAAATTGAGCATGTTCTCATACTCTATGCATAATTTGGTATCACGATATTTTGTGCTATATTCAATTCATTTAAGAAATTCAGACAAACAATCTCATCGACTGAAATTTAAAATGACAAAGAAGCATAAATAGGCATAACTTATTTATCATACTATTCCATTAAAATAAAAGAAAAACCGAATTCGAAATATTGAACACGTGGTAATCAGTAACCATTCGTAAACATCGAATCCAAATGAACCGGAAAAAAAACAAAATAGAAAAAAACATTAGTTTTCTGAAATCACTGAATGAAAGATTTTGATGTATTTGAAAGAGGAAGGTGGCAGAGAAGTTGAAAATAACCTAAATATATAATTCCAAACTGGATAAGCAAATGTTTTATGAAAGATATCATAGAGAATCTATCATGTATCTTCAATACTTCATTAAATCGAGAATAAGATATTATCTTAAATAGAGAAATTTAGATGTTCGGAGAATTTTCCCAACATTTCTAACCATTATCCGGATAACTTTTCAATATTTCAATTTAGAAAATAGAAATCCTAGGCATGCTTCATAACTTTCTTTAAGATAATGATAGAAATCGCCAAATCTGACCCATTCGAAAGAAAGTGACAGTGATAAAAATTAATAACAGGGGATATAAGGAAAACATTTCATAAGGAGGACATGACATTGGGCATATTCACTCCATATTATATTACAAATAAGAAAAAATCAACTTGAACGAAAAAAACACTAAAAATTTCATGTTTTCGGCAGCAACGAAAAACATTAAGCTAAATTATGCTAACTCAAATATATGCACGTAACAAAATTTCTTACATATGCAATGAAAATTCAAATTTATTCTATTGTGACAACTTCAAAGTAGACTGAATAATCGTCGCCATTATTGTATGGAAGTAGTAAGTTATTTCAATGTAACATTCTCGTTGGATGATCATTAGATCGAGTACATGTTGCTGTAAATTCCACATTCAACCATGGAGTTGCTGCTGTTACACCAGAGTTCATATTTTCTTGATGACGCTGTTGATATTGCTGCTGCAATTGACGCCACGAAGTAGCTGAAGAAGAATTTACAATCATAACGTCGCTTCTGATGTCCCAAATATTATAATGCGTTTGTTAAACGTTTCCGATAAACTTACCCGTAAGACCAAAAGTATTTGATTTTGAAAGAAGTGAAATGCCAGAATTCGCATACATATTCGATCGATCAAATGTCATTTGCATCGGTATAGACACATTCCCCAGTAGTGATATACCCTAAAATAAGACGTTTCAAATTAAAAATTAAGTGAAAGCAATTTTAAAACTAATATCAATAAAAAAAACTCAGATATACGAAAATTCTTAGCAAAATTTGCTATTCCTCCTTAATCCACTGCCTTCTTTTTGTTTCTTAGTTCATTCCCATAACTCTTAATATTTCCCTTTTTCTTCACATATCCAAATTTGATAAATTCTCTATTTTACCCTTTCTTCGACCGGTAAACTTGATACTGGTGCCGGATCTGACGGTATCCAATCAACAAAGGTAAATTCTGGCAATAGTCCCTGCAAATCTGTTGATAGTTGCGTCATATCATCATGAGCCACAAATGGTGCAAACATCTGCCAGTCATCTTCAGTCGTATCTAAAAAAAATTTCAGTCAATATGAGAAAGAAACAGTGAATGGATAATATCGAGACACGGAGAATATATTTTCGAAACATATTACAATTTTTTTGACTATTCAAGGCAAATTTAAAACAAGGATATTTGTACTTACCATCACCGCCATTTTCTTTATTATGAGCGACTCGTGGGCTTTCCGTAGCACAGTTTACTGGAATTGTAGACAGACTTGATTGTGCGTAGACGGAATTGTTATTCAAAGAAAGTACGGTATTGGAAGAAGTCGCCGCAGCAACAGCAAAATTATTGCTAAGATAAGGATCACAACACGTCAAGGAGCGAGAATATTGAGTACCAGTAGTAGAAAAGTGGAGAACATATCGGCTGGGCTTCGTTCCGTTCCAGTTAGAGTTGTTGCCCCAGCGCTAATGTTATTTTGTGGCAGTAAATATGTATCTACAAATATTTACAAGTTTTCGTTTGTCTTAGTCCTAAATTTGCAAGAATAAAGCAATTTTAAAACTTCAACCATCAATTATATGTTTCTATGCTAATTTTATTTATATCATGATACAATTTCTTTTAGTTTTCTTCCAGAAAATTTTAAAAGATAAAATATGGGTTTTATCAAATTATCTTGAAAAATGCCAACAATTTCGAGAATTTTCACTTAACAGACCTTAACATTCCTAAATCATTAAAAACTTTTGTTGAAGAAAAATTTTTATATGAAGAAAAAGCAATCATCAAGCGAATTAATCAGAAGTAATGAATGTCCAGGTGTCAGGATAAATTGAAAAAAAGACCGAAGTCGACAATACAAAAAGGATTTATGTTCAAATATAAAATTAACGGAACCATCTAATCTGCAATCTTTATAAAACATGGTCAATTTTGGTTGAGCTAATCTCCTTGATTATTTATTCATAAATTAGGCTGTAAGAGGAAATATAACAAAATTTGATGCACATCCGTTAGAGCTTTACAAGTGGCAGATAGAATGCTCGTATACAACTTCATGACATTTTAGTATGCTCATCTGAGGTAAATGTTGTGGCAAAACTTAAGGAAAAAAAAATTACCAGTTGCTGAAACAGAAGATAACCGTACAGCATTAAAAACAGTTGCTGTTGTGGATTCCGAAAAATCCGCTTGGAAGCAATGATTAGTGCAATTGCATGTATTTCCACTAACTGCTCCTCCACCATAATTTGGTCGCACATTACTTGTTCGTAATCGATATCGATCAATTTCAGTAGTAAGGCGGTTGAATTCTCCTCCTTCATTCCCTAAAAAGCAGTTAGAAAAATCCAAATGTAAAAATTCATTACAATATGCAAAACTATCAATATTTTCGCGACAAATCTAAAAATCATCTTCCGGAAGCTATTCATAATATTATCAATCGTTTGATCCTTTCGAAAGATTCATTCTTCTTGATTCATTCATTCGTTAAACTTCCTGGAAATTCTAACATAAACTTTAAAAAAATTTAATAAAATCGGATAAATAAATCGGAATGAAGACAAATTAAATATGGGATTTACCAAGATAATATCTGTTTTAGTAAAGCAAGTTTCCATTTTTTTTTGATGACCAGCGGTTTTACTTACACAAATTTAACGAAGATACCAAAAGTAGTATCTAAAGAATGCAAAACATATTTTGATGCATGCACTAAAAGGATAAGAGAATCAGATCGGCTAATTACTTGAATTAGAACGACCAAAAAAAGGAGAAAAAACTCAGAAAGCTTATTAAAAAAACCGTTATGTGCAAACAAAGTGTTCGAAACGCTTCCGTGTATACAGTCGTTGGTATCTGATACTGTGATACCATTTTTCGTATTATAATTGATGGTTTCTGCTCGTCTTGTCATCGATGTTGTGTACTTCGTTGACTCGCCGTTATATTCGGAACGATCTAAAAACACATTTAGAAGTCACTTCTGCAGAGAATCAAGTCGAAAAAGATAAAAGAACTATAAGTTAGCGAATTGAAAAACAGCGATCACTAAATTTTAAATATCAAAAATTTTAAAATGTTTCGAAAAAAGATTCACAGAAAATTTACAGAATATGCTAAAAATTCCTGAAAAATTATCAAAAAAATATTCGACCATTAATAAAGTTTCCTATTGAAGAATAAAGGAAAAATCACTTTGATGCCATAAAGCTATCTGATTATGCATATTTTTTCTTGGAATACTATAGGACTAAGAAACATTTGTCGCGAATAAAAGCGAGCCTCGTGATAAAAAAATTATAAAGATTCATAACTAAATGTGTTAGTAATGCATTAGTTTGTAGGTCAAGATTTTTGTAAATTGATTCACATTATTAATCATGTTCATGTGTTGCAAATAAAGGCTGTGACTTTTGTGATCACAAATGATCAAAAAACTGCGAAATCCTGAGCATCCAAATCATTATCGAAAAATGTTTGACGAGGTCAGCTGGATGATAATATCAAGGTGATACTAAGCTTCTTTTTCATACTGTTACCGTTATTAATTCATTTTCGAAATTTTAATCATGGGTTTGTTGTCGTTTAGGATAACTTCTCATATAAGAGTTTAATTACCAAGTTTGAGGAGAACTATTCCTCATTGGATTATCATATTGTGCTACTGTCAAGAATAAATTCTAATAATTATTATTGGTTGTGAAACCAATCGAATAAAAAAATTTTTATGACAACATTTTCTTCTATAATGTGATAAAAATAATTTCTATAATTTATCAGTAATTTAGCAATTCATAATGCAACAAACAACCCGTGTGTTCTTTAACAATTGCAAAGTATCATTCTTGATGTTAAACATGAGAAGCGCTAAGTTACTTTCAATTAACCAACATAAGAAAAATATAAGAAATATGCTGCCTTCGAAAAGAAGTTATACATACTTTTATTGCTTTCAGTTCGAAGAAGCAGCGTTTCTGGTGGAGATCTGCAACGTTGTTGAGCGCGAAAAAGCCATTGTAATACTTCATTGTAACTGCTCTTCACTGGATCTGCAACAATTTTTTTATTTGTAAATGATCAAAGAAGAAAAATCTTTACGGGAGATAAAAATTACAAAAAAATTCAGTCACGAAATTCTAGAAGGATTCGGAACTTTGATATTTTTATTTTCTAAAAGGATTTAAATTTTGATATCTTTTGTCAGTTAAGTTCTTGCTGTTTTTCAGTAATTCATAATCAGCCAATATATTTAAATCAAAAGTACTATTTATCGTTAAAGCAAAGAATATCAGAACTAGATAATCTATTTTCAATACACAGAAAAAATAGCAATATTTACTATCACTTGCTAAGAACTTTACTGTATGACCAAATTGCTAGCGCAAATGAAACTTATATATATTGGAATTTATGGAATCTATTGTTTTACACCAATAACAATGCAACATGAGTAATATAATTATTTCTAATGAAAAGGAAGTGAGACGTACACAAATGAATAATATTAAAAAGTTTAATGAATTATCGGAATGAAAGAAATGAAAGCAAGCTGAAGCGTTAGAATTAGAAAAATCATCGTATAGCACTAAAATCATAAATATCAAATCATATTTGTATATAAAATTATATATACATATAAAATTTTGTCGTACTTATATGTATATATATACTAGTATATAAGCATTCATTTTGGATGGCAACTCAATAACATTGTATAAATGTACAGATATCCAGGAACGAGTTCATGACACCAACCAAAAAGTCATGCAATTTAATGCATTCAGGATTGTTCACTATCCATGATTACCGGAATTTTTAAAACTTTTACTTCTTGCCACTAAGATAAGGAAAACGAAAAAATTAAAGAGATGTTAGATTACGCGTCACTTAATTTATTATATTAAAAAAATCTAGGAAAAAAGTGGGCAATAAAAGGATTTTGAATAATTATTTACAGTAAAATAATTTCTATTGTCCTAGAATCCAGCCTGGAAAACTTCATTTAAGGAAATAAAATTATAAAAATTAAAAAAAGGAAGTACGCACCAGAACTTTCTGTTATTTCTTGCTTTATTGGCATTGATGCTGGACATAATGTTGCATCACTGTTCTTTCCATTCATAAACGAATCTCGTTCACTTTGGGTACTGAAACT
Organism: Dirofilaria immitis; assembly: GCA_024305405.1. NCBI lineage: Eukaryota > Metazoa > Nematoda > Chromadorea > Rhabditida > Onchocercidae > Dirofilaria > Dirofilaria immitis. The sequence goes on from JAKNDB010000014.1 coordinate 250,850, forward strand.
TATATGATCAGTGACTAGAACATTCTGTTTATATTAACATATTAACGCTGTTTAGATAATTCAAGAACAAAAATAATGTATTGAAGAATCAAAAATCGAAGAATCGAAGGACTGAAATATTAAGCACATATTAATAAGTCGCATATTCTCTTGAAGGACTTTCCATATTAGAATTTTCAAATCATATCTCACCAACAGTAATTCACCATCATTAAAGACAAGGATTGCATTAATGATAATGTTTTTTTAAAGTCAATTTTATTTATAAAAAATATCTCACAATTCTTCGATCTTCTAACTTTTTATTCTTTAATCTAGTTTTATTATTTATCGGATTTGTAAAAAGATTTAAATCCTCAAATATTAACTTATAATATTCCATACAACAAATGTATCGAAATCTTGCCATACTTAGTTTTCCCTAACAACTCGATTTCATTTAAAATTTAATTTAAATATATAAAAAAGATGAAAATGCAATTGAGAGATACAATAATAAGAGATAAAACTTCGATTTTCATAAATATTTTATTTTAATCTGTAGAAATCTATAATATATTGAAGAACAGAATTCTTATAAACTTTCTACAAAAAACAAAAAATTGGAAACTTAAAATTTAAATAAACGAACCCAATTAAATGGTGCACACAGATAATATATTGCCCTTTTTGTCCTTTTGCCATATGATTAACAATAGTTGCTTCCGTCTGTACCCATAATACTGATTTGTTGAGACCAATTAAACGGTAATACGGTGTTCGTGTATGACCTTTTACAAGCATTTCACGTATTGAAACAACTACGACGTGAAGATCGGCCGGATGAACCAAATTGTAAAACGAGGTACCCATTAAAGAACGCGCTTCATGACGCAGAATATAATTGAAACTTAAAAATGTAGTACTACAAAAAGTGAGATTGGTGTTCAAATTACGACAGATGGATTCAAGTTTAATTTAAAAGAAAAACTGCTCAAATTAATAGTTAATTTATTTATTCTCAGCAATCACATTTTTTCGAGGACAGTAGACGGGACATGTAGCGTAATAAAATATGAAGTGAAGCCACAAAATCTAAGAATCATAACAATTTATGATTAGATAATATCAAAACAAATATATTTATTCCGAGTATATAAATTCATTATTTCGAATTATTTTACACGTTTCAATTAAACAATGACCATGAAATTTCTTAATATTTGACTAACATATGCAAGATTTGATGATCTATCAATTTGGTTACTTAATATATTTAATTTCTAATATAACAAATTATAAACCTTTCACTGACGTACGAAAATTTCATATCATAGGTATGTCGCGTCATGTAAGTACCATTTTGTACTTCAGTACTTCTTGAAGCTGCAAAAACGCTATTACCTTGTCCAGCTGGTTGTGCACTAGCCTGTATAATACGTACATGTCCACTCTCGGCGGATAATGATCGCATATGGCAAATAACTGGCTAAAAATATTCATTCAGAATTTAAAACTAAATATATTCTTAAAATCTATAAAAATCAGAATTTTGAAATCTATAAAAAAATCAGAAGAAATCAGAAAATCAGCATCCGCACTACCAACTAATGCTAATTTGTGTCGTCAGTTATTTGCAATTTAGTTCATTTATAACTACATAATATTCACTAGCTTATAATTACTCCGTAATATTTTTTATTGTTATCTGCATCGTTTATTAAGAATAAAAACAGAAAGAAAAATTTCACACCTTAAATGTCAATAACTGTTTTCACTGCTTGCAACAATGATGAGAAGTAACCTATGTAACTTGTTAAGACGAAGCCAAAAAAAATCATTTTGATAGCAGTCAAAAAAAAATGTCCTAATGAATAGAAAACAAATCTGAATTTGAAAAATGTAAGAAAACAGTGTAAGTCTTATTGCATTACAATTATTAACAATATTTTGTTTTTTAATAAAATATCTTATCTTTAATTTTTACTACTTTATTAAAACCTACTTTAAATAGAGCACTTTTGAGATTTAGATTTCTGCCTCGTGGACTAATCACTGATTTCATTCGCAGTGTGCTTACTCGACCACATCCATAATCCGGCGTACTACTAATATCGCAGCTTACATATTCATCATAGTCATTTGTATGAACAAATTCTTTCAGTGGACGCCCTGTAAAGTCAGTCTGGAAGATTTTAAATCAAAATAAACTTAAAATATTTTGTACTGGATAACCAGTGGATTCTTTTAATAGTTAAACAAGTTACAATAATATCTAACATACAATATGAATATACAAAGAATAACGGTGAGAAAAGTGCTATTTAGATAACGCTGATTCAACGACATATGTGTTACGTAATATCGACTGATTTTATATTGCGGATGAATTATTTGTTGCTAGCTTTTTAGTCAAACATACTAACTCTCCTCAAAAAAAAAAAGAAAAAAAATTTCCTAATGTCATGAGATAAAAAGATAAAGAGCAACATCCAAAATATAGCTTAACATATCAAGTTATACTATTTTTCCAAGTTACTGTGTAGCCTTTGTCTACAATCACAGTTTTACTAATCATATTCTAACTTAATGTTCGATTAAAAGTGCTGTTGACACTACGTTTTGGTGAAATTATCTTTAAAAATAATCTGTTCACAGTTTTTCTTTATTTTTGCTTTTTGAGAAAAAAAAATTCTTTATTTTTGAGAAATATGAAAATAGAAAAAAAACTATGAACAATTATTTTTAATTTTTAAAGATAATCAAAAGCGATTTTTCAAAAAATATCACTATTTACAAAAATAAACAGAAACACACTTTCGCTTAACGAAATGTGTCGAAAACCATTTGAATGCCTAAATTCTTGAGTAAATTTTTATGATTCTACCACTAAATCAACCATTTTAGTACTAAAGAAAGATGATGAAAATTTATTAACTTATAAATTTTACGATTACTTGAAACAGTCACTGAACAAAAAATAAACCATGACAGAACATGATATCATAAAATAAAAGCACCTTGCCGAAAATATCATGGTACCGAGTTTTGTTATCTTCATAATTTTCTTTTTCTTGTTTCCTCTAACGTCTTCTTCCTTCCCAATTATTCTTCTAATAAACTTGTTTGGAACTTCTGACTCTATTTCCACAAAGTTTGTAAATATAATAGATTAGACAATCTTCCATTTATTTTTTTACTGAACCACTGTATTTTGAACAGTTAGATATGTAAGCAAAAAAGTGCTCTATCCATTCATGACTGAAACAGAAAAATGTAAATACCTGTGTAAGTCCGAGATAGATGGAAACACTTTCACTGATATAGAGAATGATGCCATTCAAATCAATAATGGCCAAAAACCATCTAAACACTCTAATAATGTTGTTTCAGACCATAAACATCCACACTTCTCATCAAGATTGGTTTTCAGAACTGAAACAATTATCTTATTTACATTTCTAAATTTTATGACTTAAATTATTTAAATCCGAAAAAGAACACGCTTTTGCTTCATAAATTTTAATGAATTTCCGACATAGATATTATCTGGAACATAAGTTTGGGGAAATTTTACTGATTGTGGAAATTTTACTGATTCATAGCTACAGACAAAATTCTAAAAATAAATCGAAATCCAAGCATCAAAATGTAAAACTGATAGCCAATAATCGGGGGAATTTCTTTGATATCGTCAAGTGGAAGAATACGCTGCGACTGGCTATTGCTCCCGCTAATTCAACGATTAATTTCAGTATTGTTTGATCGATATTCAAACGCTCTATCTTTAGGAAAGAAATTCACATAGAAACTTTTCTGGCTAATGCGCAAAAACTTTCCTACCTAAGACTGAAAATTTGATTTTCTGAATGTTTATCAATATCCGAAAGCAATTCGATTCTGACAGTTCACTATGAACATTCATTTGGAATTTTGGAAAAGGAATATGTCCAAAAGGATAATGAATGACTCTTGTAAAAAATATACATTTCGCAACAACTTTTCGTAATCGACAAAGAGTAGATGCAACCCGTAATAAAGCAATGCGATCCACATGTGTGACGGTTGCTTCGTCAACAATTGGCACCACTACTTTGAGATCTGTAAATATATCCGCTTCTTTGCCACGTCGATCTCGTGCAGCAAACCGAGATGATTCACGACGTCGATCGAGGGTTCTAAAAGATTAATATTTTCGAACATATATAATCTGTATGAAAGAAATTCTCTTAAATTTTGAAAAAATATTCGATTCAAGGGACTTCACTCGAAAAAGGCAACATCAGTATAATTTCATAAAATTAAGCCTGGAACAAACATAACAAATTAGCAGCTGGTATTATTAATATCATGAATTATACCGATGCTTTTCTGATCAGTACAATGATTTTAAAACATTACAGAATGCATGAAAATTGCTAAAATGTGATGGAAAAAGAAGATTTACGCATTTAAGGTACTAAATAGAAAGTTTTCAAACAAATATTACTTATTTATTGAACTTCAAAATATGAAGGAAGAGATAAGAATGATTAATTTGCAAAAAGCTAAGGCTGGACAGGTTTAGAAAGACAGATTAATATACGTGATAAGCAAATGAGAGGGAGAGAAAACGAGGAGAATCAAAAGTAAAAGTGGCAATATTAAAAAAACTTATGAACAACAACAAATTTAGATTTCAAAGAGAGAAAAGCAACAAATGCTCAAATAAACTTCAGCGATACCTAATAGAAATGTCATTAATTACTTTGATAATATTTAAATTTAGAAGAAAAATAGTATTAATTGGGACGTTTTGATAATTAAATCGTGCAATAACGAAAAAAATGTTATTTTTCAAGGTTATACATGATCAGGAAGTCTATCGCCCTATACGAATGACATCGGAACACCAACTGTCGGGACAGGCTCACCAATCATTATAAACATGTCGACAGTACAAGATCAATTATTTTGTGATGACTTGAGATGTTGCTAAGTGTATGATATTATAATATGGTATTCTCCACATTCCAGAGCATCAAAAGCACTTTCATTGCTGAATTTTACTTAATAAGGCAGTAAGATATTCGTGGAAGTACCAATAAGAAAGTAAAAAGACCACTGAAAAAATTCTTATTAAATTCTTACCAATTATTTCACTCCGACTTTCTCATCCTGTCTTGTTAAAAATGTTATCCATTCAAGATTATGTACAAGAAAAATTTGATAATTTCTTAACAAGAAAAGAAAAATCCAGAAATCACTTACTGTTTTCGATTGAATTCCGTATTGAAGTCAGCATTACGTTTGTTCATCATTTAGATTTGGATCAATATAATCAAATAAATAAATAAATTCTCGTTTATTTTCGCCACGAATATTGTAGCCAAGGGAAAATCAATAATAATAAGTATCAAGTGGAAAAGAGATACGATCTAACAATATACATTCTGAAATAAATTACAGTCACAAATTATACAATAGTGAAACAGAACATTTTTCTAATATCCAAACTCGATGAAGCTCTTCATTTTACTCAAAGCTTAAACATTTATCTTTCCGAAAAACTAATCAACTAATTTTAATTTAATGATTTTTGGAAATAATTTATGATAGAAGGCATCATATCGTGTAAAATTGAAATCACACAGATACAATTATCAAAAGTGCACAATTTAACTGAAGTTATAGGTTGCAAGAATTATACTTAACAGTAATCTTCTTTTACGAAGTAAACTTTAAACTCGATAAAGTTTACTTATAAATCTATTATGCACTTTAGTTGAGAAATATTACTCAGATTTTTATATTACAATATTCCTATGTTACCTCGACCAATATAGTATTACCAGCGGATTTATATCAAAACCTTTTGATATAAATTGTTACTGCTGAGATTTTGGAAAAAATTTTCGAATTGTCATGAAGATAACTTTATTCAAAAGCAGAACCGACTTGAATATAATTTGAAAATGCTGTCCGAATGATTACTGTTACTACTCTTTCTTCGTTTTTCGTCCTATTTCATAGATTATCAATAAACTACAATTGTTATGATTCAGATTACTGAAGAAATCTTATGAGGAATAGAATCAATTTTTGTAACAAATAACACAATTGGATTGAACAAGATTTTGCCTATTTAAATACAGCCCGCGAATATTTCTTTCAGTTTCGCATTCATGTAGGATTACTAACTGTAGACCGTTACCACAAATTTCATTAAGCTATCCGATTCTGTCGTAGTATTTAATCTACCAGTTTACGAATCGCATGATTAGTTTTATAGTTTTTTTTCGGACAAGATTTTATTTATCTTAGTTACCGCAAAATTGAATGACTCATGCCAACCTTAGCCGAATCAATTTTAGTTCATTTTCTCTACGTTTCTCTTCATTATAGCCTCCAAATATATCCCTTGCTTCATGTCCTATCTATAATTTTGGACATATAGATATAGATATAACTTCCCAATTATATATAATAGTCTGTGAAAATTACAAAATAAGATTTCACAATAGCATGTTGAATTATTTATCATACTACTTATTGTTGCTAAATTTTAGCAGTTTTATTTCAACTTTATAAGTTCAGTATCTATTTGATAAACAAGGTAAATTTGAAACGATGTCATATTTGTTAAGCAAATACAAATTCCAATCAGTGTTAATAAATCGTAAATAATAATCAAGAAAAAAATCCTAAAAAGCAAAAACAATGTTGGAAACTTGAAATTTATTAAAATTTATCACTAGTTCTATAAATGAAAATCCAAATTTGATAGGTTTGATTTATCTAACGAATGAATGTTTTATCTACTTAATAACATCTTAACAATTCGCTTGTACATTTTTGTAACTAATAAATCACACTTTATTTGCGCAATGTCTTTTAGGTAAAGGAAGTTTCAACTAATTGACAGTTATATCGATCAATTCTAACATCGAAACCGTCATCACATTTCTGAACTACTTTCTATATTCATTCTCAATAATTTTACCCACATAACAGTTCAAAACTTAAGTTCTAAATTCGCAAAATCAAAATTTTTCTCCAGTGATATTAAGAAATGATCAACTGGAAACTTTTAATTAAAGATCGCATAAATAATTATCAACTGTACTGATCAATATCTTATAGCAAAATAATTTATCAATGTCATCCGTTTCTAAAGAACTACCTTATCTCATCATTTGCCTTTTTTCTTTTCCCAACTTTGCAACTTTGTTTTGTTATATATGACTACAATAGTTGAAATTAATACGTGAATTTCTCATGCACCTAATTAATTATATCCCTCCTTGGCAGAGATATTGCGCATAATAAGTTAGACAAGATTTAATCCCATCTCTTTTTATGATCAATCATTTTTAACAAGATAAATATGAAGAGTAGATGATTTAAGAAAATAATTTATTATCACTTCTTTATCTTATTTTCCACTAATTTTTACAAAATCTTTCGCTCTCTCTAAATCATATGATACTGCACTCACATATGAGGATTCCATCATATCTTCAATTCCACTTTCACTATTCAATCAAATAAATTAATGAATTGAACGGTTCACTTATTCGAAGAGCTACATACTTTGACTGTAATTTCATCTTATTACATAAGACTTTCAATTGCGATGCAAAGCTGCCATGGAAAGTTAGAGAATGAAATCTTTCATTCTTTAATTTAATCTATTTGTCACAAATCATTATTTTTTCATTTTGCTACAAATACCCATTCGTCAGTTATATTTTTTTAGGCACTAACTTATCTCTTTTCATCGTTTCTTTTTATCATATATAATCCAGAAGTTAATTCAATAAAATTCTGATGCTTTTTGTCTTTCAAGAATAATACTTCAGTACAAAGTCCATACAGACATGTCAATGTTAAGTAAGATGAAATTAACAATCATCATTCCTTTTTAAACATATCATTCTGCGCGAAGATTTGAATTATATTTTCTCAATTATACTTACAAAATCATCACACTATACTATTCTTTTTTTCTAACTATTAATTATGTTGTCGCAAAATCAAGCTTAAGTAGAAGTGATCCTTTTCTGCATATTAGCATCATAGTACATCGATAACAATATAATGGGAAACAAATCAATTCTAATATTATATTAGAAATAAGCAAATAATAATCGAGCATATAATTTCTTATTTCCAATGTGATAATTTAAAAAGACGTTCAATTAAAAATATTATAAATTACTCTGTTCGTACTAAATTGAATAAAAATTTTGAATATATATCCCTTCTAAGCATAACCTTATTAGAAGTCTAAGAGTTTTAGATATTTGCACACAACAGTAAAATGAATCGAATTAAAATCCACAAACTCGAAAATCCGCCATTAACCGCATTGCTCAATAAAGTGTTGCCCGAAATTATTCGCATTTTGCACTAAAACCTACCGCCTGAGTCACGGGTAGGAGAAGCGTATTTTGTATTTCAACTGGTAACTTACTCATGAAATGATGGTAAGAGGTATTTCCGCTACTCATTATTCTCTAAACATCTTCTGAATTTCCATTGGTATTACTCCGCTGATCACTGATCCCTCCCATTTCTCATAATCTTTTTCTACTTTCATCATCTTCCTAATTAATTAATTGTTATTGCAAGCACGACGGACCTCTACTAATGCACTTTCCCGCAAAATCTTATCAATCTTTGCCGCACTTCGAACAAAAGCACTATTTCTTTTGTTCTTCGTCCTAAGTTCAATTCTCATGAAACTCGTTCCATTTCCAACCCATTTTTAGATTCATTGAAACTTTATCATTAATTTCATCAGTCATTAAGCGTCCATGAGTCCTTTATATATATCAAATGATGATGTCTCAGACACCAACAATCCAACTTTAACATTAATTTGAATATTGTCGAACTTTTCTCACACTTCACCTCATCTCACTCTTATCTCTTATCTCTTAACCTTATCATTATCCTACTCCTATCTTACCCTCACACTTGCTCCATCTTTTACCGGAATATTATTCCCTACTGCCAGATAACAGTAATCTATTATCGGCTTAAAATACTCATCAAGCTATTGTAGCCACAAATATGTTACTATTATCCTTTCTTCTCACTCACTCTATTTGACTGAGATGAAGTCTTGTGAACGTAATGGATGATAGTAATAAAACAGCCGAATATTTCTGGGAGATACCAATAATTTGAGATAAAATCTAAGGATTACTGAAAAAATGGTCAATTGAACAAATTGTATGTTAATAAAAATCTCATGGTTGAGAGAAGCGTATTATTTATTGTTTGACTTAGCCAATAGAAGGCAATATAATTCTTTGTAACAATATGTCCAAACTTGTACCGTCAATATTGAGACTTTGCGGGATACATCCGAGTTAATTTTATCTGACCTCTCTATCAAAATGTGATGTAATGATAACTGACGTAAAATACTTCTCGCTGTATCTATCAGCTTATTTTGAAAATACTGCACCACAATTACAGTGCATAGTTTTGTCACTATAGCCTGATAAACGGAAATAATCCATAAGATATTCTCTAAAACAATTTCGAAATCATCGAAAGATATAATTGAAAACCCTAAACAGTCAGAAAATGTAATTATTGTTTTTCAAAATTATCATCAGATTTCATTTACAATTTTATTTTTCACAATACGAATACAGTTTCGAAATTCCGGTGTTTTATGGTGCTTGGAGAATTCTCCGAGAAAGTTCCTTCAATAAAAGAATAATTTTCGAATAATTTTACAATTCCTCTTAATCAGAGAAATTGCAAAATTGCTCATTTTTGCTTAAAAATGAGAAAAAATGTTAGGATAAAGAGATAGATGTGAATTATGAAATGAAAATTGATTTCTGCTATTTAACATTTCATTTGAACAATCGAAAAAGTTCCTGCAACTGCTTGCTTCGCAACATTTCGGAAGTACGTCTAATAACAAATCATGTGAATTGCTTTATTGCTTATAAAAAATTGGCATTTTTCAATTTGGATTATCATTGGATAAACGATTCTAAATTACAAGCAGGAAATATGATGAGAAGATGTACTCTAAGATCATTGATAACAATTTTATTGTAAATCATTCACTGCTACACCATACACTGGAAGAAAAGATATCACAAACCTAAAAAGTCTTTAAACTATTTTGCTTTAGAATTTGTAAAAATATTTGGCTTTAAGAAGGCTTGTTCACTGCTTTCTTAATTTTTTGCATTAAATTAAAGTTTTAAATTTAACTTTCATGCGTATATGGTTTCTCGATCCTAATTTTCTATTTCTCGGTGATCTTTAAAACTCATGTCCTCCACCATTATCATCCATATAATCAAACTAAGGCAAAAGAGAAGCAGTAGTTTGATAAATTAAAATTGTTAATTGATTCGAATTATTTCGATAATAATCTTCTGAACTAATGAATAGTTTGAATGAAACGGTTTGTAAGATTCGTATCTGAATAACTTTTATCTATAAAAATGATTGATATAAAAGTTGGAAGAATTTCATTTATGTGATAATAGTTTGAATCGTTAATATCCTATGTATAGAACATTAGAAGAAAAAGTTGTTTAAAACGATTTTTACCTGTGAATATCTTTCTCTTTACTATGTTCAATTAATATTTACAAAGAAAAAAATAATGAAAATGAAACGAAAAGCAGGTATGAGGAAAAGGAAAGTTGTTTCTTTACTTAATGTTTGATAAAGAAGATAAGGAAACAGAGAAAGAAAAGTTGGTAAATGCCATCCATAGGACCAAAATAACTGCTGTCAGGCAAATGGGAAGAGAAAGCTTTAAAGTTCAATTCAATTTAGTTCACTTTAGTTCTTAAAGTTTGCCTTTTCCTTGCATACATACAAGATAGAATATCCAGCATAACAGAAGCACTCTTTTTCTTCTTTAATAAGTGAAATTTTTATATTTTCCGATGAGATCGAATGTACTTTAATCACTGATGGATGATTATATCACAATAAAAAAAAGATAATATTACCTCTAGGATAGCTAAGAAAGATAAAAAGTTATGTTTCAGTTAGAGCTTTCGAAGAACTGCTTGCCCTTTGCATATATATATATATTCGTCTGAAAGATATTCATGCTGACATTTATGAAATATTTTGAAATTTGTTAATTATAAGAAATCTTTATAAAGAGAAATTATTTGTATTGGTATTATTAATTTATAAATAACCTGAAATAAAATATTTCTAATAGCATTACTTTAAAATCAAAGCGTAGTAAGATTGACCCGAAGTATTTCCAAATCATTTATCCATCTACATATCCTACTCAATAATTCGTATCCCTTTTTTTTTTTTTTTGAATAAAATGAGGATAACAAGTGATTCACAGAATTGGTAAAAAAAAAGAGGACGAAATTGTAAAACATGGATATCAATGACGGTGAAAAAAGATATGTGAAAACTAAAACAATCATTAATTGAGCAAGAGAAAGCTCTATTTTTAAAAAATTAATTTTTATGTTTCAAATGAGACAATCTTAAATCTAAGTTTCGAAAAAATTTCAAGATGAACAAAGATAAGAACATATCTTCTTGGATAAAAAAGTCAGAAGAAATGTACTCTCAACGATCCTTCTGTAAATTATTTTGGGGCTTATGAAGACATTTGCGGAAATTTCTTACTGCCTTTTCACAGTGCTGTGATATATTACTTTGTGGCTATAATGGAATGTTCGAAACATTGTGCGAGTAGAAACATTATGTGAAATAAAACAAACTAAACATTTGAAAAACTTAAGACCAAATACTTACATCTTGATACATTTTATCAGGCGAAAACTTTCATGTACGAGTTCAAGACTAATATCAAAATCTTTGGTTTGATTCCATTATTAATCTGCACTATCAATGTCATTGTCAGCCAATTTGTGCCATTGTTTTCTTAGTGTATGCCTAAATTTCATATAACATATCTTGCATACAGTGTTACATTATAATGACTGTGATTCAAATTAAATTTCACAAAAATGTACGGAAATATGTCGGAAAAATATGTGAATGTTTCGAAGAATTAGAAAAATTTTACAAATTGATTAATTTGTGATTTTATTTATTCATTCTTTTGTATGTGAAAAAAAAACTAGATTTTTGTACACATTGAAAATATAGTTTTCTGAACTTCCTGTTTCCGATTGATAATACTTTGGGAAGAGTTCAAGTTTCCGGTTAGTGTCATGACGAGTGTTTTATGCCTTAAAAATTCTCGAAACGTTGAAAAACAAAGCAAACATTTCTAACTATTTATTTTGTTAACATGCCAATAATTAAAAAAACTTGATAATTAAAGCCATTAAAATAATATAATGCATTTAAAAAGAAGAAATAAACTTCAATCATCATTTTTGTATTCTTATTTTTACTGTTATAATATTTTTGCATTGTGAACGAAAACTTTTCTGTCGTAAAAGATAATGAAAAAAATGAGGTAGAAATAAGTGAGTAAATTTAGAAATATAATTAATTACCTTACAATTTATTCAATTAATTACCTTACAAGTATTTGATAGTTTTTTGGTTTTCTCTATAATTTATAGGACCGATTTTGTATAGTTTATAAATACTATCAAATTTAACTTTTGATAGAAGATAAAAAGTAAATAGCTTTTTAATTACTACAGGATAGAAAAAAGAATTTTACCAAATAAGGCAATATCAATCAAAAATTGGGAAGGAATAGAGAAATAACAAAATTTGAGGAACATAAAAACCCCGCGATTTCTTTTTAATTTCGAATATAACAAAAAAAATACAGAGATAAAATCTATCTTGGAACCTAAAGAATTTTAATGAAATGGATCTGATTATTCTGAAAATAATTTTTACAAATTACCACTTTAAAATTTGATGAAGATATTAAAATTCAATTGCAATATGTCACCATATATTTTTTCTGTTGGAAGTATTAATACGCTATAAATAAACGAGAAACTTAGATAATATAATAATTTTTAAATTATTTCATTTCATACGATTAAAATAACAAATATTACCCATGTTGACTTTGCGTTGACATATTTTTCGGAACTTCAAACTACATCACATTGTTACATATCAACTAATAGAAAAGGATGATTGAAATATAGCAAGCTTGACGGATAGGATTGATGGAGACAGTTTTTGATTGACATTGCACCATGTAATGATGCATGTCCATCAGTTTATAGAAGTATTTTTTTTTAAATTTTTTATTTTTTGTAAACATTCGTCAATGATGAAATGAAAATAGATTTAAAATGAAACTATAATTCGGCGAGAAATTTAAATAGAAGGATAGATGGTTTCCAAATTGTCAAGATGTATTAGAAGACAAGTAAATAGCAGTGAAAGCGTTTAAATTACAAATCTAATGCTATTAAAGGATGTTTACTGTAGTTAAGACGAAGTGAAATATGACAGGAGGAGAATGTGAATGGAAGGGATACGAAATCAATGGAATGATAGTTGCAAGAGTAAAGGCTTATGAATAAAATCAGTCATAGATAAAATCAATAATCAAATTTTAGATATTATAGCTTAATTATGTTAAGAAAAATATAATTGGAATACTTAACAATTTTTGAATATTTCAGTTCTGTTCGAGTTCTTCATTTTTTCTAAGTTGTGAATTTTGAATTATTATTTTGCCTAAACATTGTGCATTGTTTAATAATTATTATCATTCATCACCACTGGTTTTATGCCATTTTTTTAATTTTGCATTAATTTCTTTTTATATTTCGAATTCAGTTTTCTTGAATTTAAAGCTTATTTTGAAGAAAAAATTTTGGAAAGATTTCAGATGAAATAATGATAGTTAGCTGAAAAATAAACTATTCTTTTTTTTGAGCATAATTAAACGTATCGCGTATCTTAAAATTTCGTTTCTATAAAAATGATAATAATTAATTAATTATTCAGTGGGAAAATTTGAATGTTTAACAGTCATTATTTTTCTATGAATTATTTCTAAAAGAATTTCAACTTCCAGAATCTGTTCAGACTTCAAAAACATTTGAGACTAAATTTTTAATGTAAATTTGATAAATGCACTTAATTATTGAATCATTTATACATATTTCAATCATTATTAACTTCTTAGATATTTCGACCAGGAAATTTTATACGAACTTAAGAGAGAGGATTTTGTATTAAGCATTGATAAGTGATTTGGAAATGGATCATTTTGTCAACAGCTGACCATTAAAATGATTTGTATATTTTTTATCATTAATAGAAAAATACAACATCATATATATTTATTTCTTATCGTACTTGTGAATTCTGTGATAATGCTATCAATCATAACGAATCATTTCATTAATAATTCAACAATGAAATGATATATATATATCACCCTAATTCGAAAGAATGGATGAAAAAACATTCCGACTTACGGTGACATAGCATAATCGAGAACTGTGATAAAAGATTCAGCTAAAATATCATCTCTTCGTAAAGACAAACGATATCAACCATTCTATGACAGCAAATTAGCATTACCCGAGCGAATTTAGTAGAATGAATTTTCTCAAAGCGAATGCTTGCATCAGTAACAAGCTCAGGAACTTTTGATACATGTAGCATTGGCATGATTTAAAAATTAAAATTAATAGCGTGCCACTTGAATGATATTGTTTGAACAATTCAAAATATGATAAAACATTTCATAATTGTTCCAATTTCTTCATCGAATCAAAAATGTGTTACCGTAATCACATCAATTTTTTCTTAAACACTACCAATTTAACCCGATGATGAAGTGCTTTAGAAAAAGTAATCCATCGTACTTAAAAATATAAAATTGAATGTATTTCTTGACATTAATTTTTTGGCATTATACTTGGAAACAGTAAAGAATAATTTAAAATTCTTACTGTAAAATTTTTAATTTTTTTGCTTATATTTATTGCTTGTTTTTCAAAATAATGCAATGCATAAATTAAATACTTAGATAAGGAAAAAGATGAAGTAATGTCACAATAAGGCTAGAAGATTTATTATATTAAAGGAAGCTTCAATTAGTCTATTATAACTAATTGAACTCTTAATAGTATCATCTTCAATCATTAGTATTAGTATTTGAAAAATGAAAAGGGAAACTAGAACAAAATAAATAATCAAGATCGGAAACAATTCCACATCTAAGCATTTATCGGTATCGAAAGCAATCATATTGAATATTCATTAAATTATTCTATTCTCTTTCTTTAGCGTATTGCTGGTTTCACTATTTGATTATAACAAATATAATGCCGTATTGCGATACTTACTGCATGTTGCAGTTCAGGAAAAATTATTGAATTTAGTTCAAAGTTCATAATATATAAAAGATAGCAACTATTATCGGTTGATAACTTATCAATCGATTTCCAACTATAAGTATATAAAGAAAAAAATCATGAAATGTTCGACATATTTAATAGATAAAAATTTGACAAGAAGAAAAAGAATAAAGAAAAACATAAGTTCAATTAAAAAAGAAAAAACATTAATTTTCTTGTCAAATAAGTTTTGTTTATTTGACAGCTATTTTAGCTAATTAATCATATAATGACAATTTTCTCTTAAAAATTAGCTTTAAATACTTCTACTGTGAAATAGTAATGATTACTTAAAATTAAGAGATGCATATGAGTTTTTTAAAATGTAACAATCAATCATGATAATACTATACTATTTTATAATAAAATCTAACTAATTTAAGATAGTTTGAAATATGGAAAAATATTGAATTTAAGGGAATGATGAATTGATGGGTTGAAAACTATAAGTTTCTTCACTATATGATGATGATCATAACCAAAATTCAGTAATTAAAAGTTATATTAATCGAATCAAACAATATCAATAAATTTCCATTTTTTTTTCCTCGTTATTTTCCAGAAAAATAAATCGACAACATTTCTGATAAAAGAGAAAATGTCGGAAATGTAAAATGTCTTAGAAATGTCGAAAACCGTACAACGCAATCCTTTTCTTTTTAGTGTC
The DNA here is from genome assembly GCA_024305405.1 of Dirofilaria immitis. Classification (NCBI taxonomy): domain Eukaryota; kingdom Metazoa; phylum Nematoda; class Chromadorea; order Rhabditida; family Onchocercidae; genus Dirofilaria; species Dirofilaria immitis. The sequence goes on from JAKNDB010000014.1 coordinate 266,807, forward strand.
ACGAAGTTTTTGTATCAAAAAAAAAAAAAAAACAATCTTAACAAATTTGTGAATTTTTGAAAAATACGTGATTTTCATTAAGTAATTCGGCGGCCTGCAATATCTTACTTTGCGTGCTCATCTACAAAGAGAGAGAGAGGAGAGAGAGAGAGAGAAAGATGCAGAGAAAAGCACTTTTTTGTTGTTTTAACAAAAAGTTTATTATTTATTTTCATAGAGGTGAGAGGAGACAAAAAAAGGGGCCATGTTATAGCGAATCATGAAAGGAGTAGTGACAAATGCGCCTTCAGGTAACAAGTTGAAGGACAGATAGAAACGCTACTTTTAATGTGATACCTGTAAAAGCAAATTTTTTTAAATAGCATTATGAGAGATTTGAAAATGTCCTCAATCAATACTAAAATAGTTTTCATGAAATTCCATAGAATATCAAAAAAGAATGTTTGTCGTTACACTGATAAAAGCTAAAGACGAAATCATACGTAAATGATTACTGAAAATATCGCATCGATTTTTCTAATAGCGTACAATCATGAAATAATCAAATAAAAACGTAAAATGAAGAAAAGAAAAATTTATTTATCGACTATATGACAACAGAATTATAGCGATTTGTCATTCATTCACCTCACATATTTATATTCAAGAAAATGGTGAATTTAAAACTCAAACTACAAAAATCTTCAAACGCCATCAGATTTTATGACAAAGTTAAATAAATGAAGTTATGTTTTCTTCAATTGCACAATTGCGGTGTTTGCAGATAGTTATGGAATATGAATGTTGTAAACTAATAAGTCGAACTTATCAACAAAACTTTTGAACAGGTTGATTGCTTAGCCATAAGGCTATAATAGCGATTACTATAACTTAGAGCTATTAGTTAAACACAATCGAAAGCTGAAGGTATTTTACCTCTAAATTGAAATCACAAAAATATTTCAACAGATTAGTTGCGACCTTTCCTATCTTCCGAAATAAAAATAAATGTTTAAGAATTCAACAAGTCAGAAAATAAATTTTTTTAAATTCCTTGTGTGATTTTATTTTTAGTTTTACTTTTTGATCACTTAAGCATAAGTAATGTTCAAATGATCTTTATCACTTCTAAAGAATATACAAGTTTTTATCATATGCAATTAGGAAATGATAACAAAAAAATCTTCGAAAGTCGTATTAATTAGATATGAGAAACAAATTAATTATTGATAATCTGAAAGGTGATAATTTTTCATCAATAAATCATTTAATATTTAGAGAAATGTTTGAGCTTATAAACAGCATTCAATAATTATAAGATGGTTCAAAAAAGCTAGTCCAAATTTTTTCTTAAAATAATCGTAAGAGATTTATGATATCAAATTAATTGAACTTGATAGGCAAATAATTCAATATAATCTATTTATTAATTAATGATGGCTAAAGTTAATCATTCCTGGATATGGTGCACGTATTGTATTAATAGAAAATTTTAAATTTCTTATCGATAAACTATTCCGCCTAACATTATTAGTAGGGAAAAAAGGAAGAAATTATATTTGGAATTAAAATAATCACACTACATCTCTTAATTAGGCTATTCACATTAAAAAAAATCTAATAAATAATGATGAACTGTAAAATAGCTAATATCATTCGAATTTATTGACAATTTAAAAGAATAAAAAGATCACAAAATGAATGACTTTTTAATTAATTATCTTTTCTATAGTATAAAAATTTAGAGAAATCTTTTTTGGAAAGAATTCATGGAAAGAGAATGAAATCAATTTTGAGTGATGGAAATGTATACCTGAATATTAATTTTTAAATGTTGAATTGAAATGAAGATGTTCAATGGAAGAGCGGAACGGAAGAAGGAATTTTGTGACGAAGTGAATGAGATTGTAATGAACCAATGAATGAAGGAGATCGTATCAAAAACGAGGAGAATTAAAAGATTTTATAGTATCACATACTATAGCAAAAGTAATCTTTTTATTAATTATTTTGGAATATATTAAGAAAAAAAACAACAAAATAAGACAGAGGAAATAACTGAAACATATCAAAATGAAAGTTATAATTCTTTAAATTTCAAACAAAAAACTATTTATGAACGTCGGAGAGAGAATTTGTTTTTCCGTCGTTGAAATATTGGGAAAAACCGGAAGAATCATTTGTAAAATCGATTCCATTCTATTTCTCTTTTCCTTATTATTTTTATTTTTTCAATTTTCCAACTTCTACCGTACCAATTCATAGATTCTTTCATGCATTATTATTTTAATTGAAATGTAAATGACAGGAAGAAAGACTGATTTCAAAGGAAAATGATGACTCATATATTTCGAAATAATAGGTTTTATAAAGATGCTATTTAAATTTTTTTCGGCGAAAAGTATTCTAGCTCAATTTTTTATCCTTTAATCTCCAGCTTATTTGAGTACCATATTGATAATAAATGGAAGAGATAGACAAATCGTTAGATGATTTAATGGTTTTGCAAATGGTTTTATAGAAAATTTAAAAAACAATTTGAACAATGCTTTAACACAAAACTATTTCTAAGCACATTCTTGAATTTTAATAAAAACAATTGGAACATTTCCTGTTTAATATTATATTTCGAAACAACGCTGATATATTTTTTAAAATTTTTGAAGGCTACTGAAGTATAGATTGATATTTCACATCCGCAAATAAAAGTGTCAACTTAAAATGAAAAGGAAAACGTCATTGTAAAAATTTGGAACTTTTAATGACAAGGAGAAAAGAAGCGGTTGCTGTATTTCTCCATTTCGTATTCATCATCCGAACATACTCGTATGTTATCCAAACTAAATCTAAGTGTATGATTCCTCCTTTTTATAAATCTTCCAAAACAAAAAAAAAAAATTGTCACTTAACAATCATTCCTTCTTTAATCTCTATTATTAAATATCTAATATTTAATTCAATAATCCAATGTAAAGAAAGCTCGCTCGTGTAAAAATATACTCTTAACAATTCAACATTGCCATTTAGGACACTATTAAATTTATACGCTATGTATTCGGTTTTCTGACATCATATTTGTGCTTCAATTTTCTATAAACTGAAGCTGATTTTAACTATTCATTAAAATGAATCTATTAAATTGATATAATCTTTCAATTACTTGTAACATCAAGATAAACGCACGCGACAATGGAAATTAAATTTTCAAGTGAACTATGGAGATATATCATAGCCAAATAAAAAGCACGACAAAATTTATTATGTAAAGATGAATGTATGAAAGCCTTTATACAGGGAAAAGTGATAATCAATGTTCCATATCAAAAAATATCATCAGATTGTAATTATTATAATTAAGAAATTTCATGTAATTGCTGGTTGGATAGATAAACGATTAGCATCAACTTATCATTGCCATTTCATATTTTTCATCATTTTTTCTGCAATTGTCTTTGTTTTGCATAACTTAGGCTTTATGTCATTTAAAAGAGCTGATATTTTGAGCACATAGTCGAAATTTTTGTGTCTTCAAAACTTATAAATAACATCGTTTTCATTAATTTTAAGCAATTTTTAATTTGTATAAAATATTGCAGTTTTTTCTAATCTTCAATTCATTGATAATTTCATTGTTTTCCTTAATATTTTATAATATTTTTTGAATTACATTACTTTTATGATAGATTTCGATTCCAATTTATTTTTACTTCAAATATTATAAATAGGAAAAATGGTGTTTTTGAAAGATTCTAGAAAAACCAATACATTAACACATCCTTTAATCAACAACAAATATCTACTGAAGGAAGAAAAGTTCAGTCCTCTTCTCTCTGTGATTTCATTTATCATCTGTTTCAATCCCTTCTTATTATGTTAAGTCAAATGTTTAAAAAATATGGTAAATATATATATATAAAAAAAAAATATTTACATTTTCAGATTTCAGACTGTAAAATTCTTCCAAAATTATAAGCATACATTTTTTTTTTCTAAAAATCATTTCCATTGAAGTAGATGCAATCGATTTTTCAAATCAAGTGAATGATAAAGATCTATTTATTTTAGTAAGATAAACAAAAATAACGTTTTAGTTATTTCATATTGTTTTATGTTCCCTTTCTTATTAATTTTTTTATAATTTCACCTAAACCTGTTATATTTTCATATTTGTTTGTTGTGTTCATCATAATGTATTGTTTATGATTCTTGCCATATACTTTACTCCATTCAACAAAGTTCCTTATGCTAGCAACTGCATTTTATTATTTATTTCATCGATTAAATTTTCGAGAATTCTTGATTTGCTATAACAGTCAGTTAACTTAAATCTAAAAGATAACTTAACACGTTGAGAAAATTTGTTCGAAAAAATCTAAAATGCTGATATATTTACTGTACGAGAGAGAAAGAATCAGACAGTTTTTCTTGTTCATTTATATTTGGCTTAATGATTATGAAGTTAATATAAGGTGACATACAAATTATTTCACTTAGCAACTCTACAGTAAGGTGTAATGACTGCTACTATTGATATGACTAAAAATCCAATCATCTTGATCATTCAAAACATTCCAACATAGATGATGCGGAGCTTTGCAGCCATACATACGCCATCTACAAGAAAATAAGAAGGAAATTTTAATGCATTAAAAAATGAGAACAGAAATTAAAAATATAAACATCGCTGAAGATAAATTAATTAATTATTAGTTTCAGTTGTTAGTGCCAATTGAAATAAATTATTATTTTACAAATTATTGGTAATTATCTGAAAGCTATGACGTAATTTCTTACATGAAGGAAATTCCTTCTTTTAAAACTAAAAATTTACTTAGATATACATTTTTCAACTTTTCTGGAGAATATTTTCCATGTGGAAATAGGATTCGACTCTAGCCATGGTACTTGTGACAATATTTTTCGATACTGATTATTTAGAAGCATAATATATTTACGGAAAATATCTGTTGGATGATAAATGGAATCATTGAGGCTTGTAAAAATCCAATTAGAACGTGCATGATATAATAAACCATCACTGTTATTTATCTGAAAATACTGTGTAAATGTTTTGATTATCCATTTTTGTTATTGAGTAAAATTAAAATCAGTAAGCAAGAAATGTAATAGCATCTCATTTAAAATCTGTTTGCAAATTTTTGAACTTTTTCACATTTTCGTGGAAATAAAGATTTCATCTAAAACTGAATTCCTTACAAAATTAGCAAAAGTAAATGTGAGTACATATAAATTAATTATCCATCCATCGTTCTTATAGCAAATTATAATATGATGAGTAAACATACTTTGAATGATCGATATGGTTTCAAAAAATCGCGAACTTTGTGAGTGACTATTATTTGTACACGTTCAGGCATAAAAATTGTTTTTGATGGACCTTCTTGAATTTGGAATTCAGCATTTTTAGCCAAGCAAAATCAAGTTTTGGTTGTAATTTGAAAAAGATCCAGTCCTGGAACCGGACTCGAGCATGCTCGAACACAAAACTGCCAGCCGTATTATTTAAATCATGCATTTTACGCAAAAACGGCAACAGTGTTCCGGACCTGAAATTTAAAAATTTGAATCGAAAAGATTCAAAATTCGGGAATTTTTTTTTAGAAGAATAAGCAAAGGAAAGAAAAATGATATAAAAAAATTATATAATAATACATCAAAGTTCACTGACAACGATTAATGACATAAAGGGAGATCATTCAGGAAGATCATTAATTCTGCATACTGTGGGATAATGAATTCATCGGTATCGACTAGTGCCACATATTTAGCAGGTGAACTATACAAACAATCATTCATACTAAGTGTATGACCAAAGCGATAGATCCATCGATTTGGATCGACAAATTTCGATCGCGGTATCATCTGCCAACGAATCAATCGGATAATTCCCTAAAAAGATGATTTCTAACTAATAAAATGGACGAATATATGACATTACTTTTTTATATGAAAAATGATAATAGTAAATGAAGAAACTAAAACAGGAATTTTTTTATAATTTAGAAACTTCAGTTATGCTGAAATAGAATTAACCTCATTTTTGAAAACATGTACCAAAGATATGATACTTCGAAACAAAAACATGGAAAATAAATTAAAGAGAAGTTTAAGGTAATGTGTTTTTGTAAGTGTTTTTCAGGAATAGGTGTCCTTTGAATGCAAACCGATTAATGAATTTTAGTATTTCATTTTTCATAATGATTTCGCACTAACTTACCAATTTTTCGTAAATTTTTAAAATATCCATTGTATGTTGATTGACTGATACGTAATAAATATGAAACATTGTAGCACCTTGCTTCCTCCAAATCTTAAAATTACTAACTAAGATTATATATACGAATAGATATTTCATATTTGTATTATAATAATTGTATTAGTTTGATGTATTTCATTTGTATTACAATATGATAGTATGTTGATTTCGTACTTCCAGATGAAAACTTTTTCCTTTAAGAAACAGATAAATATGAAGAACAAGAACATCATAGATATAAGTTAAAATTTGTTAAAGCGGAAATAATATTTTAAATTGGTTTGAATAAAATATGAAAAAACTTAATAAAATAATTGGAAGAGCCACTATTCTAATTATTACCCCCATCCAACAAAAGTAGATTGATAGAGTAAAATTTTTTTGAGATTTTTGGAAGATGAATACTCTAATTATTAAATAATATCTATAATTTTTAACAAAGTAAACTTTATTCTTATTAAGAAATCGCTTAATAATATACTTAGAACGAAAAACATGAGTCAATTTATATCATAAGATAATTAATTTTAAACTATAGAAAAATTTTCACGCCAATAAAAGAAAATATGCAAATTATATACCTCAATAAATTGTATAAATGCAACATAATTCCAATACCAGTAAAGAGGTGGTACACAAACATGTAAAATGTCATGGTATTTCTGAGGAAGCGATTGTAACGGAATAACAATCATTTGATTTTTCTCAGTCAACATTATTTCTTTCTGAATTTTTAAAAATTAAAAAAATATTCTTAATAATAATTTTCCATTCAATTATTAAGTGCAAAATAAATTGGAATTTTTTCGAAAATTTTCGATGAAAATAAATATATTTTTTATCATTATGTTACCACAATTTTTTGTGTTAAGAAACATTTTGTGTTAAATCTAATTTGCTATAAAAGATAATGTGAACGTCTTTTCTTAGCTATAATATATAAAAGCCACTTGTAAATAAACTTTAGAATAGAATTTAATACACTCTAAAATTGCTATATATATGCAAAATACCGCCAATTATTATTTATCACAACATTTCATGACAAACTTTTCCCATAAATTTCAATGACCTATGATGCATCATATAAGTGCAGCGAGAAAGAATGAAAAATAGGACAAGCATTATAAAAGTATCCTTGGAATAATGATTACTTATTCTGAAATACTTACAGTAGTGATGGAGAAATTGGTATCTCTCATATTGAAGATGAGCATAAAAGAGAACCATTTACACTGTGGTACCCATTTCCATGGGCAATCATATTCTATCGTAACATCCTTTGCCGATATACATTGTAAACCATAGTGAAGGATCACATTAATATCACGACATTGACTGAATGCCAAAATTCGAATTAACGGTTCCTTTCGTCGCAGATCCAGAAAGGCTTTATAGATAAATAACGTATCATCTGTTACATTTCCTGTATAATTCATCACTAGTGGAATATTTCGTATATCTAACTTCATAAACAAATGCCATCTTAGCGATGAAATAGTTTCTTGTGCAAAACTTGAAATCTCTCCAATGAATGTTTGAATTCGATGTAATATCAGGTAAACTTTTGTTATTAGTTCTTGTTTCTCCTTATCAGTATTTTGAAGCATTGTGGACTCTAACTTTACACTCCTTGATAGTTTGTCATAAAAGGAACATCAGCTAAATGAAAAGAAGTATACAGCATGTACCATAAAGTTATCAAGGATGTTAAAATTAATGGAACTAAAAATAGTCGGCGGAGCTTTCTATAGAAGCCGAACTTCATGCTAAAGCTTTTGATCGAAAGCATCCACATCATATCACTGATCACAATTAGTTGATCGACATCACTGAAAAGATTTGAAATTTAATCGTATATTTCAATAAAGAACAAAAAAAATTGTCATAAACATAAATTAATATTTCTACCAATAGCAATATTTCTATCTATGAATCAGTGACAATTGAATCATTAAATAGATGAAAGAATTTTCGACAATTCTATCACAAAAGTGATTGTTTATGCAAAATATGCAATAGAATATTACTGCATGCAAACGTAGTATTAACCAAATATTTCTTGAAAAGAGAAACAAAATAAAACGAAATGAACCTATATATAAAAGTGAAAAAGGTGGAGATGGAAGGTAAGAATTTATTACAATAGACAGAAGGAGAAATATATTCGAGCAGACAAATAAACATAAATAAATAAAAATGCAAAATTAGCATAAAAAAATGAATAAAAGATCGATGGCGTCATCATTAATTAACGCATATTTCTATACGATCATAAAAATGCTTATATACGGAACTTAATAATTGGCTCGTGAATTTTTTCAAAAAGCAGATGCTGCACTTAGCCATTGACAATAACAATTATCCATTTAACAGCAGCCATCGTGAATCTCATAATAAATGGATTGTAATTAAATCAACAAAGTAAAATGCCAAACTGAACGATTTAGATGATATTGTTGATATTTCAGACTATCTGAATAACTTTTAATAAATAGCGGGAAAAACAGAAAATTATGATAAGAGCTGAAATTTTCTATTAATATTTAATGATTATATCAAAAACTGTGTCTTAATTAGTACTTCATAACTTAATGATTTTAACCTTAATAATGAATGATTAATATGATATTTCTTATAAGATATAAATAAATTTAGCATGAAATGATATCTTCGGGCATAAAGTTCACATATCTTCGACTATAAAGTTTGCTCTTATTTGGCATCACCATAAATAAATACTTTCTGAAGTCTGTTTTTCGACACGATGGAATTTTTGTGTTTGTAAGCTAAACAGTGACTTGATTTATGATGGATATGAAATATCCGGCTGTTTAAGCAATTTACAAATTGACTAAAGTTATGAAATTGCTGAATAAATAATTGGAATGTTATATCACCAGCTAAGCTCTTAATTTTCTCACTTATGCTAAAAATTTTCAATAATCCGATAAAATAAGCCAACTATTTTTCTATCAATAATTTTTACTTAAATAATAGCAAAAAAAAAATGAATAATGAATATTAATTTTACATTGTTATGCTAATAGAGATTATATTATTTTTAATTTGTAATGTTATGATATGCATATATATGTAATATTAACTCAATAAAATATATACATTCTTTGTTAACCAAAATAAACTAAGCAAAGTTTTTTAGCAATAAAATCAATAGAAATGTTATTATCGGATTTTCTGAAATTCAGTCAATTTTTCAACTATTATATAAGCAGAACCAGTTTTGTGTATTTTATTTTAAATTTTCAATCATTGAAAATGAAAATTTCATATCAGCATGCGCATAGTTTTTCGTTTTTCATGATTTCCATTTTCTTGGAAATGGAATTCTTCTTCCAGCAGCGAAATTAAAAGATGAGGGAAAAGAGAGAAAGAAGAGAGAGGATAAGATAGAAAGTAAGTATATGGATTGTATACAGTTGTCAATGATATATAATTAGGAAACGAGTGAAACAAAATTGGATGATATTGGTTGTCTTGATCTAGCGGCCTGTTTCTTCAATCTCTCCCGATCTTATTTACCTTATTCTCAATCTTTTAATTGGGAATCGATATGACAATATATTAATTACTATTTCTTAATGCCACATAATTAATCTTTCTACATTTTTACTTGTCTTAACCTTTTCTCGCTTTGTTTGTTCATTAATTTTAGAATTTTAATGAATTCAAATCTCTTCTGATAAATACGATTAAATGAAAAAATGATCCTAGAAAAGAGAAAAGATACAAGACAATCGAACAAAAGAGGTTGTCTGATCGATCTACAGATTGCACAATTTGAATTCGAATGATGAAGTTTTCAGATTTTCATCTGCATTATCTGAGGATAAACAGGAGAAACTTGATGCTAGATATTGTTAAGGATATTAGTGCTTTAACTTCCGTCTCTTATTTATTTATTTATTTTTTGCTCTTTTTCATTCTCCATATGTTATTCTTTTTCCAACTTCTATATTTGTAACAATGAATTTTTCTTAAAGAATTTTATTTTAATAAGTTAAAAAAGCACAGGGATTAATTTTATTATATATAATACATTCTATTTTATTCAAATTATAATTTCTTTCTATTACTTTGAAATTTATTTACTTCCAATTTATTCTATTGCATAGAAAAATGATTGAAATTTGTTAACAGTTCTATGACAATTTATTACTGTCAGATGATTTATCAATATTTGCATTTGCGAAAGATTAAATATGTCGAAAACATTTTTCTCCGAAAGCAGCACTATTTGTTCCGTCTAAACTTAAGCAGTTAGTTTCAGCTTTTCGAAAGGTAGTAAATACTGCAATAACGAAATAAAGTTAGACAAAGGTCATATTTTTGGCATAATTGTTTCATTTGAAAGAAGATATTACAAGGGCATATAGAACATAAAAGGTGTAAAAAATGGAATTGTCATTATCAGCATCTAAATCTCGACGAAGAAAAAACAAAAGAATTTTGAATAATTAAAAATACAGGTTTTCAATTAAGGCTATAATTTGAATTGATCAAATGCAGATTAAAGAATGGATGAACTAAGTACTGATGAAGTAAATCTGGCAGTTATCCATTGAAGAATGGTTAGTAGTCAACTATGGTTTGCTTTCCTACAATTACACAGATGATTGAATGATACAGTGTACATATTATAATTGAGCATGTAGGAAAAAGTTCGGTCAAGGTTGAAAAAGGAAAAAAAACTTAAAAAGGAAGCAAAAGGAGCAAACATTTTTTTAGGAGATAAAAAGATAAGCAGAAAGAGATGGAAATAATGAAGAGATGCAGAATGAGGAAGACAAATGTTAAAAAAAAACTTTTTGTTCGATAAAAGAAATGATAGAAAGAGTTGGTTGAATGAAATAAACATAATAACCTTGACGATTGAGCCAAAATAGTAGTACCCCATTTAGTTCTGGTGACAAATGACAGTCATTTTAGAGCTCTTTTCATCACCGCATAATGGATATGTTCCGATTTCTTCTTAAGTTTTACTAGGTTTTACAGTATCGTTTTAAGATATGATCTAACTGAAATAGTATGATACGTTGGATCAACCATAAAAGTCAATTAAAAGAATTCGTATCGTTACAAATTAATTCATTTTTATTTCTTAATTAAATTTTGATGGAAAATAAACAATGATTATGGAATAAACTTTGTGTCAACTTTATACATATAATTAATATGATTATCATAATATGATTATCATATTATAATATATTGGTATTTATAACGGTACTAATTCTTTTAATACAGAGGAACATATTTCATTGTGTTTCATTACTAAAAGAACTTTTGTAATTTCAGCTGCTTTCATTTATAATCGTTTAAGAATTTTTTTCTGTCCAAAATTTTCATTCAAATCTTTATCTAACCTCAACCGAGTAAACTTCTTAGTCCAATTAATTTTCAGCTATGGCCTATTTTCAATAAACAATGAATTAATTTTGTAGTATGATATATAAGTGCAAATATTTGAATTTTAAATTGAAAATTTATTTATCAATACTAAATTAATTAGCAAATCTTAGATTTTCTAGCGGGAAAAAACATTTAATGGCAACACTCGATGGTCATTTATAGAAAAAGAAAATCATTTTTTATGTAAAATTATTTTCCAAAAGAAGAAGGATTGAAATAAGAAAAAGACAAAAATAACTCAAATAATATTTTGACATAAATAATAAAATGAATGAATGATATGAAACACGCAGTTTTCATACAATAAAATATTTGAATTTTTCTCATGTACGCTACGAACTTTTTATTATAATAGTTTTTATTTTCAAAGATAGTTTTCTTTCAATTCATTTTTCAACAGACAAATTGTTTGTTACAGGTAATAGAAGGCATAGATTTAATAAAATTAAATTAATTGACATTTTCTGCATTGCTATGCCATTATATATTTTACGACATTGCTATTTCACTCATAAATTTCACGATCCAAGATTTTAAATTGTCAAACTCATTGTATTTTATTGTGTAACAAAAATCATAGATTTATAGGATTTACTTGTTCTAATTAAAATAATCCTAAATCTAACAGATACTACTATATTATGAAGTTATTTATATAAAATTCAGAAAATTTATGAGAAATTTTTGGTTCAGAAATTTGTGTACGAGATATTTTAAAATTAAATTTCTAGGTATTTAATTATCTTTTTACAAACTTAAAAAACCACAAAAGGCAAGGCATAATGCTTCAATCTTCCCATTATTTAGCAGCATATAAAACTTCAAGAATTCAGTGCTTGAAAATTTTTTTATAATTATAAGGTTTCTCAACTTCTTTTCAGTTCCGAGTAGTTCAAATAAGCAAAACTTTTTAATTTTAATGAAACAAAATTCATGTCTTTATTTTTAGTTCTTATTTCACCTGTTGCCAAATCTTTGCTTTACTCTTGGCTTTATATTAAATTGAAAAATTAACTAAATAAAATTTTCTTAATCAAACTAAATTGAAATTTTTGGGTTAAAAGGATGTGGGAGTCAATAATTTTGAATTAAAAATACATTCAGTGACTTTTTTCCATCAAATATATATTTGTTTGGAAAGTTATTTAATATATTAGTCCATATTTCAGGAGTTTTTCGTAAAATTAAAAGTCGTTACGAAATTTTTGAAGCAATCTTGATCTAACTACTGAATACGCTATTTTGCCACTTCTGGATTACCCAACTATCAGAATATTTCCAGATTCTCGTCGAGAACTCAGGAGATTTGAAATTATTTTGTTAGTTGAATAATTTGAGTAGATGACCATGACTGATATATAAATAACATTTAAATTTATTTAGGAGCATAAAAGCTAAGTAATAAAAATATTTCAAAGTTTGCTTCCCATTCTATTCAGTATTCAATCAGATACATTTTTGGAATACTTCACAGAAGTATTAAATTTTTGTTCAGAAGCTATTGTCACTAAGCGAATCAAAAGCAATTATCCTTCTAAAATATTTTATACATTCCACTACATCGATATCCCGAGAGATGAGTCAAGCTTGATTGTTATGAATAAATTATAATACTGCCTGAGATAACAATTAAATCACATTTTACAAAAACATAAAACTTGTTGAAATCTTATAAACCCTGATACACAATTGTCAGTTAAATTGAACATAGCGCTTTTAGAAAAGCCTGAAAGTATGTCATAATTTATTCCTGAATTTCGCTCAACCTTAAAAATGCTTAAGAAAAAGACTCAATGGATCTTTTGATCAGTGAAAACTATCTTTTCTCAATTGATCATAGTGTCATGCATTTTTTTCGGATAATTTTCAAACAAAAATTGGCTTTTGCAATTCTAAAAATCTTTATTTGTATTTCTCGAAGCAATTTTTTTGACTTTTCTAGCTTATGTATCATTTTATGCTTAATTTTAATCCTGAAATCACCATTTCATGCTTTCACTTTCTATTAAGTTGGAAAAAATAAGATTGGAAATTTGGCTGAAATATTATGCTACTCTCGAGTGCTCGAGTAAACTGAATAAGAAATGAGCAAGCTATCGAACATATTAAGCATTCAGAAGATCAAATATTTCAAGGAAAATTTTGGTTGACATAGAACATAATGACAGGTGTTCTGTTTTAAATATTTAAAAACTTTTGCATCATACATTTCTATTCATTACTATTTAGATAATTTGAATATGTTTGATCTCTTAAATGCTCTAAAACTGTCATCCAATTATCGCTCAATTTCTCATGGCAGATAATAGAAACTTTTGATTGATTTGCAGTTTTAGAAAATTTTGACCATATAATATTTATAAATCCGATAAGTATTTATTAAAATTTAAATGATGACATCATTTTCTAGATCATTTTCATTTTTAATAATATTTATAAACAGTACAAATTTCTGTTTCCATAGAACAGGGGTGACTATTTAAAATCAATGAAAAGATGATAAAATGATTCCATCTTATATGCTTTTCTTTTTTTTTTCAATTGCTAATTTTCATTTCTAACTTAGTTACATTCTTAGTTTTTAAATGCAATTTTCATCTATTTTTAACGTTATAAAAGAAACTAATTTGTCGTTTTTAAATAATTTTATAGATAGCGAGCGAATTAAAAATTGAATTATAGTGCGCTTCTGAATTACAATTTAAATCAAAATGATTTAAGCGCAACATGGCGTCTATAATTCATAAATTACCTTTTGTAATTACGAATTTGAACAATAAGAAATTTTTTACTGATTTATAAAAAATTTATGAGAAAGGATTGATTTACTATAAAATGTGCGCTATGTATTTACCTTTATATCTCTTCGTATCCATTTTTTTTTTTGAATATAATGCATCTTTTTTTTGATCTCATTCGTTTAATAAGAAAGTATGAAAAATTGAGTAAAATTTATTGACAAAATTAATTTCAATTTGATATCAATTTTACATAAATAGATTATATATTCTCATTTTAATTTTTGAAATATGAGATAGAAAAAAGATTTTTTTGCTGCCAAAATTGATCTGCAATAATGCAAAAAAAAAAAAAGATAATAAGAATTCATGAAATTAGTTTTACATATAATGTTTCAGAGGTTCTAGGAATATAATTTTGGCCAACAAGAAAAATTGGATTTCAATTGAAACGAATATCGATGCTGCTTTTTCTGATGCTAGCTTTTTATAGAGAAGTAATGGACCTATGCAGTACACTTCTCCCATATATCTCAAAAGGTTAATATTATTTTCACTGTCACATATCTTTATTCTATTTGTACAAACATGAATCATATCACTTAGAATCATAAATTTAATCTATATGCAAATGAAACTTCATAAATACACTGAAATGTAAAATAGTGCATGCAAAGCAATGCAATTAATCAAATTTCAATTTCATATAATTTATTCTTCGTCATGGTATTTACAAACGATGATGCGCTACAAACTTGCAGATCACCGTATCGTCTTTATCGACCGTATCAATTTGAAGTTCCGCATACTATTCCTAACTGTTCAACGACACTCTATCGTACTCCAAACCTCGACATTTTATCAGAAATTAATCGACGATCTAGACGACTTGAATGTATTGTGTCCTATCAGAAAGTTTTGACAATTACTCAGGTGCTTTCATTCCTGTTTTAGCTTTTGAAGAGACTTGAAGAAAAATTTTAATTTAAAAATACAATAAATTATTTTATTTGTCAGAATTCACATGAACTGAGCAAAAAGAAAATTTTTGTGACTTTTCTGTTTCACATCTTGCTTCAATTTCTTTTACTCAAGAAATCTTTAACCAATTGCTCTATTATATCTTAACTGTTCGACTTCATTCAGTTTCTATTTATTCAAAATTAATGATGATGTCTCAACAGGAAAATGTTATGAATTGTTCTAATATTTTTGAAAATTTTTTAAACGCAGAAAATATAACGCAGAACTTTTCTAGGCACAAAATTTGTTCAAAAAAAGAAGTGACGCTATGTTTTACCAAATCCAAGTATTACTATATATGCAAACGAATATATGCGAAAATAAATGAATTATATACATATGTAAAATATAAAAATATATGAAATAAATTAAACCGAATATAAATCAGACTCTTAATAGTAGTGAAGTTCTAAAGAGATGAGGATTGATTTCTATCTTGAATTCCATTTTCTAAAAACTCCTTCAGATGTTGTTTTCACTACTCCTAATCATATTGGAATTTACGAAAATTCTGTTAGTTTGGGAGCATTTCAATTATTGGGAACAAAGATTTGTGCTTGTAAGTTTCATACCCTTCTCATCTATTCTGAAATGACTAATGTGATTATTATGAAATATACAAATTCAGATATGAGGATTAACATTTATATCTCTTGGTTATCGAGTAATTTAGAGAATAACAAAGTGACGCATAAAGTTTGCATTGCATGTTTCAGATAAGCGAAATGATTCAGCCAGTGCTCTTCGCTACAGCTTCATTCACGACACTTTATTGCGTTTTGCGACCAACAAAAAATACTTCGCAAATTGCTATCGCATCGCTTGTCGCAACATTAGTACCACTTTTCATGTTTCCGGCTCATTCTCCATTTGTATTCAGTAAATTTTCAAAGTTTCACTCTCCTAATTATGCATTTAAATTAAATTATAGTGCCAGGATTTTCAATCGTCTCAGTATAATTCAATTGCATTTTTAAAAGTATCATAAAGTTACAGATATATATTTAATATTAATCGGAGATTGTGTATTTAAATGCATTAAGATATTAAGTTTTTAAGTTATCAATTATTTATAAATAATTTCAAAATTCTCTACTCAGCAAACATGACTAAGTAACAGTAAATTTTTCTAACGCAAGAAAAATTTCCACATGAATTCTAAAATGTTACTATACGTTCCGAAGTTATTTTCATCGAAAATTTTTAATTTTAATTCTCATTAAACAACTCATGTGAGGAGAAAGCCTAAATCTATTAATAACTGAAAAAATTTTTTCAAATATGAAGCATTTTTAAGAAATTAAAAATACCGATAACATTTCTGATGATGATAATTTAGATTTAGATATTGTTTTTGATTGAATATTTCTGGTTGTCGTTGAAATCATTTTTTTTCTTTTCGATCACTGATCTTTTTATTAAAAAAGTGATTTTTCTGAAATTTGGTTGGAAAAAATTTCAAAAATATTTGTTACTTTATGTTGCGAAAGAAATAAATGAATTTTTATGCATGAAAAGGAAAAATGACAAAGGACACTTTGAATGCACAGAAAATTTTAAGCATAAAAATTTGAATCAAATTAAACTTGACGAAAATTTTAAAAACTTCATTTATTGCGTACCATATCGATAAACGTGATATATGAAAAGTATTATCAGCAGCTTAAATTTTCGAATTTCGGAAGATATTTTGGAAAAGGAGAGCAGAATCTTCAAAAGCTAAGAAATTTTTTGATTTGTTCCGAACTCTACTTTTATTTACTCATGTGTGTTTTGACAATAACTTTCATATCCACTTGAGATAAAATAAGAAAGTGTTGAGGTTGGTTCCAATGCTATCTCAAGCCGTCATTTTTTCGATCAAGAAGTAAAATACAACAGCCGAGAAATATATCAATCATTAATTAATTAATTAACAAAAATATTGAAGTATAGTATTTCATTTTAAATGCAGTAAATAATTTTAGTAGATATTCTTTTCTAAAAATACAGAAAGTT
The DNA here is from genome assembly GCA_024305405.1 of Dirofilaria immitis. Taxonomy (NCBI): domain Eukaryota; kingdom Metazoa; phylum Nematoda; class Chromadorea; order Rhabditida; family Onchocercidae; genus Dirofilaria; species Dirofilaria immitis. The sequence continues at coordinate 284,255 of JAKNDB010000014.1, forward strand.
TCAAGTCTAAGCTATCTGTATGACTTTTTTAACATAATTAAAATAACGAGCAAAAATAAAAATTTATCCTATCAATGAGTGAATAACGAAATAATCTATAAAAACAAATCAAAAAATATTAGTGAACGAAAAGTTTTGAATAACTAAAAAATGATCTGAAGAAAAATGAATTGAGAGATTTCAATAATCAAAAGTTTCAAGTAACAAAATCAAAAAATAATATTTCTTTGCTGTTACAGATGCAATTGAAGCAGTAAGCCTGAATCGACTAATGAATCGGCCATCTACGCTGAGCGATGGAATAAAGTCTGAAATTTCGTCGATATCAGATGGCACAAATAATTTTGAACAACTACAACGATTAACTCAATTACCTATTCTTACACTTTCTAAAAATATTGGAGCACAGGTTCTTTAATTAAAATTATTTTCTAATTTTTTTAGTTCACGCTATAATTAGCATTATTTCAGAAATTTTTCGAATAATGAATTTTGCTATAAAACTTAAGGATAAAGAAAATTTAAGCAAGAAATGCTAGTTTACACCACTTTTTCATTAAAAGAAGAGTGTAAATCTGAAAATAAAATCGCATCAAAAAAGTGACATTGTTTGGTCTAATATTCTTAATTATCATGAATGTATTGGTTTGCGATCAAAATAAGTGAGCTCATAATTAATAGCCTGTCTTGTTCCTGAAAATATAAATGATGTAGTGAAAAGTTCAAACAAGCTATCATGCTAGAAGTAATTAAGCGTAAACTATTAAGATTTTAAAAAATTAAAAGTAAATCAAAATAAATATATTTCATGAAAATGAATTGTAATAGGCAAATTTTGAAAAATCTTTGGAAAAAGTGCAAAAGTCCCAAAATAAATCAAGTTGAGAATGTAGTTAAATAATTTCAAAAATTTAACTTTTCTAAATTAATAGAACAGCAAAGATTAAAAGTTTTACATAAGCAATAAATAATTTTTCAGAATTCAAAGTCAGTCTCAACGTTTTCTTCTGTTACGCCTTCAGCTTCTTCATCGTCGTTCTACGCAATTCAGCAACTGTTCAGCTTGCAATATTTGTTGATCGCTTATGCATTCTTTTCATTTGCCTATTCAGTTCTCTTAGTCTTAACATTAATTTCTTATGTCCAACTTATTCAATTACAATAACTTTGTCTAATAAACTTTTTCATCTTTGATGTTATCATTTATCGTTGGTATCGATTAATTCATGGTAAATAGCTGTATTGATTACTGTGATTATAAAATTCACATGTTCTTACTGAAATGTTTAGCCATTATAATACGCTATTTCTTGTATGAATTTTGAAATATAATTTGTTAAAAGACTAATTAAAAAGAAATTTAATTCCTACGAATAAAATGCATAGCTAGCAGAGCAATAAACAGTCCATCTGAGTTCATTTAAGTTGTCGTGTAAAACAAAAATAATGAGAGCCGCTTCCTTTGTAATCAAATATCAGTGGCGGTTTTGGCTTGAAATATTTCAGGTCGAGAGTTTTAATAAATTACATTAATTATATTACCAGTATTAGATTATTCAGCTCGAAATGCCAATTTTATTCTTATTTATTAAACAAAGAACTTTTTCATTGTAACTCATATATATATATATATATCAATATTTGTTTGTAAGTATATTATTAAACGATTTCCAATGACGGATAGAGAATTACTTTTTCGATAAGATTAAAGTTTATTTTGTTAAAAATTATGGATATTCTGATAATTAATATATACATCTTCTAAAAAATTCCAAAAATTTTACGACATCAATCTGCTTTCTTCGGATGAAAGTAATAATTGGAATGGCTTTTCTAATTGATTTGTTAATTCAGTTCCTTTATTATTGAAGGAAATAATTAAGGTTTATTTTACGACTGAATGGTCAATTTATTGAGTTAAATTTACATTAAAATTAGCAATTTTATAAATCTTTTTCATTATTTGATTTCTTTCAGTTGATAAAATTAAATATTTGAATCTTACGGTTCAATACAAAGGTTCGTATTCTCAAACCGCGTTTATAAATTTCATTTAAGTTATCAGTCGTTAAGACTTGTCAGTTCATTCAATGTTATCTAATCATTAATTATTTTTATCACTAATCAACAATTAAAAATGAGGGATATAGCAATAATATTATTACTTCAACAAGTAAATCATTGCTAAAATTAACCTTTCACCACAATTAATTTGGTGATTGATTCTGTTAACAGACTAATCCTTCTTGATTAATTCACGCTTGACAAAAAATTGTTTTTAAAAATATGTATTTGAAAAATTTCAGTCATCCTGCTGCTTCAATCTATTTAGAAAATAGGTACTAAAATTGAGTCATTCATTTTTGAATTTAATTTATTCATTATTTTAAAATGAAAATTATTTGAAGTGTTAATTTCAAACAAAATTTGCTCACTTTTTATAACTCATTTTATTCGTATTAAAAGTAACAAGAAAAGAACACCCACAGTATATGGTTTATCAATCATTTTCGTTGTTTTTAATTCCTTAATTTATGAACTTTATGCTAATTCTTTAGTGATAAATTATTTGATAAATTACAAGCAACTAATTTATTTTACATGTAGTAAATGCAATATTCTTTTGTACACATAGTAAATGCAATACTTTTCCATTTGAATATCACTTTGAAACTTTTATCAAACCATAGAACTAAAATTATTTGGCACTGATAAGGCATGAAGGAGAAATCTAGACACTCTCGAAAGAATGCAAGAAAAGATTTCCATGTGATATAATTAAGTTCTACAATCTAAAGCACTATCAAATGTATTTGGAAACTATAAACTTTATTTCTTTTGCGAGATTTTCTTCCGATAAATTCTCAACAGACGTGCAAGCTTCGACTTCCTTTGAGAACATGATACTGTGGATAATTAAATTTTTTCAACAAATACAGTGATATAATAATTTCATTTCGCTATGTTTGGCTTAAATTATGCTTCAAATATTTTTTAATTCGAAATCATTCTCTTTATTTATAATCCAATCATGTTGAATTCATTAGCAAAATCGATTTTCAATTTTAAATGCTTTTAGAATCTTTCGAGAACCATATAAGAAGTAGGTGCAGCTAAATTATTCAATTTATTAGACTGGCGAAATTTCAAAATACTTCGTGACGATTTTGACAAATTATAAATTGAGAAAGGAAAAATAGCTTATTCGATCCGCAAGAATAGAACTTCTTTTAATTTAGATGCTAAACTTTTCATCTTGTTTAGAAATATCCTATTTTCATTTCATGAAAGCCCTTTCGTATTGATTTGTACAATTAATTTCAATATATACGATATTCTTCCGAATAAAATGCTAAAAAATTTACTGGAATTGCAAAAATTTTATTTACAAATCTAACTTACGGAAACTCAGAGAAAACTTTTCTGCTTCTCTTCACTAGTTGAATCAATCAGATTTCAAGGAATTTGATACATGATTAATGAATAATAATATACCATAGTTAATAGACAATAATATATAATATGAAACTAATGCAGAAATAACGAACAAAATTAATAACATGTAAAATTAGCAGCGCATAAAATTATTATCATGTTTAACATTCACCGAATGGAATATTAAATTCTAATTATCAAATTTATCATCAACATAATTTCTAATTTACAAACATTATGAGCACAATTTATTATTTAAATAGTTACCTTTTATTCAAATTGTTAAAAAAAGCATTATGATAAAGAGAGATTTCAATAATTATATCATCATATTTTATCGATTTATGTTGATTACTATCATCAACAAGTTCGAGATTTATTGAAATTTCTTCTGAACATTTCATCCATCAATTTACATTATCACAACACGAAGAGAAGAAAACATATGTCTTCATCATAACTGACATTTTTTAAAATTTTTTTGAAAATTTGAACTTGAAAAATCTTTCGTACTTTTTTATCTCCTCATTTTATCAGTAATCATTTTTCTTTTTTTTTTAAATTTCATAGTCATTTTGCACTATGATAAGAAAAGGATTAGTTTATTTTGTAAATTATCATTACTTAAACATAATGTTTTAATATAGCCTTCGTAAAAAAAAGCGAAAGAAAGGAGCGATTTATCTGAATGGACAAGTTTTGCCAAAATATATTGCATGCCTTAACGTTCAGTAAACAACTTCGAAATGACAGAAATTCATCATCCACTTTCATTATCATCTCCACTTCATCTCTGTCATTCCATACTCCAAACAAAACTTAGATCTGAGCTCAATTTCACATATTATTTGCATAAGGCGAAATAAACCAAATAAAAATTTCGATTTTGTCAATGCTATTAATAAAACCGAAGTGAGTTCATCAGTGGAATTTTGTTATTTGGATTGCATTTTTTTTTAATTTTTAACGCCAATTTATCTCCAAATCTTCATTAATTAATTTAATTTTTCAATTCGTTCAAAAAATACATATTTATATTTAAAAGGAGAGCAAAGTGAATTTATCTGATGATGCAGTCATGAAGTTTCATATCTCAGCAACCTATTTACGTATCTGCTGCATGTTAACTAGCTGATATGGAATTTTCTGATTTGGCTTCAAGACTTCCACAATGGATTTATTTCCGTTCATCGTTCTGCTTAAAAGAAACTTTTCCCTGAGGCAAATTGAAGAATAGCTATGCCCGTAATACTATTAGTTTTCATCTCTTTTCAATTTAATTGAAAAATTTTGTCTCTCTTTTTCAAATAAATTTCTTTGCAACGTTCTCTGCCGATAAGCTAGTCATAGAATTTTATGCACATTAACATATTAGATTGAAAAGCGCTTATTTTGAAAATTTTTCTAATCTGCACTGATTTTTTCACTTGAATTTTCTTAAGCTTTAAAATGATAGAATTGAAACTTGAAAACATGAAGTGCTCAATCTATGAAATGAGATAGCCAATCGTATGTACCAAACAATTCCTTATTAAGTAGATGTCACCTATCGTGGTGAAATTATAATGCTTTACAATCTAATATCCTTGATACTCAAATCTAAGTTACTGCAAAAATAAAATTTCAAATTGCTTTTACTTTAAATACATTCGTTCTGTGGAAGATTATAGTTTATGAGGAGAACAGATACTTAGTTATATTTGAAATATCGAAATAATAAAGTACGAACAAAATCAATCGTTATTCTAGCATCCATTTGACATTTTCAATATTTCTTGCGAGCGATGGCAGCAAAAGGATAAAAGTACAATTCAGATACTTTGTAATTATTCATTTAATGCAAAAACCAAAAGACAGATTCACTAAATCTCAAGATAACAATGACATATTCAAATATTTGGTCATATTTCATATCGAAAAATAAAGTCAACAACTTATCTTATTTAGGTGAATTATATCTTCTTATCTTCGTATCTATAATTCAAAGGATTAAATTGATAACCGAGGTTTGATACTTTTACAGAACTTCTAAAATTTTTTCAATAATTGGCATCTCAGCAACCAATTAATCATATTTTTCTGTATTGCAAGATCTTGAATCAATTTGCTTGATATAAATAAAAGTTGCTATCTGAAATAAATGGTTTTAAGAAAAACTAAATTTAAAATTAATTCTATCTCTTTACATAAATAATTAACAAACTTTCATCTTATTTTAATAATTATTCATCTTGTTTTGTTTGTGCATTTAATATTAATCATTGTTTGATACAACATTATCATAGTTATAAATAGAAGCATTTTATTTCCATACACTATTTGCATATGATTTGCTGCCTATCATTCGAGATTGCGATGATCAAATGTAAACGCATTGTCATAATGAATTAAAATTTTCATTTCAAAAACTCATGATAAACTGAATTATTTTGAAATTATTTTGAAGCGTGTTCAAAACGATCAATGACAAATTTAATGATACAACTAAGAGTCAGTAGGTATTCTAGCAGCAGATTTTAGAGCTTCATTGATTTCAGTAAAAGGAAAAAAAATTTGTGAAATTGGCTTGCCTCTTCATATTCTTCTATGTAATTCTTGTCACTTCTGATATCGCTGTGATAGTCTAGTTCTGAATATCACTTATTATATATGCCAAATAATTATGCAGCAAAATTATTACAATGATCGACGATTTTTGTCAAATATTTCTATATGTGTGAGAAATAGAACAAAGTGATCAAATATTTAAGTAATTCCGGAGAAAACCCTCATGAATATTCTAACTACTTAAAACTATGACGAGAATTTAACGAAATTTTGTCCGTAATCATCAAGAAAATGAAGCAGAAGAAATTGTTAAGAAAGGAAATGGACAGAGATAAAATAAGGCGGAGATAACCGTAAACAGATACTACGAGCATCATCAACTCTAAATAAACATTATTGCTTTGCATAGCTGCTATATTCGCTTTGAGTAATATTAGAGGAGGGATTTTTTTGTTCTTGGTACCTACCACGCCCACGCAATAGTCATCACACATTAAAATAGGTTAATTTTGGTATCATATATCACATATTCAATTAGATCATAGTACCATGCTTAACCAGCTCATTATTTATACTACATATCCAATTAAATCACTGTTAATACCACATTTTAATAGGTCGTTGTTAGTATCGCGCACTCCATTAAGTCGATGTTATTGTCATGCATTTGATTAGTCTCGATTATATCAGTGTTATGCATTTTATTGTTATTACTGATCCGATTAGATTCCAATTAGATCATTGTTGATATCGTGAACTTTATTAGATCACGATTAGGTCGTTACCGATACGTGCATGCACTCGACTGGATCATCGTCGATGCCATCTATTTTGATCAGATTGTTATTTGTGTCCATTTTTTGATAAATGATCTAAACCAGTTAATGATTTAAATCGTTTATCTTATTGATCCTAATAAACAGTTTTTAATTACTTTTAATTTTTCAAATCAATAATAAAGAGTTTTTAATTTCAAAGCATTAATAAACCTCTCTTATGCATTGAAAATGATCTAATATTTCGGTAATTAAATCTTCTTCAGGGAACAATGTGCCGAACTTTTCTAAAATGAAATCACACAAAGCTTATCTCCATGGCAAATAATCTATTAATTTAAATGATAATTAAAGTTTGCTTTCAATTTTAAACGAATCACAGGGAAGAAGCACAGCAAATATAATTTTTAAGGAAAGAAATGCAATTATTTTATTAATCCCAACTATTTAAATAGTTGAGGTATTGGTGATAAAATAGTGAACACACACTAAGGTCATATATTCATTACTTTTGACCTTTGACAGCATGTATTCAATTTGATTACATTACAGTTATTACTACTTTGTATATTCTAGTTTCTATTAGTATACTGCACTTTTATTTTGTCAAAGATAAGATTAAAAGGACGGAGAGTTATTTGATGCAAATATTTCTAATTTTTTTCTTTCATTCCTTTTGTTTATGCAGTCGATCAGTCCAATTACCTCATTCTATTGAAATTGAATTTTTAATTTTTCCTCCACAATGCTTTCTTTAATCTTTCAATGCACATTCAGACAATAAACCCGGGAATGAGCCATCAGCTAATACAATCTCTTTATAATGGTTTCAGATAACATGCTGGAACTTTTTATCCGTTAAAGGGTAAGGAACTTTATCGAGATTAATTTAGCTCTTAATTCCTTTCATTATATAAATCATAATAACGCATACTTAGTTTAGAAGGAATATTATCTGCTTCTGGTGAAGTTCCTCAGATTGAAGTGACATTTCATATAGATGCAAATGGAATAGTTCATGTTTCTGCAAAAGATAAAGCTATTAAAAAAAAACAGAAAATATGTATTCAGTCTTCACATGGTTTATTTGATGTGAGTCGCATGGTGAAGGAAACTGAAGAGATGATTGTTTCAGTTCATATGATAATCTAAATTTAAAAGCTTAAAAAATTGACAAAGAAGAAGTAAAATATTAGACAGATCTCATTATATCATTCTTTCGTTTACTGTTTAAATCTTTATTTATATATACTTGTAAAAGCAGTTAAAAGACATCTAGGCATCTCAGTTATCGTAGATTTATCTATGATCACTTTCAATCATAATTTTAAATTAAAGATATATATATATATTTTATATTTATTTTAAAATTTACGTTTGGCTAAACATAAAAATTATTTAGACGTGAAATATTTTTCTATGCACCAAGTGGTTCTTGCTTGCAGTAGTGGACATTTATAATCAAAAATAACTTGTCGTTTTATCAATTACTATCTCTTTTACTTATATCAATTTTTTTTTCTTATATCAATAATGTCGAAGCACTGCATTTATTTGCGTATCAATAGCTTCAAGCAAGCCAAAGAATATTCCCTTGTATTGTTTGGCTAGCCATATGACAATTTTTTTTTTAATAGGTCGGTTTACTTCCAACATATCGTTGTAATTATCGCGGTATGATTTAGTATTGCTCAAAAACTGATATTTAATTGCTTGCAGAGTTTTGAAGAGTTTCTTGCAATGTGAAATTTTGTAATCTAAATCACTTTTAAGCGCAGAAGTTATCTGCTTATAGAAAGTTGCAATTTATCAATGATTTTTAGATAAAATTTGCGCAATTATTGACTTTCAAAGTTTTCTACATTCGTAAAATAATTTGATCAAATTGTCTGTGAAACAAAGTATAAAAGTGCTATTCGAAAGAGAATTCTTGATGAGTAGCCGAACAGCAGTATCATGCGTTGATGTCAATGATATTATGTCAGCATTTGGTGATTGGACACTGAGGCTCGATGTAAAGGTGCATTTTTATTTATAATTTTTTTGTCCAATCGAAACTTTATTCTGATTTCTAAAAGATTTCAAAAGTAAAATTAAAGTACTAATTAAGGGTTTCAATCGAATTAGAGTAAACATTTGGAAATTTAAGAAATTGCAAATTTAACTAAATTTGATTAAAAACTATCAATAACAAAAGATGACTTCAATACTTTCTGGAAGATTATTTGCACATCTCATCTTTTCTTCATTTTTCAATTTTTTTTCTTTTTTTTTTAAATTTACGAATCCTGGATCAGTTAGTGCAAATAATGAAAAATTATGCTAAACAATACCATAATGTTTATATGATATCGACTGTTTTGATCCCAACTATTAAAATATTTTACTGTTGTACGAGAAAGAAAAAAATATTAAAATACATATGAAAATTCTGTTTTGTTAATAGATTATTGAACATCCTCTTTATATCTTTAGCTATATCTTTTATTAATTTTCTATTGAAAGCATAATGAATTCTATTTTGAAGCGCTTTATTGATTTAAATTATTCGAAAATTTCCCTATTTAAATAGAAATTAATGAGCAATAGCTATAAATATTTCACATTTGAATGTGTGACTTATATGTATCGAACATAAAATTTTTGCTGTCTTTCAACTTTTCTGCAAAAATTTTAAAAACTATTTTTATTTTTGAATATTTCGATTTTATTCAATGAAGCATTATTAATTTTATGCTGCAATTAACTGGAGCGATACAATAAGGTATTTGTCATGTCCAGAATTTTTTACATTTTGAAATTTTCTGCATTTTCACTTGCTTTCTTGACATATTGAAATTAATGGAAGCATAATGTTAATGATTGACCCACCTAAATTTTATGAACTGAATTTTAGAAAATCATGTATTTCTATCTTCATGCTTGAAATATTTTCCTCGATATGAGTTTAATTAATCTTTTTGACAAATACCCAAAAATAAAGTTAAAAACAAAATAATAATAAAATCACTTTAAAATGCTAATTTGATTAAAATTATTGATGATACTAAATTTATATAAGAGTAATTCTTTAATTCTGTTCTATCACTTATTACTCAGAGTAATTCTTTAATTCTGTTCTATCACTTATTAAATGATACTATCATATAAAATTGTATTTTTTCCAAAAATTCGCAAGCGCAATTTAATGGAGTATTTCATCTTCTGGCTTTAAATTGTAATCCCAAAAATCAAGCATCATAGTTTGTTACAACTTTTTACATTCTAGAAAAATTTTAATTTTTTGATAAACGTCAGGTGTACTTTCCATTCCATAATATCAGCTTTTTCAAGTCTTGTAAGTTTTATTTGTCCAATGATGCAATTCGGTATTTTCGAATAAAATTTCATTTAAATTGCAATTCCTAATTATCTTTAATAGACTTTCTTCGTAACAAATATTTAAAAACATGTCCAAACAATAAAACGAATACAAATCGATAAGAAAAAAATAAGTAAATAAAAGAATAAACAATTCAGAAAATGAATCATAAAGAATTTTCTATTTTTTCACCCATTTTCAGTATATCATTAAAACAGACCGACGATCATCCAAAATTGCATTATAAGAAAAAACAAACTGCAAATATCACTCCTCGGCTAAAAGAATTGACATTTATATTTAGACAACAAGGTAGTCATGATGAAGGATTGACTAAAAGTAATTTAATCAGAAGTGAAAGAAATGATATAGTTATTCCTTACTTCATTACGAAAGAAAAAAATATGGTAACAGTAACTACCGAAAAGATTATAAGCTGTATTTGTGAACAGTTTTTCCTGTTCATTCTTCCATAAATTTTAGTTTACTTCCATGAATTATATATAAAATAAACTCTAACTTTTTCTTGAATTGTTATTTATTTCTATTATCGCTTTCATGTTATATCCATTAATTGTACTTAGTAATGATATACATTCATTCATATTTGCAATTTAAAATTTAAAAGAAAAATGATAATTAAAAATAGTGAAGTTCACTTAATGTAAGTACACTAAACGACAATAAAATCTATAATATTTAACAAAATTTTCAACAAATATTCTATGTTACATTTTTCAAATCTCAAATAAAAATTCCTATAAATTTTTAATAATATTTGAAATCTATGAAGTAATGGAAAATAAAATGAATATAAAGGGAAATTTGCCATTACAGTAATTTTGATATTAATACGTAAACATTTTTTACAATAATGAAATAAAATATTTAATAATTAATCCTCAATGCAACAATTTTAAAACTTATCATAAGATAAATTAAATGAAACGATTTAATAATAATCATTAAAAACTCCTTCTACGAATAGATATGCATAATAATAATTAGATCTTTATAATTTGAAAATTAATAAATATATATATTTTCAAATTATTTTTGTTATTTTTCTAAGTTTTAAAGATCCCTTTCAATTGCATACTGCAAAATATTTCGATGTTAGACATCAAATTTTATTTAAATATCAAGTTGAAATGAAATCTTTCTTCATAGAATTTTTTATCCTTCGTCTCTGAATCATTCCCTTATTTTCACTCTTAATAATCTTATTAATCCTGCTTCTGGGTTTAGCAAGTTTTGATAGCAGAAAATTAAACAGCAGTTTTAATTTGAATTCAGAGCAAATAGAGAAAATAACACATCAATTCCCACTTACAAATAATTTGTTTCTGCAAATCTTTAAATTTTGTATTTAATTGATTTTTTATCATTAAAATGTTCATTGGTTTTTTAAAAATTATTTCATCAAATTTATTTTAATTTTTATATTAATACAATGCTGAAAGTAAAAAATTCAGTTCATTTTTAGGGTGCCGTAATTCTTGCATGCAAAAGATTTTTATTGTTCAAATTTTGCCCATTATCATATTATGAAAAAATCGAAAATCTGGATTCAATTTTCAAAATTATATTTGATAAACTAGAAATCTGCAAACATTTCTTCTTCAAAATTTTTCAGAGAAACTTCTTAGATTTTTAATATCAATTTCAACCTCGAACTACAGTCTTAGATCTAAATTTAATATTTTATGCCTACATTTTTTATTTCGAACATGCTTTCCTCGAGAGTTCATTTGTTTTTATGTAAGCCTAAAATGTAAATTGGAAATGTTAGTTTGTGCGCAAATTTTTCAAGTTGTAAATGAATCGCAAATGTCGAATTTTGGTTTCGAATTAAAGCACAATGTTATCGAAAATGAACTAAGAGTGAACAAAAAAGTAAATTTCTTTAAAGAGAAATGTGAACTACATTCATTTTGCTTTGGAAAATTTTCGGACTAAAAATTTTTATTTTAAATAATTTAACACAATTAATTAAAACATCATTATTTATCTTATCAACATAAACATATCATTAAATTCATGTTATCAAATTGTTGAAACACGCAATTTAACATCAAATTTTTGAGCTTGTTTATGCAAGTAATAATTATGGTTCCTTATAGCTACAGTGTATTTGCTAAAAAGATAGCCAAAGGCTAAATTTATAATTTTTGAAGTTTAGAAAGAAGCAGAAATTTGATAATGATAACAAAATCATAGAATAATGGTAAAATATCCATAATAGCTGCTTATAATTTATCAATTTGTTTTTTGCTTTCGCCTTTCCCATAAGACTGACAATAATAATATTGCAAATTGATGAAAAAATATTTGAATCTATTCTTTCATTGATCAATCTAATTTTCATCAAAAGAAATATACTGAAAGAGAGCCGAATCCTTTCTTAAAAACAGCAAAATTTATTAAAATTACTTATTTTTATACGTAATATTGAATGTAAAATTTATTTTTCACATTTTTATTAGATTTTTTAAAAATTAAAAAATAAACGTTTATCAGTTAATGGAAACAAAATTTTCATTAAAAACATTTAATTTCAATAATTTCTGGTTAATTTAATTTGAGAAGACTAGCATGCATTTCATGAAATTTATAACAAATTTCATTAATTAAATAGATATTAACATTTTAAATAAATTTAGATGTTTTTGAAAAGAATTTTTTCTCTTAGGACAGTGAAAAAAACGGAAAAAGGAAATGCTGAAAATATATTCTGCTACTTATGAAATTAGAGCATTAATCGAAAAAAAAGATTGCGCATAGTAAATCATTTTAACTTCCTCTACCATTTTGACCTTGATGAAAGGAATCAATTAAAACTGAGATAAACCTTGTCAAAATTTCCGCTACTAACATCATAATCTCATGGCTTGACTATTATATCAAATTTTGGATCATATAAGTTTCAGCCTTTTTTAAAAACGATTGTGATACATTGGCGGATGCTCATTTAGGAATAAATGCTTGTAAGTGTTGAGACATTATCTCTTTTATTCTGAAAACTCAGAAAACTTTGACATAATTTTGATTATTCTTAAGCAGTTATCAGTTTTTACAATTATGTGAACAAAAACATTTGAATCCTATTGGATTGAATTTCTAAGAATTATAAAATATAAAGTCAATTTCAGTTAGCAGTATTTTATTCGCATTGCAAATACTTTCATTGTTCTAAATTTATTAAATTAAGTTAAGTTAGACGGAATTGCACTTTAAAATTATTTTAGATATTTTTATCGTTAAAAAGTCGAAAAATAAAATATCAATGAAACTGAAAAAATAAGCAATTATATAAATGATTTAGCGATTTTTAATTATTTACGGTTTCCTTGAATTTATATTAAATTTTAATAGAAGAATAGTTGATGATAAACACTATAATATCTATTTTCAGCTTTTTTATTCAGCTCTTTATGCGACAATATTTGTTATTGGGTTGATTGGCAATGGTTTGCTCATTGGAAGTTTAGTGAAACGAAAACGAATTTCAGTTCCAAACATATTCCTAATTAATTTAGCTATTTCTGATTTGGTTAGTTCTTCGCTTTATGCATATTCAGAAAAATCGCTGAAGTTTTTTTAAGTACTTTTCTTTTTTTTCCGGAAAATTTCGATAATTTTCATAGAAAGTGTGAAAAGTATGAAATTTGGCCAATTTTGTAGACTGATAAATCTGTTAATTTTATTATATTCCATCAAGCATTACTTTCATATGCCGAGAATTCTAATTCTTTTTTTCCTCACCTAATCATTTTTCACATTTTATTAATAAATTTAGTTGCGTTTTAAGAGGAAGGATCTTTATATTCGCAACAGCAGACAGGATACTTGGGCATTCAATTTGAAAATCCAATATCTCCATTACTAGGAGCAAGTGGCACTTGTTCAAGTCAATAAAATTTAATAAAGGAAGATGCAGAATGCTATTATGAGTGATTTTAGTACATCTAAATTACTAATAGGGCATGATTCATTTTCAATGATCTTCTAATATATGCTGTAATTAGCTAAAAATATCTGAGGAATCTATAACAATCACTGTTGCTAAAAATTTAATAAGCGATTAGCATTTTATAAATTCGAAGGCAACCAGAAGAAAAAAATAGCATTTTATAAATTTTTTTCTAAAATTTAGTATAGCTGTAACAAGATAATTAATGATCATGCTGAAATGGAAGATTTTTAGCTTAAAGATAAATGGTTCAGTATTATCATTTCAAATCATTACCAACTACTAACTAGCATTTTAGCTGCAATATACTTTGAACGTATTAGTTTTGTTGATAAAAGAATAAAATTTCAAATAGAATTAATAATTCAAATTCGTCATATTTTTTAGAACTTAATTTGCACGAAAAGTCATTTCTATTTTTCCTCTTATTCTATTCTAATTTATAGCAAATATAATAATGATTAGTGAAGGAAGGAGAGGAGGAATTTTTTTGGAGGAAAGGAAGAGACCTACTGAAAAGATACTTTTTATAAAGCTAATAACAGGATTCATTGAAGAAAGTTTCCCAAAGGTCAATTTCTTCATTTCAAAAAATAATGAAAGCCATGAAAATATATATGACATTCATTGCTTCTAATACAAGAATTTTTAATAATCCTAAGTTTTTATTAAAAAAATCACCCATTTTCGGTTGAAATATTAGATAAATATACTTTTACGTCCGATCACATAGCTGTGATTTAATTTAATAGAGATTTATTAAAATCAATACATTCATTTGAAGTTAAAGCTATATGTCGACAATTTCGCTTTTCAATGATCCATTTAAATTAAACTGGGATTATTTTAAAATATATATTAATGTGAGAGAAATTATAATTCACCATTTCATTATTTCTTTTTCGTTGTCTTGACAATTCTCTGAAATAAATTTTAAGTAAGTAGCATCATTTTTGAAAGGAAGCTCTTTTTTAATCAATTAATTAACCAACAACGTAGCATTTCGCATAAAAATATTTGGCTAAAAAACGCTTCATTTTTCAATAACCGGAAGTTTTATTACCTGATAACTTCATGATTTCGATTACTTTTAAGAAAAAATTCAAGAACCAAGGAAATTTTTCAAAATTTAAAATTCAAAATTGATTGTTAACTAATCACATGATGTTTTCAAATTTCAAAGATAACTGTTTTATTCGATCAGTTGATTAAAATATCGCTAAGGTCAAAAATATCAAAAGTTTTTATCAACGTATTAAAATGCTTAATTTCACTATCATTACTTACAAAGTAATTTATATGCCACATGTAATAGAAGATTACAAGTAACTCAATATACTACGGAAGAATTTGCATGTAATAGAATATTAGCATAACTTTTTCTTTATGACAGATAAGGATTCAATCATTTTTCGCAAGTTATTCATATCATTTTATCAATATATACAAATATTTATCACATAGCTATTGAATTTGAATTTTAATTAAGTATTTGTTTCTGAAAATAATTTTTTTTTATCCTTTTACATTCACAGCGATTCCATTTTTCCAATTTTTGCTCGTAAATTGCCTTGTCTATTTAAGAAATATTTATTTGATTATAGTTATAATTATTGTAAATAATCATGAAATTGTCATTAAATTTTGACAAAATCGTTTTTAGAAGTTATTCAAATTTAAAAAAAGGAAAAAAACTTGTAACTTTTTCTATTTCAACCTTATTAAGCTGCGAATGACATCTCAATCACATTAGAATAAAATTCAATTAAATGTGATTTTTGATTGAATTTTTTATGGTTTAAATGTTAAATCGTTATGACAATTAAGTGTTGAAAAGATGTTATAAAGCACCATCAAAAATATTATTTCAGCATAACAGATGATAGATTTAATTGATTGAGAGTGAAACATTATTATTGCTTTGATAGGAATTGATAAATAGTACAGAATGTATAAAATTTAGTAGGAATTATCAAGTTTACACTAACTTTAATAATTGCTCTAAATTAATGATCAATGAAAAGCGATATGAAGCGAGAAAAAAAGACAAGACTGATAAAAAGAGGAAATGATTATAATGTGAATGTATTTAAATTAAGCATTTTGTAATAATTTTTGCTATTAGCTATTATCAATAGGATCAGTGCTAATAGATCGATACGGATAATTATGATTTTCAATCTGAAATTGGTTGAATAACAGCAGTCGCTTTACATATATTTGAAAGCTTTTACTATATTTAAACATATTTAAGGAAATCTTTGTTCAAAAAAGAATGAAAGCTTGCATTTTCAATTCGTGATTCGAAACCAACTAATTCTCATATCCCAGTAGAGCAATTATGTTTCCCTAACTAAATATGCGTAACAATAGGTAATTATAACTGATAATGATGACGCTTTTAAGCCAGAATTTTACGGATGAATAGTAATGAATGAATTGTTTTTATTCTTCACATTTTCAGAATTTCTCTTGGAAGCATATTTCCAATTTTTAGACTTAAACCACTTTAAATCATATCCATGAACAGTTATTTATAGTAACTTAGAATATTAGAAAGCATATAAATAATAAAAGTTATTTGGCAATTATAAACATTTTTGCTTTATTATAATGTTTATTATAACATATATGAATGATATCATATCATAATGTTAGAATAAGAGCAGAAGTATATTTTCTAAAATCTGGAACAAGCGAGAAAAATAATCCAAATATAAATTAATTTTTGGAAGCTGGCAATCCAACTGATAGTAACATATTCACAGCTTCCATTTGACGAAATCGTTCGTGATTTGTGAATCTCTCTGAAGTGCCTATGAATAGACTTATTTCAGGTTTTTATGAGCTTTGAAAGTACACGATGTATGGAATATTTTATGCAATGATAAAATATTGTAGCAAACACTAATTGATATTCTTAGATTCTCTATCTCCAATTTAAAATTATTGAATTAAAAAGGATGGCGTAGCAATTCTTACCAACAAAATAATCGATAAAAACAATAACAATCTTCAATTACCACGAAATAGTTTCTGCTAATTTCCATAATATAATTTCTGGAGGTAGAAATGAAAAAATTTAATCGTTGCATTTGTAGAAAACGTTATGTTAGTGGCATATGTGAAATACTAAAATCCATCTATTCTTATTCTTCAGATAGGCAATTTATCATAATATAAAAGTATACATAAAAACATAAAAGTAATTGAATTAGCATACTTTAAAGTACACGTATATTTATTTAGTTAATTACTTTTTGCAGTTACTATGTATAACAGCTCTTCCGATAACACCAGTATTAGCTTTCGTTAAACGTTGGTTGTTTGGTTCATTGTTATGCAAATTGGTTCCATTATGTCAAGGAATTTCTGGCATGTCCTTTCCCAATATTTTTACTGTTTATTTTTGTAATTTTAGTACGAATATAAAATGCTATCAGTGTATTTCTTTACTGAATTTATTATTAAAAAATTAAATGAAAACTTAACAATAACTGTTATTGAGAATATTACAATTTTAATCTATACCAAGTATCATGTAATGATTAATGATAACGATAGATATAGATGTTTAATAATTCTTATTTCTTGTTTTCAAGATCCTATTTTCAGTTGATAATTAAATAGTTTTTATTCACTAAAAATTTCAGTCTTAATTTCAAGTTATTGCTTATGTTTCATTGCTGTTGATCGGTATCGTAGTATTGTAATGCCAACCCGAGAACCGTGGACAACATATCATGCGTATTCGTTGATGGCTATATCTTGGCTTACATCAGCAACTGTTTCGTCACCACTTTTGTCACCCAACGATTGCAGCCCTTAGCGCTTGAAAACACAACACTTTGTGGTTATGTAAGCGCAATTTTATATGGAAAGATTATGAATTCATAAAAATTTCAGAATTTAACAGAATGTTTATAAAATCTTATATTTACATGACTTATTTCTTTTTCTTTATCACTACTATCATTGATTATAATTGTGAAATATGACTTATTTCTTTTCTCTTATCAGTTATAATTGATTACTGCATAATTGCATGTCAAAACTTAGCAATTAGAAATTAATAATACTAAATTAATTTCTGTTAATATATTATGCAAAAAATGAAGGATGAAAGTAGAAGTGTGACTAGTGTGATTAGCATCACAACTCCATCAAAATATTTTATTAACTCTCAGTTATATTTGCAGGTAAACAATAACCTGTCATTTTAGATTCCAAGAGTTATGCCATCTAAAAAAATTGTGTAGGTAACTTAATTCATCTTCGAAGAAAGAATTTTCTTTTCTTACAAAAAAATCAATGAATATGTTTCAATCAGTAAAATATTTCTATACTGTTAATGAATTTGTAGGAGAATGATTTTGAAAATAATAATTTAAAAAAAAGCAACGATTGCGCCAGTAATAGTTTAAGTTGTTACCAAATCTTGCTAACAAATTCATTCATTCTTATACCTGAGCATATTTAGAAGAAAATTTGTAAAAGAATGTTTGGAATAATTCAATTAAAGCAATTACTTTAGAAAGTTCCAGGTCATTCATATTTTCTATCGATTAGCTTATCAACTCTCAGTAATTCGATATTCACACTTTACGCATGCCTTTTAACCTGTAATAATTGTCGAAGCATAATAACAGAAGAGATTAACTGACATATTTTAATGCACACCTGTTTAAAAATTTTATAAAATCGAAAATGCTTGATCATTTTACTATATATTATAATCAATAAATTATTTTCCTTTGTCATCTTCAAAATCCATCATTTGTTGTCAAAATTTATCATGTTTATCACAAAATCATGCAATATAGAAATTGATTAAGTGAATTGATAACAAAACGAAATGAACTAAGAAGTAGAACCATTTTTAATATCTTAACGTTTATCTTACGATAAATTTACCAAAATTTTCATTTTAAATGAATATTATTGATTATTTTTATAATTACAACTTTTCGAAGAAGAGTAAAAAATTCCAAAAATTCAAAAAAAGCAGATTTTTGATTTTTAGTTTTGTGGTGAGTATAATTGGCCAGAAGATAATCGTGTTAAACTATTTTATGGCTCTATGCTACTTGTTTGTCAATACCTCATACCGGCAACTATCATGACATTTTGCTATTGGAAGATTTTACAAAAGGTTCAGTTTTTCGCCTAAAGTTTCATATATTTTGAAAATTTTAAGCAATTTTCCCAGCAAAATCTTATTTTCAATTTTTGTTGTGAGATGATTTTTGTGACATTTTTATTCGCCATAAAATTATAAATTAGTTTTTATGATTTTTTTAGCATTTTTTGTTCATATGAGATTGCATAATAGAAAATCAATTTTACTTTTTTTTTTTTTCAAAGACAAGTTTTTAATTGTTATGATTTTATTCTTTTACTTTCGAAATCCAATAATTTATAATAAAAACTTGAAAAATCATTTCTTAGGTTCGTGCTGACTGGATTGTAGCCCAGCACTCGATGTTGACCGTTGCTCAGCAAGCTCAAACTGCTGTTCGTAAACGACGGGTAATGTATGTGTTGATATTGATGGTGGTCGTATTCATGGCATCTTGGCTTCCTTTAACCATTGTTAATATTTTTCGTGACTTCGGAATAGGTAAATTTTTTGAAAAGTTTGATCATCATGGCTAGAAGGTTGTAGATTATCTTTAAATACTATTGAATAGATTTCTAAATAAATTACATGAAATTCTATTAAGGTACGAAACAATTCCCGTTTATAAAGTGCTATTAACAAACTTTTTGAGAAAACAAATAAACATTAAGAATGTCAATATGAATTTCTTATCTATTCTATTCCATTTATTGTCTTAAAATGAAAATGTTCATATTTTTTGCTGGCCATATATTATTCCAAACATTGATGGGAAAATAAATTTCTTGAGAAAATGGGAATGAAGAAATTGAGCGCAATGAAATTTTTCACTTCTTTTATATTTAGAATAGTTCACAAAAAGAGAAAACGGAAGAAAACAATAAGAAGTATTTTCCTTTGAAATTTTTAATTGCAAAATTAAATGTCTACTTTTTTAAACAAACTTTTTAGTTAAGAAAAGGGAAAAGCTTTTTAAAGCTATTTTTGATAAAAGCATTTTTCAGAAAAATGATATCAATTTGATTTCATTTGATTTGACATATGAATTTTTGATCTCTTCTATCTTGTATGCTGAAAATTTAAATCGATTAATCAAAATTTGTTCATATATTATTATTGCAGAAGCATTTTTGGATATACAAATGTATTTCAAATTGCTCAATGTCCATGCAATAGCAATGACTTCCATTGTATGGAATCCGTTATTGTACTTCTGGATGAGTAAGGTTAGTTTTCGATTTAAAAAATATTTTAAAATCTTTCCCTTTACTAACTTCATTCTTCTGTGCTTTTTAAGATAAACTTTAATGAAAATGATTGGATAAAAAAGATTTGAAAATTCAATGAAATTTTAAAGATGGCATTTATCCAAATTTAATGATGACGTTTATTCAAGCGATAGACAGAATGTTAGTAAAATTTAATTTTTGACATCTTATTCATCGTAATGAAAGATTAATGTGATATTCGGCTAACCAACTCGAACTTTTCGTAATTAATATGATAAGAATTATTTTTATGATATTTACTTTGTTTATTCACAATTAATTTTATCACTCGAGACCCAGCTAATCGATCTACTTTATTTTGCGCGACTATTATTGAGAAATCAATTTTTGAGTTATTTGATTTATTTATCCATTACTGATTTCAAAATATCAGTTTATCAGCTATGACATAAACCATCAGAAGTAGTGTGAAGGTTAACTTCTCAAGTAGATCCTTCTTTCATTTCTTAAATTCTCACCACTATCTTTCATATTTTTAAAATTTTGCTTTCATTTAATTGCTTGTTCATTTTCATTCTTTGCTTAACAAATATTTCCATTTACTTTGTATAGTTATTTACTAGTTGATCAATAATTCCCTCAATTATTTGTGGGAAAATTCAGTGTATTTCATCATATATGAAATTCTTTGATTTCAAAATTTCCAGTTTTTTGATTGATAAAATGAATAACTAACTCACTAGTTGTAAGTAAGCAAATGCTTCACACAATGTTTGCAGCGACATCGAAAAGCATTTAAGGAAGATATGATAGGAACAGGTAATAATTATCGGCGGAACAACGAACTGAGATTAGTAAAACGTGTCTGTATGTCGAGATCACCACGGCCTGGCAATCTGCTATATGATCAGAATGATACGAATTATAGGTATTGTTTTTTTCATCTTCATACATTTTTCAAAGCATTCACACTATAAAAAGAAACCATTAAGATGCCTGGAAATATGAAAATCTATAAAATCTCGAATTATTCCATATTTTCCGAATTGTTTAATTTGTTGAAGCCATTAGCATCGTATTTTTTTAAAATTTTTCATCAAACAGTCTTAAATAATTCAGAAGAGATGCATTATGACACTTGCTTACTTATTTATATATCCTTAAGAAACGATTTACATTTGATGGTTAGCTATGTAATCAGTTATGACTTCAGAGAATAAAATGAAAGCTTTTGAAAGTGATCGATCCTTATGTTATTTGATAAATTTACCATAATATTTTACTTTTAAGTTCAAAAAAATTTTTGAACAAAATCATGAAATTTCAATATATCAATTTAACTCTCAAGTTAATTAATTCAAAATTCAAACAGCGTTTTTTTGCGCATAGAGAAATTCTTTATTAACTGATATTTGATTGCTGTTTCGTGTCAAAATTAATACTAACGTTTAATGCAAATCGTTCTTTGGGCTTATCGTACCATCCAATTCCGATAGAATGTATTATTAATTTATATAGTCATAGGTTTAATCATAAGATTAACTATACATTCCAAATTGGCTAACTCAATTTTTTCTATCAATAATCTTTGACTGACTAGTAACATTGCAAAGAAATTCAACATTTAATGCCAAAATCAAATGATATTACTCATAATTAATTATTGCAAAATTTTTTTCTAATAATTCCCGTTAATTGTATATTTTATTGATTAAAATTTTATCAAAATAATTGTTGGTATACATAAAAATTCATTTAATTTCAAAACAAAACACTTGAATTAACCAATTTCAGACGCAGTACATTGACTGATCCAACATGTATCACTGCTGAAACAGCCTTTGCGCATATGCATGCTAGTTGTTTCCTTTTGGTACCATTATTGCCACTTTATCAAGCATCATTGAATCAGAAAATACAATTAACGACACGCATAAGTCGGCCAACTTAATGTTAAGCAAAAATTTCTCGTAGGCCTTAATTATAAAAAGTGATGAGAAGATGAATAAGGAAGATTGGAGCATAATAATATTTATATCGAGATATTAAATATGCTCAATTTTATTATATCATCCTTGAGACTTATTCCTGTTGTTTATATGCAAACGAGTTGAAATGAATGAAGCAAATATTATTGAAATAAAGCTTTTTCTGATGTTCTCATGTGTGATATAAATGGATAGCATACCATATATTATCAGAATTAAAAATTATTCAATCAGACGATGCCGATTATTTATGAAACTATCTTCTTACATGGCATACAACAGAATATAATGTATCTCTTGAATGAAAATTACATCACTTTTGATTTCTGAATTGATTCAGTGTTGATCATTCAACCTTGAATTAACAAGCAATAATATCATTTAGGTTTGTCTGAAATTAATGAGAATATTTCATAACAAATAGTTAATGAGAAGTGGCACCATTTTACAACTATTATTAATTACCTCGGCAGGTAGAATTCTTGCAAATACAAATATGCACCTATAATTGCTTCAACTTTTTCATTTAATCATTTCATATTTCTTGTTCAGTTATATTCTTCGATCCTGACTTATCTTTTTTTTTTATCGGTATATCTTCTATAATCCCTTTGCATAATTTAGGAAAATAAGCAGTATATGCAGTATAATATATCAATAGAAATTGCGCTAATAAAATTGAATGATTAAAATTGAGATCTTTAGATCTTAAAAACCAAAACATTAAGAATAAGATCTTAAGAATGTTAAGAATTTTAATACAAAAATATAGAAGTGTTTTCTTTCCGCTCTCTCTCCTCATGCTTTCTCTTGCCCTCTAAGTATTCATTTTATTTTAGAAAGAAAAGAATGTTTTACAAAACATGATAAAACTCTACCGATTGATTGAATCATTTTGCCGTACCAGCGATTCACTGCTCGCCCTCCATATAATTTCACTATTAATAATTGGGTACCAGTGCTTTGAATATGCTTAAATTACCGAAATTTTTGCTCGGAATCTTTTTATTGACGATGATACTTCTCTCGGTTGGCCAGAATCCCTTAATTCTGTCGGTGACATGTAGAAACTATGGCAAAGTACTGTTACGGGGTCAACTGGATGATTGTGTACCCGAAAATTTCCGGTGCTTTCTTAAGAATCCAGTTATCGTTAATTCAACCGAACTCGTCTGTATTATGGACAATGAAAACGCGGCAAGCAAAGCACCACTGGTAATCTGCCTTATTGATTAGATTTTTTAAAATAAAACTACATTTCCCAAAAATATCAAATTTTATAGAGTTTAAAAAATCGTACAATTCTAAATTTTTTGCTTTTTTCTCCCTCTTTTGAAAAGTCCTCTTGTTTTCTGCCTAAATGGACTACATCGCAAGAATAGAATCAATTAATAATTTAGGAATCCTCCTGCTTAGGAGGTAAAATGATATTTAAGTTTTCCAATAAGAGAAGTGTTGAAGTGGAATCATAAATTGTAAATTAAAATCATAATGTTAAGTAAACAAAAATAAAGGATTGGAATAAGTTCAAATAAGAGCCAAGTATAAAGAGATAAGGAAAATATAAGCTAATTCTAAAACAGATGTAATTAGTGCTTTACAAAGAAATAAAAATATAAAAAGCAGAAAATATATAAAATAAAAATGACGGAGTAGAAAAAATAAAAAAAATATATAATTTAGTCAGGATGATTACAGGTATCATGTATTGTAACTGGAAATGTTTTACTAATGAATGAAAAATGTTCGGAGGAAGGCGATTGTCATTCGGTAACTGTATCATGTCCTATTGTAAAACTGGATAATGATATTATCAGTGATAATGATGTGGTAGAACAAGAACAAAATATTATCCCTGAAAAGACACTGCATCATCCTCCGCCTCCACTACCTACTATACAAGAAGGTCAGTTTTCGTCTAAAATTTTTCAAACTGCTTTTAATATTTACAGAAAATTTCGCATCAGAAGCTAATACAAAAAGAAATGACAAATAATGTCCAAAAGAATGGAGCAATTATGTAGAAGTTTGATCAGATCAGAAATTTTAGGCAGTGAACCATCTTGCTATTTCTTTAATAATAGTAAAACTTCCGGGATAGATGGCAGTAATCGAGATAACTGGAAATCTTGCTCAGCTATTGATGCAGTTTGTAGTATAATTGGTATAGCAACAGTTAGCGAATCGTCTATCATATGTGCTATTCATAGGAATGAACAATTGGTTAGTTAAATGAGATTAAACCCTTTTTGAATGACGAAACACTCTTAGATGAAAACTATCCAAATTATGCTTTTGGTTTTGGCCTATTTTTAAAGAAATTATTTTGAAAGGATGAAAAGTTTTCAACTTAAAATTTTTTCCATTCAACAACCAAATGAGAGAAATCTCTTGAAATTATAAAGCATAGGCTTATTTTTAACTTTTATTAAATTTCTAGCATGACTGCCGCATAATCTGGAAGATGGACAAACAACGTTGTCATGATTCAAATTGCTTAAGCATACGATTAAATTGTCCAGTATTGGAAGAATACGAGATGATTCTACCAACCCAAAAAAGTAAAACAGGTTGGCTTATGGTACCTCTACTTTATAAACCAATTCGAAATTCTATAATAAATACTGTTAAGACCTAATCATTCATTAAGAATTTAATTTCATTTAAAGATAAATAAATGTGTAAACAAATTTAATAGAAAATAATTTGGTAATCGAAGCAATATTTTCTGAAATATAAAACAGTAATTGTGTTGGAAATCAGCAGTCTAGATGACTAAGAATCAATTTGCTATATATTGCAGAAAATTTGATTTGCTTTTTTACAAGCCAATAAACCTCCTCAGTGGGATAATAAATCAGTTCAATAATAATATGCTAGGTTAGGTTTAATTTCTGTATATTATTATACTTGATTTAACAGGAGAAATGGTTATTTAACCTAGTTTGGCAAATCTTGGTAAATTCTTAGATATTATTAAAGCAAAAATATGACGATATCAGCGTCTCAATAGTTTACAGGAGTTCTTGGTTTGGTACTATCATTAGCCTTCTTTACCGGTGTAATTGCTGCCTGCATTGGAAGCTATTTTCAACAAGTGTGTTTGAAAACTGCGAACATCAAAAATGATGAAAACGATAACAATGACACTAAATATTATGGAAATATCATCTATCCCTCATATATTGATAAATAACTATTATTTAAAAAGCAAGCATCAATATGAAAATCCATTTATTTTGCTCAAAAATTTCATTCATATTATTTAAATTAATGCTGAATACAAAACACTCTTCATCAACATAATCTTAGGTCTCTATTAGGGTGACAGTGAATTATACTTTTACTTTATGTTTAATTTCAATGTACCTTCCTAAAATTTTTTTTTTTATTTCTAAATATAATCAGGAAAATTTTCAAAAATTTGAGATTTTAATTATATAAGGATATACAGTCGTTTAATTTATCAATTACTTTAAATCATAAAAATCTCTTAATTACATTTAATCTATCTTAGATGATTATTTAGCAAAATTTTAGCATTTTCTGATATATAGTTAATATATGGTGTCAATTCAATGTAATTGCCATTTCAAGTTAAGATGATGTAATTACTACTTGATGGAAAGATATCCGAATGAACGAATCCAAGCACGAATTAAATTATGCAACGATAAAGCGCTTTTTTCTGTTACTAGGCATGATGGAAATTATGAATTATACCGCAAAATTATGAAAACTTTATACTGGAAATTACAAAAATTTTATTTTTATGAAATTTAAAATTTGAAAATTTGGATGAGCAATAGAGATGAACAGAAATAAGAAAAGGAATGAAGGTAAAATAGATTGTTTTTTTGGGGAAAAAAGAATTGATTTGATTTTTAAGATTGATTTGAAACAAAAATAATTTTAAAAATAGAATAGAATATTTTTATTGATATTCAGTAGATTTTCCTGAATCCTTAAAATTACTTGAAAATATTGCTCAAATTTTTGCTTTGTTTTTTATTACTCCATTTTTTTAATTTAAATAAATGCATATTTTATACTAAATCATAAACTTACGGTTCAAGGATAAAGTCGGCGCAAACTGCAATTTATTTATATTGTTGACAATATTCATCGTACCGACAACTGATCTGAAGCCATTGCCGAAAATGCAAGATATTTGTATTGGCGGTGAATAGTTTTCAGATGTTAAAACTAAAATTTGAAAAAATTAGTAATTCGTGAAATGATTTGTAATAAAATTGCAATGCAGTCTGAATCAGTGTTAATTTTACATGTATATACATTATTATCATATTTGTCGTTAATGTTTTTGGTAAATTATTTAGATCTAATTAAGTTAACCAAAATCTGTTAAATATAACAATCATAATTTATTTAATATATTTAGCAAAATTGTGCATGTTTTTTATGTCAACATATCGATAATTATTTGCTGAAGCGAAAAATATATCGAAAAACTTTTCATAAAATATAAGTTGATTAGCTTGCAGGCGATCGATCCGTTTATTTAAATCAATCATAACAGTGATTATATGATTTCTGCTGATATAAGAACTAATATGCCGTTCGTCATGCATTGCTATTGATGATATAGAACAAGTGTCCAAGAGCTGGAAATAAAAATATTCATTCTAGAAATTTTGTGACTACACTGAACTTGATAACAAATGATATCAACATACATCAAACATTGATTTCATTGAACTGATAACTCTGTCGCGAAGTTTTAAATTGTAGCGAACGGATGGCAGATCATCTAATTATTATTTTTTTCAAAGTATATTTTGGAATTATTCTCGATAATATTTTAGTATCTTAAATAATTTCTTTCATTCAAAGTATATTTTACATGTTTTCTTGAAATTAAAAAATTGAAATCTTCAAATTTTTTACGGAAATTTTCAAAGTCATTAATAGTTTACAGTATAACTTTTCGGAAATTAATCAGAAAGTAAGAAAAACAGTTTAATGACTCGTTCTAATGAATCCGGTTGCAAGCATTAGGAATATTCGAAGTAAATCAATGATTAAAATATTAAAATTGCCAAAAGTTCCATTGCTTATATTTCATGAGTACTTATTTAAATCTATTTCACTTTTCAAATGAATGAGTCATTAAGTTCTTCATATGTCCTGAAAATTCGAAATCATATTATTATTAAGAAACAAATTGGATGACATACGACATCTAAAGTGGATTTGTCATTCCTTAAATTGTTGATCCATTAAATTTATAAGGTAATTTTAGTCGTTCTGCTTCCCTTCCAAATATAAAATTTAAGCAATAATTTAATTTCTAATTATAGGTGAGGTGAAGTTCATGTCTATCTTCCTGTCATATGTATATAATATCAGAATATCGAAAAACAATCTTAGAAAAGAGAATATAATTTCAAAAATGAGACAAACCAAGGAATGGTTCTGTATGAGTTATTAAATGATTCAAAAGTTAAAATTACTTTTTGGTTGTTGTTATGAATGGGAAATGAAATAATCGAGCATAGATTTCTTATCTACCTAATTAAATTAAAATAATTTAACTATTTGATTTTCCAATTTAAATAGCTTATCTCCAAGCAGACTTGAAACGAATCTAAAAACAGAGCAACGAATGAAATTACATGAGGAAATTTCATCTTTATGATTCATTACTGTACAAATTCGATCTATCTAATTACCCTCTACATTTCCAGTTCTCTCTCTTTCTCTCTCTCTTTATTAAATAAATCCAGTTTTGACTAATGTATATTAATACTCAAATATTATTTATCGTTTTCTATGAAATAGTTGTCAAAAATTTTTCTTGTAAACAATAACTACCAATTTTACAAGTGTTGATAAGAGAATGGAAAATGACAAAAGAAGAAAAGCGATAATATGGTAATTGTTAATCATAGGGTAAACTAATAGTATGAAGAAACAATTAACATTAAAGAGATATTCGTTTTGATGGAACAAAATCAGATATTCCCGCTAAGTTCCATCAAGTCTTCAATGATAACAGATAATGTGTAAGAAAATTCTATATGTATAAGAAAGAATATCAATCTTTAGTAGCTTGTAATTAAAGATATCATTTCGAATTTTGGTCTTATTAAAGTTTTGTTTGAATCATTTCGCCCATATTTAACGATTGTTGAAATTGAAATACACTTTTCCTATCATTCTGTCTTACACGGCTCAATTGGTACTCTTTTTGTTCCGTATTTAATTCATAAGGAAGTGATACATTTAGATGTGGTTCATCGCCCTTCTATTTTAAGAACAAGTTCACAGTAAATTTACTAAATAATTTGAACACAGTTTTGGATCAAATCTTCGGATGAATGTTGCACCACTTTTTCCAGAAGAGAGGATTTTTTCCCGTTCGTCTTCCCATCATTTTTTATGATGTTGAATGAGAACATTATATGCATTTATATTGGCATTGAATTAGTGAAGATTAATGAAAATTCTCGAAAGTTTAAAGTTGAAATAATTTGATACACAATACTTTGTGCATTCTTTTTCTTCATAACTCATTGAAATCTATGACATTTTTTCATTTTCATTTGGTATTAGCTAAAAAGTGAGACATTTCGCGCATTCCTACTTTCATATTTCCGATTATCTATCTATCAATTCTTTGGAAGACATTCGCATTTGCATCCAGTAGAAATTTCTGAGTCGAATCTAATAACAAGTTATAATATATCATGCAATTAAGCAAATGTACAGACGTATTCCATCATTGCCATAGAATGCTCTTTGACCTTAATGAATCATTTCATTTTTATGTCTTGCCTAAACCTGCTTATTGACATAAATGAACTGTGCGCGTACACACTCTGCACATACCTACACACATACACACACATACACACACATACACACACACATACACACACATACACACACATATATAGATAACATTTAGTACTTATATATATAGATAACGCATATATAGATAACATTTAGTACGCATCAATCAAACTTAAATTTGGCGAGAGAAATATCGGTTGCAAAGTGCTCTCCGAATATATGTCGGAGGGCCGCTACGGTTCAAGCTTGATTTTCCTTCTAAGAAGTTAGCAAGGTGGCGCAGGGATTTTCTGCTGGCTTCTTTGTTAGGTATTCGCCGAATCATCTTTCATTTCATGTTCTACAGTTTTCAGCATTTATTCTTCTCTGAAATATTTTCAATTAGCAGTATTTATTAGTCACTTTACCGGTTGTAATCATTTCCTTGTAAAATTCGATACAACTACGATGCTGTGAAAATTTCCAAGTTGAAATTTTCCAAGTATCAGTGATGTTCGGAAACTATATCATGCATCTGATCCTCTACAGGATTCGATCAAGACGAAAAGCAAGGGAAATGATATGGGAGAAGTAGTTGGAAAAGAGAGAATCAAATTGAAAATTTCAAACTATTCTTCCAGGCAATTCTCGTAGATTTATCATTCCTAAATAGCTTTTTTCTTACCTAATACGCATTTTCTTTCATATTCTTTTATTTAAATTTTCCCAAAACTGATGTTATTGTGAATAATCTTCCGAAAATTCCAAGTTCTTTTTCGTGTTCATTCTTAAGTCATCGGTATCTTTACATTTTTTTCATTCTGAATGAAATAATTTTGATAAATTCTAGAAATCATTTATTTATCCATTCATTGCAAAGCGTAACTTTCGATTTTTCAATTTCCTTTTCTAAGGAAATAATGTACACTTTTTCAAAACTATTACTTTTTAATAGAAAAATTAGAAAGTGGAATCAATTCCGAAATCTCTTGCCATTTTCGAAGAAAACATTTTTAATCACTAGGAAAAGATTAAGAAAGAAAGAAATGGAAGTATCTTAGGAGAAAAGTTATAAGGTATTGCAATTGTTTCACTGATACCAATTTTCTTTTCCTCTAAGATGATAAGCATCATGAAAGCACTCATCCCTTGACTAACGACAAAATATCAGAAATAATCTTTTCCATTTTTCATTTGTCATTTCACATCTGGTTGAATTTATACTTTTTATATTGTTTTGAAGAAGTATTGTTTTAAAACATTAATAGAATGAATTATATTAAATATTTCATGCGAAACATCACTCGAAGAAAAAAAATATTCACTTTTATGAGGGAAGATGAATATATATATGTATATCATTATTTAGGAATTACTGTGTTCTATCGAATATTTTGTTATCTATCAACAAATTTATCACTCGTAAAAATAGTGCTTATGTTTTTATTACAAATTATATTTTCTATATTTGATCTCGAAACTTTTAAGCATTAGCAAAACAACGGAACTTGGGCAATGCATCATGATATTTATTGCCCATTGCATATTTACTTTGGAGAGCATGAGCTAGATGCTAATCAACTTATATCCATTAGTCAAACAATTCAACCTAAGTTCGAACTCACGCTCCAGAATGATTTTGGGGAAAGTCGAGATTTTATCTTTCAGTCGAACCGCGAATTATCAAAAACTTCTAGCAAGGTTCAGTTTCTTTATTATTGAATGAAATTTTATTCAGCTACTACAAATAGCAAGCAGCGCTTATATTTTTGTTACATTACTAATCAGCGCTTATATTGCCAATCAGTCATTTTTTAATAGTATTTTATAAATTACCCATGCAACGAACTTGTTGTCTAAGCTGACTATCTGAATTAAATCTTTTGATGATTGTCCGAATTAAATCCCTAAGCAGGATAACTTAAATCTGTGATTTAAAAATTGTACTATGAGTATAAGAATAGGACATTTTTATATTAAATACGACTTTTCAGATTGATATGCTATGTCATTTCGAGGGTATAAGCAATACTGGTGAACATAGTGCTATGAGCACTTGTTCAATGTCACTTCTTGGGTAAGTTTTTATTATTGAAATATATTTTCTAAATATACTCTGAATGATCTGTGCTATCTTTTGAATTTTAATATTATCTGTTTATGAGGCACCTCATTAGCTTTTCCAGAATTGTTGTTATTATTGGTTAAACAAAAACTGTCAAAAGAACCTAGATAAGTTAAGTAGAATAATGAGGCATTTATTGTATTGTAATATGACTTGCATAAAAATATTGGCAAAATATCGTTTAGTATTATTGGAATGGATCGCGCTAAATAACTTGCGTTTCTTATGATTTTGAAAACCATTTGGATTTTGGAGGAAGTGAAACGAACTTTCCTGTATGAGTAAACAAATCAAATTTTCAGGGGATTATTTACGATAAATGGTCGACGATTTGTGCTGGAAGTGGGATTGAATGCATTATTTCATTTCGTTCCA
This sequence comes from Dirofilaria immitis, assembly GCA_024305405.1. NCBI lineage: Eukaryota > Metazoa > Nematoda > Chromadorea > Rhabditida > Onchocercidae > Dirofilaria > Dirofilaria immitis. Next base: position 315,978 of record JAKNDB010000014.1, read on the forward strand.
TTGTCTGACCATTCCTGTGGTAAGCATCCTAGTATGGTTTTGCTCTTCGTTTTTATATAATTTTTAAAATGAAGTAAGAAAAAATTTTTTTTCAGATTGGGGACTAAGAAGTAAACGATCTATTGCTGGATCTCATGTAGCCGAATATTACGCTCAGTTTTTGGATGGACGTTGGCGTTATGTAGAACTAGCACTTATTGCAGATAAATTAGTGGTTTGTAGTTTTAATATTTGTTAAGGTTGTATGTATTGCATTATGTATCCCATTCAGAATAGCTTATAAGATTCTAAATCATTGTCATGGTATCATAACTGCTATTGAAATGGCCCTAACTTTATTTATCGTTTATTTAACCAAATAAAAAGTAGCAAATTTTGTTCATCATGTTCTAAATTCAAAGCCATAATGGCTTGGCGATTGTTAAATCCTGACAGAATCAATCATAATCATTTTGACTTTTCAAACATTGAAATATAAACTGTAGTCATCGTTATCCGTTATCGTTTGATTAATTCAAGATTAACTTTTTATTTCATTGCTCTTTGATATTTCAAGCTTTCCCGACTAGACGAGATTTGGTGTATTCACGTAGTTAGTATTACGAGATTTAGTATATTCAAGTAATTAGTATTACGAGATTTAGGGTATTACTTAACTGGATATTCTACAATTAAATTGTAGGCAGATTCATGAGTATTATAAACATTTATAGAACTACTTTGTTGCTAATGTTTTTTGTCAATAAATTATTAATATTATAGAAAAAGAATTAGATACTATGATTTACACTTCGTATATATCTTTGAAGCATAATGCGATGTTTGAAATGAATAATTTATATCACATTTCTGACAAAATTTTCCCTGAGATCAATTACAAAATTTCAGTTTGAGAAATATCATAAGAATGTAACCGAAGTTATGCAAAGACTAAATGCTATTACCAATTATATCAATTCGGTAAAAATTTTTATTTTTTCGATGATATTTGTTTTCGTCATTGAAAAATAATATTAAATTTAAAATTTGAATTTTGAAAAAGAGAAAGGGGAGAAATTGTCTTTTCTGTTACCAAAACTTAAAAGATGAAATGTAAAAAATATTCCGAGGAAATGTAAAAATTTCATATTTATTAAATTTGATAGAATGCGATATTTGCTTCCAGTTATACCTGCCGATTAATATTCGGGTAGTCCTTGTCTGGGCTGATGTATGGACAAATGATAATCCAGTAGATATTACATCAAATTCTGATACAACGCTATGGAATTTTTTGAACTGGCGAAAAGGTTTATTGAAAGACCATCCGCATGATAATGCACATTTACTTACGTTAGTGTCCCTACAAAGTTTTTGCTTTCGTTGGCTTTATTTCCATGAAAACATTTCAGTCGTAAAGTTTCCTAGTAACGAATGATTTACCTTTCCAATATAACCGTACATTTATTTACATTTGCCTCAGTTATTCTTATCATTATTTTCATAAATTTTATTTGGATTTAGCGAGTATTTAACAATACAAAATATTGTGTTACGATGTATGCTTAATTTGTCTTAATCCTATAGAAATAAAAAGAAATTTCAGCTTTACGTTATATTTCTTGTGAAATAAAACATTTCGGAGTTTAATCGAATAATGCAGAGTTTTAACGAGAGCATTTTTAATATGAATTCAAATTTTGGCATCAATTTTATGATAAATTTATATTCTAAAATATCAGTTTGCAGCGGAGTTATATTTGAAAACAATGTTGTTGGAAAGGCATTCAAAGGCACGATGTGTTCTTATGATTTTTCGGGTGGAGTTGATATTGAGCACAGTGATCAGGCTGCGTACGTTGCTGCAACCATTGCACACGAAATGGGACATAATTTTGGAATGGAGCATGATATCGATGAAATAGAATGCCGTTGTCCAGCCAAATCATGTATTATGTCACCGGCTACCGGGTAAAATTGAATTTGATTTCCATGTTCTCTTGTTCATTGCAACTTCAAATTTTGAGGAAATCTGAGAGATAGAGTTTTTTGATACTATAGAATTTGATTAGAATTTTTACAATATTAAAAATATATATTGGTAGTATTAGAGTGATTAATGGAGAAATTAATAATAAATAAAATTTTACAACTGTTATGTGTATAAAATGATGTATCTTTGAGAGTGCCATGAAAGTTTTTTTGCAGTGATTTGTTTAGGTTAAGAGTCATAATACCAAAAAAGAGTAGTGTTAGCTGAATGAATTATTACGTTGTTCATTTTTAGTCTTTGTTAGATTTTAAGAATAACTCCAATTTTACAAAATTACGTGAATATAATTTCAAGCATTACCCATCCAACATTTTGGTCGGAATGCAGTATGCGTGCATTACAACATAGTTTTTCTCGTGGAGTGGATTATTGTTTACGTAATTCTCCTACGAGTGTATTTGGTGGTGCACGTTGTGGCAATGGAATAGTTGAAGCTGGTGAAGAATGTGACTGTGGAACACCGGTTTGTTTGGCCTCGTTAATTCTTATGGAAAAAGTTTTGAATTCTTAATGTTGAGTAATTCATACTTAAATTTCGACAAAAAATTGAATTGATTTCAAAAATGTTAAGTCGTTAAATATCACGAATGTGTATATTAAAAATGTGCTTCATTTAACAACTTTTCATTACTAGTGTACGTAGTTATATTCACTTTAAGTGATTAGTAAATAAAAAAATCTCTTTCAAATTTTAAATAATACTACATAGCCGCTGAACATTCATGATAATTCTGGTAATAGAATAATTGCAGAATTTACTATCGGTATGCCTAGATTTTCAAATTTGAAATACAAAAAAGGAAGAAAAAATGATTATTAATTTCATAATAAAATCAAATAAATTTTTTTTCAGAGTTCTTGTATCAACAAGTGTTGTAATCCAGCAACATGTCGACTATCGGAAACAGCTGTTTGTGCCACTGGTGAATGTTGTGATTTGAATACTTGTCAATTGTTATCAGCCACTACCGTCTGTCGTCAAGCAACTAATGAATGTGATTTACCGGAATACTGTGACGGACTTATGGAACACTGTCCAGCAGATTTCTTTGTGCAAGATGGTCATGAATGCCCGAATCATGTTGATGTTAATAGTTTTAACTTATTTGTTTACGTTTTTATAAGGGACAATAATCATTACTTTAGCGATAATCAAGATGTTATGTTGTGTAACTTTATAATAGTGCAAAGCAGACCTAAAAATTTAAAGTGGTTTGTGTTTTTTTGCAGAATGATTTTATTGTCAGGAGAAATATATGGATTTCTTTGAAGGCATTTCTTGATCGTTCAAAAATAAGACTTATTCGCAGGATTATTGTTATAATGGTTATTGTGGAAGTCGTGATGCCCAGTGTCAGCATATTTGGGGATCAACTGGAAGAAATGCAGCACCTGCATGTTATGACCTGAATTTATCTGGGAGTAGTGGTGGAAATTGTGGCTTTCTGCATGAGACGAATCGTTTTGTACCATGCAATAAAAAGTGTGCCTTTTTTAAAGTTTACATAATGTCGCTAAATATTATTTCAAGGATCTCTTTCAGAAAGTTCATGCTCATTATTATGTCATGAGAAAACTTGCTAAAGGTAATTAAAAATCTAATAACAGGCACGTTTTAGTGAAGATTCAGGTCTGTTACACTCTTCAGTTTCATTCTTTTATGAAAGTATGTGAATTTTGAGTCAATTTCTGAATCGCTTACACAACAGAAAGTAAAAAATTTACACATAGATTAAGGAAGGAAAAAAATTGTCCAGTAATGTCTTCAGTGATATTAAATGTGGACGATTACACTGCATACATGAGAATGAGAAATTAGTATTTGGTGATCCGTCAACAGTTTACACGGCTTACACTGGTTTACGGTTAAGAAATGGTGAGGATGTTGCATGTAGAGTGATTTGGACAAAATATATAAGTGGTCAGAAAGAACCTGATCCCGGAATGGTTCCAAATGGTGCAGTCTGTGGTCAAGATGAGGTAATTTTCTTTTTCTGTAGTAACTTTTAGCATAAATTTCAATTTATCAAGGTTTTCTTGAAAATTTGAGTTTTTGATTTCATATTTTTGAAATTTTCACTTAAAAATCTCTTTTTTAGATGTGTGTTGATGCAAAGTGTCAGAATCGTACTGCGAAAGTACTTATGGCACCCAAATGTGAACCAGTATCATGTAATAATGCAGGAATCTGTAATAATATGGGTAATTGTCATTGTGATCCTGGTTATGGTGGGTCATCCTGTGCTATTCCTGGTCCTGGGGATCGGTAAATAGCGGTCCCGCTATTGAAGGTGGTGTTATTCATGTAGGCATTGTAGTATTTTGGCTTCTTCTGGTACTGACTGTTGCATTTATTGGCATTTCAATAATCGTGAAACGAAAACGAGACTTTTGGCTTCATAAAAAGTAAGTTATTTTCATATGCTTCGAATTGAAATTCAGTTTAGGAGTGCCAGTTCTAATACTTGATAATCTATATTTGGCAATCCAGTTGTCTAATAAATTAGAAGAATTTAATGATATCACAAATTTTTGATAAATGACAGAAAAGCGTAAAATTGCGCCATCAGAAATATGAATTCATTATTCTTATAATTATCTCTTACTTTAGAATTTGGAAGAAACTGAAGACTGCGTTGAAAATTGAGAAGCTTTTGGTACCAATCCGGAAAGCGCCACCACCTCCACGGTCGAATGTTATACGCACAGCGGACTTAAATTCAGTATGGGGTGATACTGCATCAAATGTTTTACGCATGCGTAGCTATCATCAACCACTTCCACCAAATATCAGTCCACCGGTTGTTCCATCTACTTTGAATTTATTATCAACGAAACCAGCTGTTATTGCACATCGTAATTCAATCAGACCAGCTACTGCTCCTCCTAAAGTAATCGCTTTCATTTTTCACAGTGCATTTTTAAATTTTATTTTTCGAATGATGCTTTCCTAGCAAATGAATTAAGTGGAATAGGTAATGACTGATATCATAACATCGCTTCAACTGTCTTTGCTGCCTTTATGGCGTTATTGATAATTTGTACTTATTTTCTGGATGCTTCATTTTGCTGACAAAATTCTCCAGGACGATATTAAAATTGTTTTTATTCTTCATCGCATAGTTATGACGGAAATAAGCTGCATAATCTATCATTTGCATTTGTTATAGGTACCAAAACGACCACGAAGTGAAGCTTTACAAGCTCTGTACGCAGAGAAAGGCAGTGAACTCACTATAAATCTAACTGAGCAAATTTCACCAATGTACTGTATTCCACCTGCAACCGATATAATAAAAATGGCTAGAACAGAAAGTTTTAGGCCCATCCAGGCACCACCACCACCGCCATTACCGCCTCATTATAACGAGGTATTAGTATTTTCGATTGATATGATCAAAAAATCCAATTCTATTTCAAAATCGTTCGCTGTATTAGGTTCTGTAGTCATGGTTGGCACATCCTCGTATTAAGAATTAATTTGTATTGTCTTCAAATTATTTCTGTTATTTATACACTAATTCTTGATCTACTAGTCTTATGTCTCAATAAGCTGCAATATCATACCTACTGTTTCATTCGCAATTAAAATCAGTATCGTCAGATTTTGTATGGGATTTAAATTTCTGGTTCGAATTTCAATTTAAATTAATTACTAATGGAGTTATCTGTTTTGTAGTTTTGTTTAAAATCGCATATTATTATTTGCTGTTTACGTATTACATACTTCAGTTTAAGCATTTTAAAATTTTCTTAAAAAAAACTCCAGTGATCCCTCCTTTTTTTCAGTTATTTGATTTCAGACAACAAATAAGACTATATCGAGTAAAAACGATAAGCCAATGTTAGCAGCGAAATCTTTAAATGTAATGGATATTGCTGCACGTTTTGATCCGAAAACTTCACAAGTATCTACTAAATTTATTTAAATTTTTAGCATATTGTGATTGTACCATTTATTTCATTAGAATAAGTATTTGCTAAAACCGGATATGTGTTTTTTTTCGAAATAGCTTTTTAAAATCATGATTTTTTAAATGCGTCGGGTTTTTCCGAGATCTTCTTTTGAAAGTGAATTTACGATTTTCATTTAAACAAAGTACCCCAAACTTTTTTGTTTTATCTCATCTTGTTAAACGGATTAGGCTATAATTTGTCATCACATATTTTTTATCAGATCCATTTTAATACCTATTTGTTCAATTTTTTAACCAAAAATCCATTTTGATCAGCAGTACACTTTCTGTGGAACATTGCAGAGCTGATAAGTTTTTTTCGAAACATTCCAAAAAGCAGTAATTTTATTAAAAACTCCAATATTATGGAATATTACCTGTTTTTTCCTCATCATGCAATATTAATCAAATATAGTGGATGATATGAGAGTTGGCAAGAGGACTTTCACATTCTTTATCCATTTTTATCAGTAAATTATATCTGTTATCTATTATTATGACTGTAAATATGTTTGTATGTTTCCAATGTTGTTATTGATGGGTCAAAAATTGTTTCTTAGAACTGGAAATTCTCGCTTTTGAAGAATTCATTGTAAATCTAAAACTCATTTATTTCATAAATTTTTATACTTTTCAATAATTAAAATACTTTCTTCGATATACAAATTGATATTATGGAAATGACGAAACAAGTTATTCTCCAAAAATAGCGACATATCTTTTCACATGTCTCATTTTTTCCGTTTTGTAGAATTTGAATTTAGATTTTGTTTGATTGAATCCGAAGAAACGTAGCCGTGATAATAGTGTGAACTTTATTATGTGGAAGATTTAAGTAGTATTAATTTTTATTAAAATACTTGGATTTCCCACTGAATTATCAGGACTATCCGGTTCATTACGTGGAAACAATATTTAATGTTAATGCAAGTGATAGAGAATCTCTTTATGTAAATGTTCTTGCGTTAATTAAGATTTTGTCCATAATACAGACTTTTTAAAAAATATTTTACATATATATAATAATGAAGTGATATTGCCATCGTTTCACTCTAATGTCTTAACCGGATGATACTGTCGATAATAAATAATTGTACACGATTGAAAAATAGGTATGTTAGTTTTTATGGAGGAAAAGAATTGCTTGGACTAAAGTTTTTCACGTCAAATGAACATATGTTGCTTTAAATCGGTAAATAAGCAACTGAAACATAACAACAGTGGTTTATTTTTTCCAAACATGTGCCATGTGCTATTTTCTTCTAGAATTTGTTTTTATTGCATAAAGATGTATCTTTTATATCCCTCACTCAAATTGTATTTGTGGCACAAATTTAAAAAGACATTCGTTTTATTAATACTGCTCTCAATTTCCTCCTTGTTGCCATCAGTGCTATCAGTTTTCTAATTTCTATAATCTCAGTCTTTCGATTCTGTCCTCTTTACTACTTTTCCACATATTACATGTTCTTTTTGTTCATTCCGGAAATTTTCCGTGAAGTAACAGCTTAATTTTACAAATTTTAGATAAATTTACATTAGAGAATATTGTAAGACCAAATATAATGTGCATGTACACTATAGACGAACAAGTAGAACGGTATTATCGAATTCTATATATGTATTTTTTTTTCAACTGTAAAATTCTCATTGCTTTTCACTATTAAAAACTAAGCAAAGTGAAGATTCGTATCGGATATCAACTGTTATATTTATTTCATTTTTGATTAAATTTTAAAGAGGTGTTTTTATCCTATTCTGTAGATGATAAAGAAAAATAGAACGTGTTGAAAAATACTTCGACAAAAGTTCTCAATTTTTTTGCAAGATGAAGATTTAAAAGGGAATGAGAACCTTCGAATTAAAATTCTCGTTGAATATTTTCTGTCTTGTTTGTTCTCTTTGCTCTTCTTTTGCTATGTTTTGTATTTATAATCGAATAATGGAATATGTGCTTCCGATAGTATATCTGTTAAATTACTATTGAACTTATTTTTTACCATACATTCATTATCAACACTTCTATAACACGCAAAATATTTTCAGGGGCACAGTGTTGTTGGTAGAGTCTTCATAAAAATTTCTAATAAAGGAATAGGAATGAATAACAAAATATTATTTCTATTGATTACTGAAGATTTTTAAAATCACTGGAAATATTACTGTAGTGAATCTTATTTTCTGATGATTAAATTGATGCTTTTTCCAAAGGATGCCGCAATGAAATAAATGTCCATAAAAATATATAGCCATAATTCAAAAATTTACTAACTGGAGGACTTCGTACTTCATCCAAAATTTCGGTCAAAATATTATGAACTAGTTTCTTGGCTTCTGATTTCGAAAATAAAAGTTTTTTAAAGTGGAATCAACAAAGCTAGCAAGACTTACGGTCTTTCAATTAAAAAGAATATCGGTCATTATCATATTATCAATTTTGGAATGGAAAATGGATTTTTTTCCAATTTTCTTATGAAGTACAATTGTTCAACTTTGACATATCTGCATGTCTAGTAGTTGTGCTGATCATTATGATAATTCTCATTTATTTATCCGCTTATTCTTTACCTGCTTACTCACTCATACCCTTCTTCAATATATATTTTTAAGGGCATAGTTTATTCCCTAATCTGGATGCTTCATTGGGATTATTACATCCATTAGTTACAGTAAGAATAACTATTTATAAAATTGACAAATATGTTTCACAATTCATTTAATATATTAAGCCATGTGCGACATCAGTTGATATTATGTGGTTTCAAAAGTATGAGTACGAATATTACTAAGTAACCAATATTGAAAATTATGAATACTCTGTATTTCTGCTGCTTCTATTTCAACTTTATCAATTAGAAAATTCGAGATAAAAAAAGGAAAGAGAAGAAGTATCATGAAGAAGTGGTACTGTTTTTTGCAATGCAATGAGTTTGTCATTTTACTGTGATGTACATATCATCAAAGAATTGGAATATTGTTTTTGCAGACATCAATAGTTAGGCACTGGAAGATTTCTTATGGTAGTGTATTATTATTCTCGGGAATGGATAGGCATTTATCATGAGGAATTAATGCTGCGGAGAAAATGAAACATTCTTAGTCAAACTATAAAAATGTAAATTAAATTAAGGAAAAATGGAGATAAAATTAAGAAAAATGATAATAAACAGAAACTCCCAAGGAATTTTATGAAACGAATGAGCTGCTCATTTCCTTGATTTCACCTCTGATATGATAAGATTTTGCATTATTTCATCAAATAATGCAAATAGAACAATCATTTTTATATTTAGCTTAAAGAATAATTAAATCTATTCCCATTTTCAACCTTCCATTATGTTTTGAAAGGTATTACATATAGATGAATAAATTCAATGAGTATCTTCGAGAAAGCTTTAATGGTTATTTATATTAGTCAATTGTTTGTTTTGAACGTAAATTATTGAACTCTTAGAAATCTTTCTGCGGACATTCAATTAATGAAAAAGATAAGAGGGAGAGATAGAGAAAGAAACAGAAACACTAAAAAATTCAATGTTGCGGATAAAATTTTTTTTTTAACTAAAATATATATATTATAGTAAACACATCATTCCTTGTTAGCATCTTTTCTTTTTCTTGCATAGACTAAGAGTTCAATAATAAGTAATACTATCTAAATTGAATGAATAATTGATTGCCCTTTTGATATTGAAAATAACATTACTTCACACATTTCCTTCATCATGCTTCAGTTCAGATGTTTGTTAATTTCCAGAAATTTTCCTAGAGAATTGACGTATTCAACAATTGATGAATGATATGATATACAGTATCGCAATCCATCCTAACAAATCAAACATATATTTTTCTGAATTTCAGTACAAATGTTTTATCTATTTGAAGCGCTACTGAAAAAAGACACGGATCAATCATGATAATATTCTTCTTCTTACGTATGAGCAATATGTCTACCCAAACTATTCTATCTCTTTTTTTTTCAAATTAAATGTACGATAGACGTTATTTCGACTACATTTATAGTTTTTCCGTACGGTTACCTGCTTTTACCTTAAAATGATTGCTTCCATTTTCGTGACATAAATGTGTTATAGCAAATAGCTTCTAAATTTATTTCATTCTCGCAATGTGATATAATTGATTCTAGTCAATTCGATTTGGTTACATATAAACTGTAATCAATCAGTAATAGTACGTAGTGGTACATTTTCAATCGCTAATCGCTATGCTTAGAACGTGATCGAGAAACGAACATGAAAAATGAATGGGGTGCATTCAGAAGTCAAATTATAGTTGTAAAACGTAAGATCGTTATTCCTTCTGCATTTTTGATATAATTCCGTTAATGAGCACTTATGGATGTTAAGCTAGTGAGCTTCTTCGTCAATCTTCACATCTCGTTCAATATCGCCATCTCGTCGTTCATCAAATCATTAGAAGAGAATGTCACCCAATTGCTAACAGGATAGAGGATTGTATGTGGAAAAAGAAAGGGAAGAGAGAGAAAGGGAAGGGGAGGATGGGAAGAGAGAGAAGATGAAACTATCATGAAGGAGGAGGAGAGGGAAATTTAGCGAAACAACAAAATTCATAAAACTTTGACGCGTTCATCGAGATGCCATTGTATGACATCTATAGATGTCCTTTCCATAATGTATAGTGTTATTGATTGGAAGGAGTGAGGTTTCATTCTCGTCGAGACCATTCTATTCGATCTATTATCGATGCAAGCGTTGTATATATTGTGCGTTGCTCGTCTACTGCTAATTTTACACTGTTGCTTCTATCTTCTCCATTTACACACATTTAACATTTGTTATTAAAATCGTTTCTTCGTATACATTTGAGATACAAAGTACGTGACACTGAAGAATAAGTATGTATTAATGATATGATATGGGAAAAGATCTATATTTCATTCATTGAAATAATGATTAGCTATTTTGTAATTGTTATTTATATGAATGTCACATATTAAATTGATTTTTAATCCTAATGAAAGATGGAAAAGGAAGAGAAAAAGAGCGAAATCACATGAGCATGGAATTTTGATTGACGTCAGTTTTCGTCATTATTTTGATTTTGTTATCTTCTCCTATTTTTTCTCTCATTTTACTTCTCTTTCTCAATGTTGTTGAATAGTAGTAGTAGTAGTAGGTAGTAGGTAATAGGTAGTAGGTAGTAGGTAGTAGGTAGTAGGTAATAGGTAGTAGGTAGTAGGTAGTAGGTAGTAGTAATTTCATATACTTTTCTTTTCTGTTGAATGTTCAAAAGGACAGTTTGAAGTAATTTTATCAATTCCATCATTTTTTTTTAAATATTAATGTATTGTTTTATAAATTTAATGCTTTTTAGATTCAGAGAAAACTCTTTGTAAAATTTATCAAAATTCATCGCATCATACATACAGTGTAGCACGTAGTAACCTACTTTAACAATGCGTCCTTATAAATAGGTTAATATCACTCCTGTTTGCTTCATAGTTATTCAAGTATATTTATTGTGCGTGTATATCTCAGACAAATATTAATATGATAGTGAGTGGTATCAAATCTTTAGATAATCAACAGAAGTATATTTCGGAGATGTCAAATAGGAAAACAGAATCAGCATCATGTGCCATGCTTCCTGGAACAAGTAATTTAGGTACCGGAACAGTCGTCTCAAATGCATCACCGCTCGTCGAGGTCGTCTCAAATGCATCACCACTTGTTGATGTTGATACACGCGGGACATCTGAAGTTTCGCATGCTGGTAGCTTCTTAAAATTCTTAAATGTACGTTGCTTTTCTTGTCTCGTTTTTTCTCTTCAATATAAATTACTCTCTGTAAATCATAGCTAATTTTAAATCCTGAAATTTATTGAATTCCAAAAATTTTGAAATTTTATGATTGTTGAAAGAATAAGGAGATTGGAGACCTGATAGAATATGATTATGTTCAAAATTTTTGAACAGTGGACTTTTTAATGTTCTAGCTGATGAGCTTGATAATTATTTCAAAAATTCGAAATTATTAAATACTGATCTTCATATTCAAATATGTTTCAGACTAATGGAGTGTTGAATATCTTTGGACGTGGTTTCTTGGCAGAACCTGTGCTACGTGATGAAGAAGAAAGCTATCGTTATCTGATGGCTTTAGATCGTTATTAAATGAGAAAGATCATAATTTCTCATATCCATTCATCGATACTTATAATCGGCGCTGCAAAATATTTAATATTTTTCTAGTTCCTTCCATTTAGTTTTTATTTCTTTCGGCTAAATTTATCTCTTCTAGTAATGATTTTGATAGGATATATTTTCTTTTATGATGGTTAGATTCTCTTTGGAGTTATCACTGCAAAGATAATCCTGATTTCTGTAACATTTTTTATAAGGATTCAGTAATTGAGAAATTTATTTTTATTTTTCATTGCGGAATTTTTACAAGCGAACTCAATTTCTAAGAAGATTTCGCTATTCCGATGATAATTTTTGTGTTCTTAATTCAGCTTTTGCCAAAATTTTTTCATCTATTTTTTTCAGGCTACCTTTTAATTTTGATATCATGTGTGTAGCATGATCTATGTTCATTCAAATAGAAATTATGGAATTGTATTTTTGCCTGTTTCTTTTTCAACTTATTTTTTTAATGTCATGCGCTTTTGTACTTTTTCAAAAAATTTCGGTGCGCGTTTCTTGCATAGTATCAAATTAGAAACAATAAGACAAATATTTGCATTAAGGATTGATCAAAATAACACATACGCATTACTATATTGGACCATGATAAAGATCATCAGAGTCACCAATTAGCTTTCTTCGCGTAGAAGTCCTTGAGTCGGGTGCAGATTCAATCACCTTGAGATCGCATCCTTGTGGAGTTGAACAGAAAGTTTCCGGATGATTTTATTATTAATGAAAGCTAACTTTTACTACATTTACAATAGTTTTTTGAATGCAAATTTCGACGTACTTTAATGGATTTCGGTTGATTTTTTTAATTTTCTTAGTTCGAAGTATTCAATCAAATGAACATATACGGGACTGGATTTTCTTTTCATTTTCTAATATCTTGAAACCTTTGATTCTCAGCGAAAAAAGAGAATTTTGGTTCAGTACTTTTAAAATTTTTCGTATTCTGAAGAATTCTAGTTCGTTCACGATCGTGGATACGATGTGATTTATGTATGATGAGTTTTTTAAGATAGAACCAAAAAGTCCGATATATTGGGGAATTCAAGGTTTAGATATAAGAAAATCAAATGATTGATTTGCTCTTGCAAGAAATGTAATCGCTTCCTGCTTTAGGCTCATAATACAAGGGAAAAAGCGTTTAGTTGTTTTACTAATATTTTGAATAGTATATGAAGAAATAATGTATTCAAGATATCAATTCCTGCACTTTGAAGATGTGTTATCTTTTAAATGTTTCATTCTTTTATCTAAGTTGATATTTTTGGCTCTCTTCGTGACACGGGTATTATATTTTCTCTTCATAGATGATATGATGTGCAGCGTTATTATCTAAACTCTTTTTGACTTTATTCTCCATGTAATTTTGGAAGGTTGCCTTTATTTCATAGTTTTTATTGCTTCTGTATCAAATGGAAAAAGCGAAGTGACTTAAAAATGCTATTTCTTATGAAAATATCCTTGAGTGATGATAAAATTTTGCTATGTAACTGTTTAACGACGATACATAGTTTTTATTTAAACGTAAAATTTCCTATGTCAGATACATTTCTCAACTGCCACTTTTCGAATGTCTAAAATTTTTCTCAAAAATCTTAGAATTTCTAATCAACAATTAAATAGTTGTTTCGTGAATCTACTGCAGAAAGTTGTTTCAGTCTATCCGGCAGAGAATTCTACCGTTTGAGAAGATGTGTTTCTGCATCCAATATCCGACATGTTCAATTCATTAAGCCGATTCAAAAGTAATATTGCGATATTGCTAGACAGTGAAATGTAGTTTCATTTATTTTTATGTAATAATGACTTTAAATGAATCCATTTCTATAAATGGTTGAGAAAAGTTTCTTTTATTTCCAAATTGATGATTATCTCGTTTCAGCTCGATAGCTAGACTCCTTTGATCATCACATCATTCATAGATACCACATAGAATAATCATTTTTTATAGATATACAAAATCATAATTAATGTTCGACTTATTCATCTCCTTCAACTTAACTGTTTTTTCATTTCTCTTTATATTTATATTTTTATACATCTCTATTGAGTTTATGATAGGAATGGAAAATCGAAATATTAACAAGTTTAGATATCCATATCATTTATGGTATATCAAACAGAAGTATATGGCTATTGAAGAAATGGTTTGCCGTAGAATATTCCGATATTTTTTACTTGGAATTGTTAGAAAGCATTGCTAAAAACAAGCGGAGTGATATTCCTTAGTTTAATGGAATTTTCCTATACGCTACGTTTGTATTTGATTTGCGTGGAGCATGGCCGTTTTGTAAATCCTGTTCAATTCTTAAAATACCAAATTGATACATATATATTTATTTATTTGATACTAAAGTTCATGATAATTCCTAATGTACTGTCTCAGGCAGCATATCAATAAATTTCTGATACTACAGCAAAAGCAACAACAACAGCGATACTTTTCTCGTGTATGTTCAATCTATAATTACTTTCATTTTTAATGTTTTATTCGATTTATTTAAATTCTTTTTCGTAATGCCATTAACATAATTTCGATGTAACTATTTACTTTTCAATAGTATTATTTTTAGAAGTACGTCGGTAGCAGTGAATTTGTTGGATATATTCCGGTTGGTAAGTTTTCCTTTTCCCTAATAAAAGTCATCATTCAAAGGTTTTTTATTTTATTCAAATTATTCAATGTTAAACGTTATTTTATTAAGTCCCTCTCTGATTGATTTCATTTCAATGTTTTGGTTTATTTCAGTTTTTTCTCTCAACACAATAATTCTGATATAAATTGCTTCATTTTTATCACTTCAAATGCTTCGTTATCATTCAGTGCTTTATATTAGATTATTTCTGAAAAATCCATATATTACTAAAATTGATAGAATCAAAAGAAGATGGAAGAGAAGGGAATAACTTTAAAACAAATTTAAATTAATTTAAAAAAGAGAAAAAGTAGAGGGACATTTTGACCTCTTTAATTTAATAAGTTGTATATAATTTATCTGTTAATGTCATCAAGCTGTAACTAGTTGTTTGTGAATTTGATTAGAAAAATATATTTGAAAACTTCTATTTTTCAAAAAAACTTTAGGATCTATTAGTGTAAAGAATGAAAGATAATTTAAAATATTTCATTAGACACTGACTGGTTTTCATATCACTTTATACTATTTATTCTCAAAAATGACTCGTAAAATTAATTCTTATTTCAATTAATTTAATTTTAAATTTATTACATCTTTAATTAAATGTCGAAAGATCATCTTGGATTCGATCAATTATTTCCGTGACTTATTTATTAATTTTCTTGAAAGGTTTCAATATTCAATTTCCGCTAAAAATTTTAATGACTTTTTATAGACAGAATTAAAAAACGATTCATGCGAAGCAGTGGCCCTGGCGGTCAGAATGTTAATATGGGTATGAATTAATTGTTTTCTCCACATGATTAATTGCACCGTAAATAATAATGAAATCTATTTTCTATGATAATCTTCGATTTTAATACACTTCATTTTTTAGAAAATCTACTGGAAGAGTTTCGTTTCAAATTTCATTTCATAAATTATTAAGATAAAGAATCAAATCAGTATTAAGTAGGAAAGAGATTATACCTTTAGCTAAAATATTACTAGTGTAACTTATCCCATCCTTGTAAGCTTAGCGAATGAAAAGGTGATCGCTTATACTTTTAGGCATTGTGTATATGTTGTGTATTCTATCAAAAACTTATTTAGATAACTCCTTGGGAAGTGATAATTTTTTCTTATTTGTGCTCATAGGTTGATCAAGTGTCGAATCATTTGCGTAGATCTGTAGACAGAGTTTTAGACCAATCAAGAATAAGTCAATCATTTTAACGTGTAGACACAAACACATATGCTTATATATACATATATAGATTATATCAAATTTTCCGCTGAGTATACTGAACAAGATTTTGAATACTATGCATGGATAAATTATTAATTAAAGCTCATTTCAGGTGACACTGATATAATTTTAGAACAATTTAGCTTTTTGTAAGCAGTGTTTTGTATATGAAAAGTTTGCCTATCAAATCATTGAAAGAATTGAAGCCAATCATTTATCAAATTTTGGAGAAAATAATTTTTACTTGTATAATGCATGTTTTGCAGAAAAGTCAATTACTAACTATTTAGTGGAAACATTTATTTATTAACACAAGCATACCTTATCAAAATTTTATCTCATTCTTCTGCTTGAGTTTAATGTAACTCTTATCATAAATAAGAATTTTTTTCAAGTAAATACAAAATGTCAAATACGGTTCAATTTAAACGAAGCAGATTGGTTGAGCCCAGAAATTCAAAAAGTATTTCGAAAACGTTTTGTTCGACTGCTCACTAAGCAACATGATGTTGTAATTTCATCAGATGAGTCGAGGATTCAGGTAACACACTTTTTCTGTTGCTGGTTTGGTATTATTGTAAAAATATATGTATAAGCTAAATTTTAGATATTGTTGATTATTTCTAATATATGCTGCTATAAATTGTTCAATTTTTCCATTTGCAACAAAAAGAAATCTTCATGAGAAATGAAAAAGTTTAAATAAAAAATATGTTCTTTCGTTGGTTTTTTAAGTCGGAGAGAGTTCTTTTTTTTGATACTTTTATCTCTTGTAATTTGTACTGAAGAGTTTTTCATAAATTTATACAACTACTCATATCTATTATTTTTAGGCAGAGAATCAAAAAGATTGTTTTAAGAAACTGCATGCTATGTTACTGGCATGCAATAAGGAGCTCCTGGATAGTAAATCACCTACAGATCAGGATAAAAAAATTTTAGAGAATAGGTATACTTTCCAAGTAGAATCAAAATCATTTCTTTCAAATTCATCGAATAAAATTATTCAGATTATATTTTAAATACTAATTTCGCAACCTGTGGATCTCACTTTTAATAATTTCACTACCTTCATGCAGCAGTTCAGGTAAAGCATCACGTAATATTTTAAGCAATATCTTCATATAATCCATCGTTTCTCCTTTGGATTTTTAGTATTTGTCTTTAATCCATCCTTTTTATATTAGCTACTGTTTTTTCATCAATTCAAAAGACACATTATGTCTCATTGTTTTACACTGTTATTCCTCGATCCGTGTTTTCTTTTTAAGTTTGTAATTTACTCACATAAATATTTCGTAATTATTTAGTATGTAATGTTAGTCAAATGATTCCAATTTTAGCGAATATTTACATGAAATCGTTTTAGAGCAAAAAAACAGCACAACGGAGATTGTACGCAAAACGTATAGAGTCACAGAAGAAGAGAACTCGGGATCCATATGAATACATTTGAAGTACTCCTAATTATTTCTTTTCAAATTTATTCTGTGTGAAAGGTAGACTGATATTTCAAAATAGCTAGGGATGAAGATTTTGTAACTTCTAATTGAGGAATCTCTTGAAAAATTGTTTATGACGTTATTTATTAGGTTTCTAGGATGTCGGAACCAATTTTATGGTGTTCACAGATAATGTGATCATTGTGAGATGCTATAATATTGTTTTCAATCAGCTTTTAAATATTACATAATCTAGCTTCGTTTGTTTCACTTTATTTCTTTCTAAATGCAAAAAATGGATTTATTTAATTTTTTAAGGAATTCTTTCCCATCAAATGTGTAAATTGTAAGCTAAATACTTCACTTTATGTCTACTTTACCATTACTTAGCAAATAAATTAATGAATTAATAAATCATTTAATTAAAATCTCCATTCAAAAAGTGTAGCAATTATTATATAAATATTTGAATGATCAAAATTAGATCTAAATTAAAAGTCCATTCTCTGTAGACTATAGAGAACTGTGACAAGAGGATTAGTAAAATCATTCTGTGAATACTGACTTGTCGAATGATTTATCATCATTACGTTTGTTTTCGTAAATAAAAATAAATACTCAGTAAAGTGAAATGAGCATATACTGAATGACGTCTGGTCTGCAAAATATGCCCACAAACAACCTGTCTTCTTTGATCTTACAGAGAAAACAATTTGTTGAAGAAATAGCAACAATGCATGTTTACATTTTTGCTACTAATGCATTTCCAATACTCTTTCTTTCTTTCGAAGGAAGGAGAATCGAGGAGTGCACACTTTTCTTTTTGGTATTTTGCATTATGAACTTCACTTGTCAACATTTGATTTCTGTTTACTATCACTGCCTAATAGTTTTCATCCAATCGGATAAAATTATTGCTCTTATTAATGGAGTTGAAACGGAAGCAATTAGCTTGAACGAGTTAATTTTTAGCTTAGCTAAAAGAAAAGATGCATTTATTCATGAAAATATTTTTTGTTTTCTTAAAAAAAAGGAGTAAAAACAGAAGGAAGAAAAACGAAATGAAAACGGTAATTCAACGAAGATTCTTCCATGATTAATTGATACAGGAATAATCTTAAAATAACTGCACGGATTGGAAAAAATCGATTGAAGTTTTCTTTGTAAAAAATTGAAGCTCTGGTGAAAGTACTGCGATTCTTTGAAGAAACAAGAATTGTGATTCCCTTAAGAGACAAAGCCTGCAATGAAATCAAATTTAAATGCTAAATTCTTTTTTCTTACGGTAATGGAGAAATAGTCGTCAAAAATTTATTACCATATTGAATAATCGAAATATTTAAATAAGCAAAATTACTAAAATTAAAGCAATCGAGGTTAATCAGTAATGTACGGCTGGATTAATTGATACAGTAGAATAATTAATGCTTTTTCTATCTTCAGTGAGGCATTTCGTTTTCCTATAAATCGATCGAGTAAATAAACATTATCAAATAATATTCAAATGATAAGGATTACTGAACAAATAACGAAACGAAAAATACGTAGTGAATGTATAATGCAAATATGATATAATATGATATATGCAACATAATACAATAAATATAATACTGTAAATATCACCAGAATAAATAATATGCAAGCTTTTAAATTAATGATCTTGCTGGATTACGTATATACGGATAGAATAAATAAACCTATTGCGTGTTCACTCCACCAATGTAATCCGGTTTAAATGATATTCTGTACCGTATTAATATTATACCATAGAATGTATGTATAATGTTTGATAATTTTCAAATTTTCCTTTTAGAGATCAAATGAAATAATCTGATGACTTACATTTAAAGGTCATGAATTGTTGGGAAGGAAGTATAAATGTTGATTTGATTTCACAATTATCTCATTTGTCATGCATTTAAATAGTTTTTAATGCAATTTGATTTGAAAAAACAAAAAATTAGAACAAATAATTCACTTTAATATTAATGTATCTATTAATATCATAGAACACAAATACTAACAGTTTTACGATGAAATAATCTCAAAAAAAAAAAAAATTAACTTTTCTTTGATTCCTAGCAATTAATTTCCTAGAATTTAAAAATTGGAAAATAGACAAAATTCAGATTTGAAAATAGGAAGAATAAATTACGATGATTCTGCAAAAAAATTCCTTTTAGAGATGTTGTTGTTTGAAATCATTGATAAACAGGGTGGTATAAATGATATTTATTTGGAGTATTACATATTTGAAAATCATCCGATGTGTGTCAGCTGATCACAGCGATTTATTTTCACTATTTCTTCGAGCAATGATAATGCAAATGTTTCTAATTAAAGCATTTCCTGTTTCTTTCCTTTAAGAATTGCTATTATCAAATCTGTTTATAAACCAAGTCAATTGGAAGGTCTAAACTTGAAATGCCACAAAATAAAAAATGATTTTTCGAAAATCATTCTCATTTCAACATAAATATCAGTACCAATATCAATATAGTGTTTTAAAGATTTTTAGTACAGATTACTCTTTGTTTTAACATTATGTAACTTATATTATCATAAGTAATGATTTTTATCACCGCTTATAGTAATTAATGTTTAATTATGAAAAAGAAGCATTAAGAGGAAGTTCAACGGATAAAATTCTCTTCCGAGGCTATAAATCATTATTTACGATAATTATTAATCTTTAATAATGAAAGAAAAAGTTTAGAAGAAACTGCAAAAGATGAAATTTTCTACTGTAGACACTCACATGATCAAAAATTTTCATTACTCCGAACTATTGCAAGAATTCATGTTATTCCCGTTGTTTTGTGCTTTTGGTATCTTTGCCAATGTTACTAACATATGTATCTTTTCTCATAAAAACGTATAGCTATACGAAAATGCTTTAATGAAACGCAAAATAATATTAATAAATATTAGAGCTATCTATATTAGAAATATTAATGCTGATAGTGATAGATAACAATGATTACTGATAATTTCAAAGAAAATGTCTTCAAATTTTCAGAAATTACGCACATTTATATATATATATTTTAAAGTATGTATAAATTTTGATTCGAACTAAAAAGGATCAATGGTTATATTCCAGAATTCTCACTTAGAACTGATAATTTAAGGAGCATTTACTGAGTTCTGATTCAGTTTTACATTTCAGATGCATAATTGATTAGTAAACCGATTTCTGCCAACGCTATACAGTTTAGTGATGCCTTTGGCAACATTTTTCATATTTTCGTTAGCGGTCATAACTGAAAAATTGAATGATACATCTTTAGCTAACCTATCATTCTCATTGCTACTATTTTTTATCCGATCTCTCATGTTTCTCACAGTATCTGGTTATTATCTTGGCATATGTCATCTGCTTTTGGTATGTTTTAAAAAGTTTGAGTCAATTTATCTTACATGCTTGTCGATCTTTCAATTAACTCAAACAATCGATTATTCGAAATAAGTCACAAATTATCCACTTGTAGCAAACTTATGAATTTATTCTCACAAATTATATTCATCTATTTATTTACTACTACCAATGTTAATTCTTGCCTTCAACACCAAGCATTTTTTAAGTGATCATTCTCTGTTTAATTCAATTATTCTTATCATAAAATGATGAAAGTAATGTGTATCAGAAATCATTTTTCATCTTGCAAATAAATTAGCGCTTTTTAATTTCAGCAATCAATATCTTATATAAGCTTCCTGTAACATTTTCAACGAGTAGTTTTGTAAAGTATGAATAAATCTTCAAAAAATAAATACATATACGAAAATAAAACGTTCTGCAATGACAATTTATAATAATTCGATCACTCTTGCAATAGATGAAATTGACAATCACATTTTATTTGTTGATAATTTGGAAATAATTTTGAGAGTTTATCAAGAGAAATTTAAAGCAGTTAATCGACGACTGCATATCAGAGTAACCGAAGAAGAATATCCAATATATAATAAAACATGAAATATTCATATTTTATCCATTCCTTATGTTAGACTTCTCTTGATAGTAAATAATAATAATCATTACATGCTTCGTTAGTATCATTTCATAATTTCCGCTTTATTTTAGACTTCAAACTTTATTTCAATCTACTTTATGCCACATAAATTTTATAATAATTAAATTCATAATTATGCTTCATGATATTTTATCTTGTTCTATAGAAAAAATTTTAAGTGAACCTCTGGCGGTTAAGAACTAAAATAAATTTCCAAATAGCATCGAATATTGTAAAAAGCTTGAAAAAACTAACATTAAAGCAATCCTTTAGCTGATATCCATGAAATAATTTTGATATTTCATAAATTATTAACGTTTTGCCTATATTATCACAATACGCTTTATTTACGGATACTTTGAAGCAATAACAACTCTCGACTTGTTCATATGGCTATAACAAGTATTGTGGTATTTCCGATAATATTCAGCTTATTGCGCTAGTTCGAGTTCTATTGTGTTCCATGTCAAAATGGAACCTTACATCAGTTGATTTTTTTGAATGGATTTTGTATTCTCAATTTTGATTTATTCATCAATGTGATTTATCTGCTTATTGAACACTTCGTTTTCCTTCTATTTTACAAGGATGTCAAATTAAATTTTATTTTTTCAATCGGCTAACAAAAGCATAAGGAACGAATACTTGTGAAGAAATATAATATACCTAGAATATTTTGATTTTAAATAATATTCTTAATCGAAATTATATTGGCAAAGATGGTATCCCTTATAGAAATATATGCAGATATTAGATAATGTAGATATTTATTTTAGTTCACTTCTAAAAACTTCAAATTATTGTCAGGTATATTAAAATAGTGAGTAGTTGAAATTTTAACAGGATTATACATATATTTGACCTCTTTTCCAGATTGCTGCTCTCTAACACTATATTTTCACGCAAAAATATTTCAGTATAAGTAAAAATAGCTCGTCCAGCAGTGCTAAATATTTAGTATCGTACTTTTTGGTATTGTACTTAACATGATTGTTACGTTTCTGGTACCATTCGTTATCGTTGATATTTTCAATTGGAATATCATTAGGATGTTAAGTTTATCGCTTTATAAATTTGTTATCTTATTTTGCATGAATTTTACAAAAACTATTTGAAATTTCATTAATTCACTAAAATTTGTCATAAACATTTATCATTCATTACATAAATATCTGCATCATCAAAAAATGTAAAAACGAAACATCCTAAACTGCTCAATTTGAAAACTATTTATGTTATTCAGATATATTCTTTATTCTTAACTATCAAGCCATATAATTTCTAGATTATAGAATGATTTAGTAGGTAAATTTCTATGGAATTTTTAAATTTAATTAATATCGACTATTTTTTAGATCATGTCGAAGATTATACATCACTAATCGTCAGGTAAAAGTTTCCAAATCGACTATATGCATAAAAGATATCACAAATGCTGGAGAACTGAACATTATCGTGTATAAAATTAAAGCGGTCAAAAAAAAGATACTTCTGTTTTAATTCATAATATTAGAAAAACAATATTACATAAATTATCATATGAAAACATTAAGTTGTAAAAAAGAAAATTTCGAATTCAATATTAAATAATACTTCATACCGTGAAGCTTTAAAATTATTAACGAAAGTTTCTTTTTGACAAAATGACTTTTAAATTATAACATTAGTCTAATACCATAAACCAAATTTAGCAGTTTCGTCTAATTTCTGTCAAAGAAAAAAGCTGTGTCAATTGAAAATTAAAAATCTACAGCTATTTAAACTTTTATTTTACCAATTATAACTTCTTAAAATTTGTCATGGATTCATTATTTTACCACAGATATTAAAGAAAAAACAATGAAAATAGCGCTTGTGTTATTATTAGCAGGCCAGTTTCTGACATATAATTAGGTTATATTCATGAATAATTTTCTCGAACAAAAATATGACTTTGATGAGGTACTTTTTTGAAAAATAAAATCTATAGGAAAAATTTAGAAATTAAAAGAACTGTTGTATTAAACAGAATGGAAAATAATTCCAGAACTCTAGAAGAAAATCAATAAATAAGGCGTATTTCCAGATTCAAATTCTTTGAGATCCATAAACAGCGCAAAACTGGAATATCGACGAATGATGAACAATGCTTGAATAAATGAATCTCGTAGAAAGATATTATTATGATAAAGTATTTCATTGCATTCGTGCTTGCAATTTGACCATGAAATTGCAGAAAAAAACAACATTTTTATTTCTTTCTTGCTCGGATATTAAACGAATTATCCATTTCATTTTTGTTTATTTCGCCGAAATAGCTAAGTACATCACGATGAAATTGATCATCAATATATTCGAGAAAATAATTCTTTATTTAAACGATTATATTATTTGTGATGAAATTCTAGACGGAATGATTTCCTTAACTGTCAAATAATAATAACTTAAGCTGATTAAATTTTCCACTCTTGCAAAAGTTACCGCCATAGCATTATTAATTTGAATTAAGTAATAGTTGAGAGAGTAAAGATATTTAGGTGGAAATTCTGATGAATACATCAAATGCGACGACTACGAAGTAGTTGCATTTCAGAATAAACTGCAGGTAATCCAGCGAAAGTATTGATTCTTCAGTCGAAATCGATGATCGAAAAATCGACGATAGTCACCTTTGAAATATTTGTCCTGCAAAGATTGGAAAACAAATTTCAAATTCCATCTATTGCTCGAGTTCAAGATGATGTATATTCGTAATTTGTTGGAGCAAATTTACAAATCTCAAATTAAATTTTAATTCATATTTTCTCTTTAATAATTCTGTCTGTACTTATTTTGGACTTACTTATTTGGAGGGGAGATTTTTATTTCTTGATAAAAATAAATGCCAAGCAGGGATAAAGGGATAGATTACATCATCAATTTATGAAATATTCCATTTCTTAAGTGTGGCAAAAAACAAGAATGATGTTGCTAATTCAAGTAAAATCTATTTCAGCACTCGGTTAAATGCCAAGTATAAGTTCTGATTCAAAATTGAATCCATTCAAACAAAAAAAAAAGCAAAAAATTTTATTAAAATTAATTTGCACAAATGATAAAACAATTTGAAACAGTAAAAAATGGATATACAAATAATTTGCAGTTACAAAATATCATTCTTATAAACAACATCCTTTCTCACACTTAAAATGTGGAGGACATTCTTCATCTTTCTTGCAACCTGAAACGAAAAAATTAAGAGTTAGAAATAATTAGTCGATAAATTTTTTGATTTTTATTAAGTAATTCTCATAAAGTTTTTTTTTTATTATAAAGTTTCTTTTATTAATCTGAAATGTTTTGCCTTAGATTATCTATTTCGAGCTTTCAAAATGAATTTTGATATGACTAAAATGCTTATGGTAACCAAATTATTTATACAAAGTTAATGCTTGGTTTTTTTATTTTTTTTAAGAATTCAAATCATCTTTAACATATATAAAGCTTAAAATTAAAATCAGCCATCATTAAAAATCTAAAATCATCTTAAAACAACTTATTATTCTGATGTGAATTAAGTTGACTTACTTTCATGCGGACCGTAATCATAAGTATCTTCATAACGAATAGGATTTCGTCCTACTTGTATCTTTTTCCTCCTTACATCATTGCAAGGTTTGTCCTTCAGCAAATGATTAGAATCCATTTTAGGAATTTCCGGCAAGCAAGCCTTAACTAACAGTATGTGGCACGCCAGCATACTTATTATAATTGCCAAATAAATTTTTCTATTGCAAAACATTTTCTGGTTTCCCTGTTATTGAATATAAATTTAAATCTAGGCAAAATTTAAAAATTGAAATTAAAAACGGAAATAAATTTAGAATCAAAATACAAGATTTTTCAAGATAAAAATTATGCGAAACCAAAAAAATATGCAAAATAAAATTAAGTCATACAAGCAAATGGTAAATAAATTAAAATATAACTTGCAAAAACTTGATTTCATGCAAAATGAAAAGTTCTTGACAGAACTGCAACATATCTATCTTAAAATAACTATTTACTTCTCAGATATTATTTTGCTGATTTCTAAATTTTCAATATTTAAAAGCTTTTTTGCGATAATTTTATAAATTTCTCATCTAATTTAGTCCTAACAATTTTGTAAAATCATAAATAAAAATGGCATAGCATACTCTGGTCATGATAAATGGATTTTAATTATTTAAACTTAATACAGCGTTAGAAATTTGCATTTGCAGTACATAACACCGACAA
This sequence comes from Dirofilaria immitis, assembly GCA_024305405.1. Taxonomy (NCBI): domain Eukaryota; kingdom Metazoa; phylum Nematoda; class Chromadorea; order Rhabditida; family Onchocercidae; genus Dirofilaria; species Dirofilaria immitis. The sequence continues at coordinate 341,709 of JAKNDB010000014.1, forward strand.
TTAAAAGATGGGCAATTCAGAGCCAAAATCTGCTATCTACTGACCTTTATGATTATTATGCAACACAGTGCATGATGAATAGAGGTCATCCAATGTATCAGTCAGGCTCATCGTATCTATTTGTGTGTCATTATAACTCACTTTGTTGGCTAAAGTCTCTTCCTTCCTTATATTAACAGATCCCATCCTTTGCAATTATTCCCACTAATCCCTCCCTTGGAGTATATCAGGAATGATGTTCCATAACATTTAATTGATTGTTTCATAAATATCTCATGCCTTAGAATCCTAAACTTACGAGATTTTATATCAATGTGCATACACACACACACATATATACATATATATATATATATATATATATATGTATATGTATACACGTATTACATAAAAATATTATTTCTAGAAGTAATTTGAAACTATTGTTATAATAAAATATTTATTGTCCTCGTAATTGAATATTTTTTCATTATTTTGCATGAGAAAGAAAATAAAATCAAACATCTGTTCAAATGGTGGAAATGAATAGAAAATAAGGATTATGAACAATAATAAGTTTTAAATAATATTGGCATGTTTTGCGGTTAAATTTATGATTTAATTTAATATATGTATTATATATATATTTTGTTAATTTCATTCATATTTGATTTTATTTCAAAATTTTTGGAAAAAATCATTCAGTATTCTTATTCCATGGTTAGAAATTTGACAAAAATAAATTTTTTCTTTTAAAAAAAAAGGAAAAAAATGAAAAAAAACTATTAATTTTGTTTGCTTAAAAGTTAATGTTGATGCCTGAGTAGCTCGTATTTATTGCTCTAAGAAAATTAAAGCTTCTGCTCCATGTAGTCGTTAACTATTATTTTATCTAGTCTTAATTTTCTAAATTCTTTTTATTTATTTATTTTATTCGTCACACTTTTCTTGAAAAAAATTTATAGTATAATTTTATTGAAATTGTATACCATAAAGTTCATTCGCACTTCATCTAAATTTTTCAAACTTTGATGGAATAATCGATGTTGAATTTTTTGTGTGAATTATCTAAACCATCGCATTAAAATGGATTGTAATATTTCCCGGCTGAGATAATAAAAATGAACATTATCACACTTAATCTACGAAGAATTCCTAAATTTACTTCATTGATTTATAATTACGACAAAATTGAAGGCAAAAAAAACTTTTTTCTGCCTACATTAGTAGCTTGAGGCTAAGAGACTTAACTTCTTGAATAAAGAAACATGTAAGGATGAATCGTTCGAGATTTCTTTCATGATCGTCATATATTGTATCACATATGCCAGTGTCAAATAGTATAATGAAGCAAAGTAATACTAAAATAGTTTCTTAAGACCTTCTCCAGGATTCCCACATTGACTAACTTGCTCAGCTGTATATCCAATATATTAATTCTACGTTGCTGATATTTAAAAAGCTCATATTCTTCAATTTTAAAGTTATAAATATATTATTGAATATTCACATTAATTATGACTGCAAAAATTCGCTATATGTTAACATTAATTTTCAGCGACAAATTAAAATTTCATCACTTTTTGAATAATTGAATTTTTTTCCATAGTATTATTTAGCCTTCAGACTTATGCTCACTTTTAATTAAAGCGTTTCTTAAGAAAGACGGTATTATAGATTTTTAAAAATTCCTTTTAATTATTAATTATTATTATAAAATTCTGAAAACAGTTTTAAATGTTCATCAAAAGTCCTTTCTTGCCTATTCCAATTGTGATGAAAACAACTGAAGTTCGATTTTTCTTCGAGTTAAATATAATACATAAGATACGTTAATTTCTTTCAGCAAATATTCCTTAATAGAATTAACGAAATTTTCAAGTAAATTTTAATAAACTTGAATTCATTTTCTTATTTACAGATTGAATTCAAAAATCAGAACCCTTAATAATATCATTTATTCGAACGTTTTTGTTAATTTAATCCCTATTAATTAATTATGTATCTAATATTACATTATTCCAAATAGACATAAAAATTGATTCAGACTTTGATTAATTTAATAATTAAATTTTTATGTTAAACACAAAAGAATCAGCAAATATTGTACTTTGCTACTTCTATATCATTTAAGCCATTTTAAATTAAAAAAAAAAATTAAACAGGGAAACATACAATTTTTTCCTAAATATTTGCTCACAATTCAACCGGTTGTAATCTAAGTAACATAATATTAAGTTTCATGTGTTGCAGTGTGATTGCATTCATAAGTAAATTGCTACAGGGTAAATCGGCGAATTACTTTCCGAAATTACTCAACGATTTCGCAAGTTATAGTATAAAGAGAGTAAATTGCGACATATTATGAAAGAAACTAGGCATAGGAATGAAACATATGATAAAGTTCGTAAAATATGAAGCGATCTTGCCATAGTAAAAGTTTCTTATGAAATTCAAATGAAATTGAACTTTCGGAATTAATTTCAATTCGCTTCCTTAATCTATAGCTTTCTGAAATAATAATGAAGGAGTGTTGTTTCAATGAAAAATTGTGGCTTTTAATATCATGCTTTTAATGAATGAAATTATGCCAGATACTATTGTTTCCGGCTTGGACATATTATTCATTTGTGTCCAGTCCAATGTCCAGTCCGTGATTAATCAAACGATTACTTTGAATATTCGTTATTCATTTTCGTGTTACTATTGCATTCCAAATGATCTTAAAAATAAAATTCCATGAATAAATTGTAATAATAAAGTAATAATTGAACAAACATTGAAAATTATTAATTTGTTTGTTGATTGATTTTTTAAGTAACCATTTTCATTAACTAATTTATAAAAACAAATATTATTATTTTATTTATTCCGTTCTATTTTTCCAAAAACAATAACTCAATTTTTGTATTTTTTGCTGAAAAAGGAAGTAATCAAAACCTGATTTGGTTAAGAGGAGCTTGAATCGTTTTCGGAAACGTGAATTGCTTATCATATGGACAACCATTCGTAGTAAACTGTTCAATACTACCAGAATACTAATCAAATCAGCTGTTATAGTATAAAATTTTGTGCTGAAAAATTAATTTCGCTAGATAATTAATAAAACATTTCCAAAAAAATGGTTTAAGAAATGAAGTTTAAATTTTTTCGGAAATTACAAATATCTGTTTCTAATCTAAAATTCCATTTTTTTCGTGATTCCCTAATTTTATCCATTTCCTAAAAATTTTCGTATTCAAAGTTCGGTAAGAAAATCATAGTGCCAATTGTTAATCATTTCTATCTATGCAAAAATTTAGGCACCTCTTTCAAAAATTTAGAATAAATGCTTCTAAAGGTACGATGCTTCTTTCATTAATGGCTATTTCTCATCTTGTTTGAATGCTATCTTGAAACTGACCTTGATCCATATTTGTCAATAAGGATTGAACTATCCGGAAATACATTTTCCATTACTGACATAAAAACGGAAAAAATATTGCAAATTAAGTAAGTGGAAACGATCGCAATCATTGTACGGGTAGCATATTTCAGTTCTTGACATATTTTCTGATTTTCTGATTCTAAGATTTTTTTTATTTCATGAATTGTAAAAAAGCTTTTGGAATTAAACGATAATTTATTATAAAAATGAAACATTACTTCATAGCATGAAGGAATAATTAATTTTTCAATAATTTTGATATTCTATACCTCGACTGATTATATTATTATATCCGAGCATTAACAACTTCATGTCATGTGAAGTATTATAAAGTTGTTTATGGGTTAAATATATGATAATTATATTGAAGCATGTAAGTAATATAAATGGGAGTATTGTTTGCACAATACTCATCATGTAAAAATTAAATTTCGCATACAAGGTATGACTCATTAGCACTGGCAGGAATAGATAATCCTGGAAATAATTTTTATTAATTTCAAAAGACAATGTCTGAGCATTTCAAATTTATTAGTTATAATAAATAATACTATTATTGAATCAGATGCTCAAACTGTCGCGGCTATACCAAGCTAAATAAATTGATTGGAAACTAAAAATATTATTAGAATGTTAATTCACTTCAAAATAATCAATTAGTTCGACCTAATAATGCTATTATAATCATTTTACAGAAGTTCTAACAATAGATTAAACTTTATGGTTTCAACTTTACATATGAAAAAAAGTTGATGAAGTTCCTTCCAGACTTATTGTTAGAAAAGCATTATAAGAAAATAAGTAAATTGTGATTCATTTCAAATTTAGAATTAAATATTGCCTGAAAAGGTGGGCAACTTGCGTGATAAACGACTTTGTAATCGAAAAACGTTGGAAATCGTAATATAAATGATGAAAGTAATACAACAATTACGGTTATCAATCGCCCATTATCACTATAAATTGAAATCCATTTGTTAAACAAAAAGTTATTTTCATACTAAATTATGTAAATCCAAAAGTATCATTTAATAAAACTTAATGATTTCATTCTTTTCGAATTTTAAATATCCATTTTAACTTCTAAATAATTTTGGATTTTCAGAATTCAGATTTGATTTATGAAATGCACAAATGAAAGAAAAGGAAAAAAATAGAAACTAACGTAATAAACCAACTAAGATATCGTTTACTAGAAATATACACAAACCGTTCAATTGTTGCGCATAGCATCATATATACGGCACCAAATTGTACTATAGCAAATGAAATTTTAAACAGATTTAAAAGAACATAGAAAAGTTGAATAAAATCAGTTATTTTCCACTAAATTATGCTGTATCAGCAAGTTTTCAGATATTTTTTACTAATGAAAGTGAATATAATTTTCCAATCGATAATGTATATTTGAAGATATATTAATAATGAAAAGGAATAATTCAATTAAAGATTAAAACAGGACGTTTCATATTCGAAGGATAATAATCCGTATGATACGTTGATTGTGGCCTATAGGTCACAATTTCAGTGGGTTCATTTTTGTGTTCATTCTTTAAAATATCACAAGAAAAAAAAAGTGAAAATATATGATGTTGAAGACGGATAATACAAAAGAAACGAACTAAATCTACTCATGCAGTATATTTGCATAACATAAGTATGCCACAAATGATGAAGAGCTTTAATTTGATAATAAATAGCTAATGCATCCATCGTGCAAAAAGGTATATAAAATATGCAAATGAGTGTATCAAATATTGCCAAAAATAACAGGTAAAAATCAGGCGAATTTACTGGTTTCTTGTGGGAAAATAAAACCTGAAAAAGAATTTTCTTACTTCAAAATACTCCGAGATAGTTTTTCTTAAAGAAAGTTTAAATTAGTATTAGTTTGGATAGACTAAATAGCTGATTAGCATTCCTTTTGCTCACTATTACCATCCCATTCCTTTTCAAAAAATGTACACAGCGACCTTATAAAATAGCAGATACATTACTTTATACCTACCACGGGATTTATAGGTAGTATTACAGAATGAAACATAGATATATTCACCAAATTCTCATTTAAAAAAGTCAGCACATTTGATTGTTTATTGAGATTCATACATATGTGAAGTCGTTTATCTATAATAAAGTTCTCTAAAGGTTCTATCACTTAGAGGTCAAGCTATAAATCAGTAAATTCATATCTGAAGTACTGACAGCTAAATATTATAATACAAGATTTAAAAAAATTATTCAAAATTCAACTTTAAATTGACTGATTAAAAATCAATCTCAAATTTTAAAAGCAAATTAATATTAAATTAAGATTAATTAAATTATAAACACTGTATTAAATCAATTACCAACAGTATGACATTGAAAATAGTCCCGATGAATGCCATTGGGGTACCGATATAAACGACTAAAGCAAATCGAGCATCATCATATCCTTCATTCTTTTCCGCACATTTCGTGGCTTCAGTCTCGTTCATAATTTGTTTATTTTAGCTTGGCTTACTATTCATCATGAACTGACATTTAATTAATCACATTACTTATTTTAATTCCATTAATCCTTTAAGAAGATGTTCCATTTTATGCCAATTTTATTTTTTAAAGTCACAAATGAGAATACATCATTAAAAAGCTTCCTATAATAAATCAGAAAATGATAATATTTAAAATCCTAATTTTTAAACCAATAGATAAAGTTTTAATTTCAAAAGGTATTTTAGAATAAAAAAAAACTTTTTCCCATAATTATTGAATAAAGACTTGGAGCAAAAAAGAGAAAAACTACCATGAAAAAGTTTTGAAAACATAAGCAATATCGATAAAAATAGAAAAGCGAGATATTCTTTTAGCTTTTAAAAATTTGTCAAATTGTTATCGTCATAATTTTAATTAGAGCTTTCATATGCTTTAGATCCGTCAAGCCTTAATACTTAGTTATGATGTTTATTTGCTCTAATAAACGATAAATAGAAGATTTCCTCTAATCATTGATCTAAATCTTGCAATGTTCTCGTTCTGTTATTATTTCTATATTGAAGTAATAAAATTGTACCAACAGACAATTACTTTTACTTCATTTTTAATGATTACATTACAGGGATGATAAAGATAACAATTCTATTTACCTTCCATTTTTTCGTATCTCATTCTCATTTTTCATCTTACTTTCTATTTTTCTTCGCTCTCATCTTCGTCCTTATTTAATCCATCAACACAAAATTAGAATGGAATATACCACCTAATTAAGTACACTACTAGTAATTAAAATTCAAAATTATCTAAAAATAGCATTTCTCTGCTATTGGTTTTTCCCTTAAAAGATTTCATATAACGTAAAAATCCCAAATGATCTTTTCTATGTCACTACAATATTATTATTATTTTCTATCTTCTGAAAAAGACTGCAACAATAAAGGCTTATTTCTATTTTCCAATGTATATCATCGATCTGTTGAAATTTTTAAAGTGTGCACAACTTTGTCAATTTAAAAAAAATTAGAATAATCAATTTATGATGACGATTTTATCCGATTATCATCTTTCTATCAATCTCTTTTATTTATCTATAACATTCAATTCTTTCTTGAATATAATGTTTGATGGTCGTGTAGTAAAATTCTATCTAATTACAGTTAAAATTGAATTTAAATTTACCACTTTTGCAGTATTTTCAAATTCAGTATTCAGGAAAAAGACAGGTAACAAATCTTTGCTCTTCTGATTAGTTTAAATAAAATCAAGTTGCAAAAACTGATCAGTCCAGACAAAATTTAAGTTTTTTGCTCCAAGTATTCATAATTTTCCAGGTATACATTTCTTTTGTCATCTGAAAATATGTTAACTTGTAACTAGGTAATTAAATAATACCCTTGGTTTGAACAAAAATATATTTATTGAAAAATTTGGAAGCAATTTTAAATCAGAACATCGATGAATGCACCAAATACAACTTTAACTGAAGTGATAATATTCTAATAGTATTTATCGATGCTGATAATGTTGAACTGTCTTGTTATCTTATTTGTGAACTTGAAAATTGTTATTTTTAAATTAAGTGATGAGATATAAATATGGCTGAAATAATGCTTAATTAATTCACTAATGAACAAGCGACATTAATTTTTATAAATGTTTAAAAGTTTGATTAGCATTCATAATATTCTTAATGCGATCTCTAAAAATTATCGATAAATTACTTTGAATATGACTTACGTACTGAAAGAAAAATATTCATCTACAGATGGAAAGAGAAATATAGAAATGTATTTGGTCCATGATGTAAATGGAAAAATGTCTTCAGACTACAAGAATTTTGTTTCTTCTACAGAGATAACTTTGATGAAAATTGAATTAACAAGCAAACGATGACATAAAAATCTGATAAGCTTAGTTTTGACACTATAATTTGGAGCAATTCAATAATATGATGCAAATGATTGATAAATATTACAGTGTTTCAATTAATTTTGATCCGTTTTTCTTACTTGTCAATTTTTGCAAATTGATTTGCTAAATCTCCACGAGATGATGATAAAAGCAAACATTTCATAATCAATTCAATTAATAAAAAAGTTTAAAATAGATGATGCAATTGGCTATAAGTTAATCAAAAATAAATCAAATATTCCTGAGAATTGCTGTGCATAAAATAAAAACAATTTTTAGAGTATGAGTAAATTAAAATTCTTCTAGATAATAATTAAAGAAAACGGAAGCTCTGATAATTTTGTAAACTTTAAAAATGATGGTAACTAATTCAAAATCGATACGTCGGCTATAAAATGTTTTCTGTAAAATTTGTTAAAATTCAACCTGTGTCAATTTTCAGTTTTGCATTATTTTTTTTTTTTTAAATTTTGTTTAGATTTTTAATTTTTGGAAATATAGGGAAGGGAAATTTTGAGAACTAAATTCAAGTTCCATGTTTTCTGTTTTTATATTCCATAAGGTGGGTCTTTAATTTCATATAACACGATAGTTAAAATGTTACAGCTTTTTAACATGTTACCTGATAAACCTGGAGAATTGTAAAAATGAAACATATCGATAAGAAACAATACAATGTCATCGTCCATCGCTTTCAATAGATTCATCAATAATTTGGTGATACTAATCACTATTGATGTTAACGATTATTATCTTAAATTTAATCTACTTAAATTAATTGACTAACGACTGCATGAATTAAAATAAACGACGGTTATTTTAAAATTGAATTGTTAAATCCGTAGGCAAAAACATTTCTCCAAAAGGAATTCTTGCACGCAAGTGGATTAAAAGTTCCCTCAATTTGTGGCCAATTTCCATTCTTAAAAAGATTGGACCTGCATAACAGCTCCAAAATTGTTTACTGGTCTCGATTCATTTTAGTGCAATCGAAGAAAGAAATACTATATTAAAAAATAGAATTTAGACTTTTCTATAAGGCAATATTTTTCAGCGCAGTTTCTCATTCATCGCTTTAAGAAAAATAGCTCTGATGAGCAACGGATTATTCGATCATTTATTTATATTGAGGCATTCTATATGGATGAAATTATTATTATCATAAGTATTATGATTCAATATTATTGAATAAAATCATTCGAACATCGGAAAATTTTCATTGAAAGATATTTAATCAAAAGATTAAAATAAATATTCAATTTTATTTTACCAGTTCGAAATATTCAAAGCATTTAATACATATACATGAAAAAAAAATTTTTCCACAAATATTAGAAAAATGTTTTTTTTGTTTAATTTAAGACAGTTAAATTGAGCCTTGTCTAATAATAATAATAATGGTTGTTTAATAATAATTCAGATCAAAAAATATTATCTAAATTATATATGATATATCTATGCACTATACCAAACATTCATGAATCAAGTTATTGGCAAAAACATCTAGTAGTAACATATCCGAAATATTATTTATCTCGGGTGCAAGTCTTAACCTATTTGAACTTATCTCAAAAGTGCAAATAAATAAATCATTTAGCTTATCAAAAAACCAGACATAATGGATGTAAATATGAAACTGTACCCCAAAATAAATTTAAAAAAATTCCATCTAGGGCAGCTAAAGTTTGACGAAAGCAAATAAATGATAATTCGAGAATTTTTTATTGATAATGCAAAGCGACATAGCTCAAATGAAATATAGTTTTAGCCAAAAAATCGAAAATAGTTTAATATATTCAATTTTTTTAGTGACAACGAAAATTTTTCTTTTGAATTCCCACGAATGATGGTAACATTATTTCATTCAAACAATTAAATTGTTTGAAAACTTATTGGGAAGCTAAACAATATATTTATTATTCTCAGTAAAATAGAACGAATCCTGGGAAATAAGCTCAATACAGATGTAAATTTTCATTCATCTTTTCCGGAACATTTTTTTAATTCTAAAAACAATTATTGACTCCATTGTTCAGTAAAATCATGCTTCGTAAATCTAATATTTTCATTCCATTTTGGAAGTACTTTTCAATAAATAATCTCAGGTAGAAAAATTATAATTTGAGAAAAGTTCGCCAGACATTAGAAAAGTGTTGAAACAATAAAAATTATCAAGAAAGACTTTAAAATTATCAAGAAAGACTTTAATTAATATGGAATGAAAAGAATTTTTACTTAAGATTACCATCTTAAAATGAATTTTCAATTAACTGAAATAATTTTGAAACTTAATTCAATGGCTGAAAAATAACAATGCATGTGACCGAGAGTGATTATTTAAGATTATTTTTAGAAATATAGTTTCTCCATTCAAAACTTGCGAACTCATTGATATTTTTTTGATATTATTTCTATCATATCAAAAAAATACTCGATAACCAATCAAAAAAATCTATCCCTGAAATATTTGTAAAATACTTTTTAAAATGAAAATGTTAGATGTCGTAGTCGTCATACTTTCATTATAAATTAATATTCTATGAAATTAAAAATAAACTAATATGTTCGTTCATTATACAGAAATGAAAAAGCAAAAAGTATAACCCTTTGCAAATATTTTCAGCAAATCCAGAAATCATAGTAGCAAGCATAGATTTTATAGATTTAACAGATCACAAAATTAGAATAAATTGAAATAATTTGCATACTATCATATTGCTACTACTGCTATCTTCTTATCAATTTCGGAATACTCGAACATAATCTAAAAATAATTTTTTAAATCATACTGCTTATCGATTATTAGAGAAATCTATGAAAAACAATTTCAGTTAAAAATGTTCCGTTTAAAATTAAACAGAAACATTTCCTACATATCGTTTTAGAAACATCTATAGAAATCTGTTATAAAGAATTTATCATTATTTAGGATATAAAATGATGCCTAAAAATTGAAGACAATGCAAATTTCTCTTCTCAAAGAATTTACAAATTTTCTGACGTGCGAATTCATTTTTCTTTAACGTCATATCAACAGAGATCGTTCTTTAAACAATCTCGAAATTGCCAACTGATTGTGGGTCAGCACAGAACAAAGTGGAAACTACTATATATGATCTCTCGAAATAGAATGTTAATGCTACGCATTAAACTTTCAGTCCAATTCATCCATTAATAAAATTGGCCAGTCTTAGTCTCTTCCAGCCAATATCGGATAACACTTTTTCAAATTTCTTGCAACTTTTATAATATTGCTTTTCCAGTTGTCTGTAAATGGCCTGACCAAAGTCAATTCAAACTACAATGAAATGACTGGGGTTGTATTTCTATTGAATGAATAAGTGAAAATTTTTGAACTAAAATTAAAAAGCCTATGCATGAAAAGGCCAAAAATGTAATAACATGAGGTCGAGACTTAAGAACTGAATATATGATGCTGCAGTAATGTCAGCAAACTAGATAGGTTTAGTAATCCAATTGCCATTGTATCTATCATTTCTAACAGACCCTCTGGTCTCCTTTTTTATTTCTCCTTCTAATTTGCTTCATTCCTTTTCTTGTCTATCATAGTATTCAAATAATACTAATTAACAACAAACTATAATCTCCTCATCATCCCTTTAAGCTTTAATATTTTATCCATTGTTAATTTATAAAGCATTGGAATATCCTCTAAGCTTTCAATTCTATAAACTCCTAGCTTGAATTGGCAAAAAAATCCTAATAGCTGAAAAAAGTCATTTCTCTTAACTTCAGTAACATTACGCGATAAATTCCCAAATGTATTATATCGGTCTTAATACGTTACATATCATCTTCTAAGAAAATAACGATAACTTAATAAATTTCCATTATCCTAAAAATTTATATACATGATATTATAGAGGAATTGATAAAACGAAACGATGGTCCGAATTGATGTAATGAATAAAAGGAATGAAAAATTCACTATTAATATCTATCAATTTTGAATAAAATGAAGAAGTTATTGTTAATCGTATCAACAAAGTGATAAAATTAAAATGAGTCATCAGAGATATGAAATAAGCTTAAATTTGAGAAATTTGAAACAATAAAATTTATCGGATATCACATATTATTATTATTATTATTATTATTATTATTATTATTATTATTATTATTATTATTATTTATCTCGGCTTACATATTTATAGATTAAATTAAAAAATCATAAATTTACCAGAATTGCTGGCAAATTCGATATAGTGCATTTGCTAGTGTTGACACATAGACATATATTCGTTACATTCAACACAAACTACCACCCTTCCTAGTAAGACTTACAATTTACTATTCATTATGCTAAAATTATTAAGAGTATCAGATTCATTTCCTGCAAATAATTGATTTTTTTTTTTGAATCTTTCTATTTAGCTTTAATTTAAGATTATTACAATTATAGCATTTCGAAGTAAACTAAATTCATTAATTCACAAACATCTGTTATGAGATTAAAATTTTTGTTAATTTTAAAAACAAAATGTATTAAAAAGGACAATCTACGGGAAGAGAAACAAATATTATTATATTTCATTCCCAAATTCTTTTCGAGAGATATTTTTTCAAATAATGTAAATTTAAAATCAAAAATTTTTAATTCTTATGAGCTATTCCATATCTAGTGATATTGAATTATTGGCAAGTTTCAAATGAAGAGTTTCGAAATTCATTGCATCGTTTGTTTTCGTGATTTCTTTTCATTTCTGATCAATATTTGCTTGCAGAATTACCATCAATTATTCCGTTTCAGAAATTGTTTAGATGCTAGATCCACCTGGAATGTTATGAACAAGTAAATATCTGCTTGGAATTAACAACCAAGCGTTAAAAATATATCAAGCAATGGTGTAAAACAATATTAATGGAAATGAAAGCATACAAAATATATGCAACAATTAGCTAAATTTATTCAAGACATTTTGAAATCTGGTAATTTCCAGAAAATGATAAAGGCGCTCATTAGAGATGAAAACTGAAAATTAGCTTGTGATAACGATATGATATAAATAATCAATTTGCAAATTGGACATAATAAAGATAGTACCATAGGCTTGAGAAATAAAGCCGTAATGCCGGTCACACGAATTATATTTATGAGAAGTATTCTTTTCTTTGTTTAAAAATACCGTTTCTATTCGTATGAATTTTTCAATTTACGCGAAATTTTGTAATCGATAGATTTCTAATTGAATGTTCTTAAATTTTTGTTAAAATTTTTATCTTTTCTGAAAATTTAATCATTTCAGCAACATAATTTTAATTCTAAATGCAGAAATAAAAACAATTTTGCTTTATTAATGCATAATTTCGATAACACTTTTTCCCTTTTCTTCGTTATATTCATGGATTGAGTGGATTGAGCAATATGCCAATATTATTAATTTAACTGTTGTATAAACGTAGTATAAAAGCTTCAAGTTATAATCTCGACACTCTCGATTGCTGTTCATGTAACACCAACTCTTCTGCTCATGCGGTATAATTCTATGCTCAATTGAACGTGAAATTTAACTGCTATAGAAACTTTACTTCCATTTTATCAATCTTTACATACATACATATGTATTTTTCTATATATTATAGTATTTTGATGAAATATTTATTCGTTTACATTATTAAAGTGAAATATGCTTTTCATAAATATTTCGAGCGTTATTTTTATGAAAAATTAATGCGCATTTTATTGGTATTAAAAACTATAACATTTCAATTTTTAAATTTTTGAATTTCTGCAAAAATAGTATATAGCAAGGATATATCTGATTGATACATTAACCTGAAAGTGTAGTTAGCCATGATTCTTAACTATATTTATTTAAGAAACATTCCTTTCCTTATTCATCATTTCAAATTAAAGATTTTATTTCAAAATAATATAATTCTCCAATTGTGTCAAATTTTATTTCAAATGTACAGTTTTGTTTCCATTATCATATTTACCTGTGAAAATTATTCTTTATTAATGAATCCTGACAATCGTAGATTCATTAAGAACTAGAATTTTGATAGATTGTTTAAATATTTAGTTCTTTCCTCCGTTTTATTCTTTTTCTCCGTCATTTCTTTTTCATGCCCGATTTTCAACCAATAATTCTTTTGATTTTTTCTGAATCCGGAAAAGTTACAAATTAGCTTTCATATTCCATGACGACAAAATATTGCTTCAATATCACAGTGCAGAACATTTGGACAAAAAAATGATTTTTTTTTTTGAAATTGTAGGAAAAAAGATAAATAAATTAAACAGAATGATAAAAGCTTATTTTATGAAAAATTACTATCCATGGTGATGCTAATCTAACTAATAAAATTACTTACATTAATCTTAAATTATTGAAGAATAATAAATGGAATTATTATTTATTCATTGAAAAGCTTTTGTGCTGAACCGCTTGCTTAAACCACCGTTTCCATTCTTTTAGAAAAACAAAGTTTGGCTTATTTTATTAAGTTTCGCATTTTGGTTTCCTAGTATTTTAGTAGTATGCATCATCATCAGATCCAAAATTAGAAATAATTGGAAGAAATGTTGGAAGAAATGTTTCAAAATAAAATCTACCCCATAATTTCAAAAAAAAGGCAAAATTCTATCAATTCTGTTTCTTGCATATACATTAATACTGTCAATCAAAGATCAGTTAGAATTGAGAATTATCAATCGTGCGATATATTTCGAATAAATAAGTGAGTGATAGTACTGTGTTAGCTTGCTGTGACATATTCATCGGCTCAAATCTATTAGGGATCAAAATGATGAAATAGAAGGAAAAAGATTAAGAAGGAAAATCAGAATCCGAAACCTACTTTTATTCTGTTCTTCTCTTCAAATCTGCTGCCTCTCTGACAAAGTTTTCATTCAAGAATTATCGCTTCTATTTAACAATGTTTATAGTCTCATAATATGCTCAAAATTGATTTTTTTAATCTTTTTAATTTGGTCAAGCAGTTAGTATTAGAAGATTGTCAGTGATCTTCGATCTTCTTTTCTTTGTTTTATATAAAATTTAATAATTGCCAGTTATCTTTTCATTCCAAAAATGTACAGAGAAACATTTTGGCCTAGCAGCTGATTTAATAATAATGTATCTAAATAGTCCAACCAATGCATAGATATCGAAGCCTTCGCTATTCCTTTTTCATTTATGATGTGTGTATGTATGCATGTGTGTGTATGTGTGTACGTTTTTGTGTGTATATATGTGTCCGTGTATATACATATATATATATATATATATATATCTGCATGTATATATGGAGCATTTACGAAGTTGGAACATAATTTGCCTTAGCAAGTTTATTCGACGCTTCGCACAAGCATTATCAACAGGTCATTTTCTTGCATTTTTAACTCTACTTGCAATAATTTAAACAGCTTTTGATAGAGCTTCTACTTATGTCAAAATTCAAAAATGATAAATTCTGGTACTGAACCTGAAATCTTAATTTTCGGAATGGCAAATTAAAAAGATTAGTTTTTAATTGAAATAAATGATCGGCAAAATAAACAAAATTTCTATTCATAGCAAGCTCCAAAATTTAAAATTTTTGAATAAAAAAATTTAAAAAAGATAGTCAAATAGATTTTTTAAATATCTGTTTTTATTGCTCATAGAAAAAGTGGTTAGAATTACTGCTTTCACTGAAATTATCATTTCCATAAATTCAAAATCTTTGATCGATACAACAATCATCGATCTCCTCATTTAAATACTAAATAATATCATATCTCCACTACCGACATCAGCCATCATTTAATAAATTTCTAATTTGCTAAGTTGTATTCATATTTCACAGATGGATAGCATTCACTGGATTACAATTTATGAATTATTAGTTGAAAAATCGTTGTGATTATCACTATACAGGAGATATGTTTACATTTATTTGCATAACATCAATAAAAAACAACCAAGAATTACTTACCTTATTTTTCCTTTTTCAATCAGTTTGTGGTAGGAGAGCAGAAAGAAAAATTTACTGCTCACTTTTATTAATTATTAAACTAAAATAAGGAGTAAAAAAAAACGAAGAAAAATGGAATATAACGCTGTACTGAAAGTCGAAATTGGTGTTATGAAATGTCAAGTTGTTGGTCTTCTAGGCTTACAGAAATTGAAAAGTCGAAATGAATTCAGAATAGAGCATACCATTACGTCCTGAAAGAACTGAGTTCAAACTTTTAGATAATAGATACCATACGATACTATTAGGATTGAGCTAGCAGTCATTAAAATGATTTACACATTTAACTTCAATGATGCACATTTTCTTTAAAAATTTGCTTTTTTTAATAATACATAAAGATAAGCCGAAATGACAACGACTACCTTTTGATAATTTGATTTTTTCCATTCATTCTAATTCAATTTGAAAAGATATTTCAAAATAAACGATGATTTTTATGACATCATTACGCAAACTTATTCTTCATTCTCCTTTTTAGCTTCGAGAATTCTAATTAATCATTAATAAAAATAAATTACTTATGAGTCGTGTTGCTCTCTCCTTCATTACTGTTAAATTAAAAAAAAGATCTAAATGTTGTTTATTGAAGATTTTATTCGATACTTAAATCATATCAAATCAGATTCTCAACTTATTTTTTTTAGCTGCATCCATATGTTCCCAAAAATAATAAGCAAATATGTTACGAATCTTATATAGGACAATCAGAACTAAGCTTACTAAAGTCCCATTATTCCAATCAAGTAAAGTAGTTCATATTTTTGTGTGTTACATTTAAAAAATCTTACATGAAATTTTAGATTATATTTTGCAGATTTAATAATAGACAAAAATCCGCTAATTAAAAAGATTATCTTTAAATTCTATCGAACGAATGGGCGGAAATAATTATCGAGCTAACAATATGTGAACAATATATTTATATTTTTTTCTTCTCTTTCATTTTTTCATAAAAGTTTTAATAAGTAAGCAATATATTTACATTTGCTTATTTTCTCTCTTTCCTTTTTTTTTCGTAAAAGCTTTAACATGATGAATTAATCTTCAGAACAATTCTTAGTATGCTTCTGATTTTTACTCCTGAAAGGCATTTTTAATTTTTTTCTTTCGCTTTTGGAAAATGTAAATAAGTGATATCAAATTTATGTATAATTAATAATTAGATATTATTATTCTCAAATTTTATTATATCCTTAGAAGAAAGAGATAATAGAAAATGTGGTTAAAATGTTCCCTTTTTCTTTGTTGTTTGATGAAGTGTTTTTAAATAGAACTTATAATTTGAATATTCACGCAAAATATTCCATTCAAATTGAATGGTTCCATTCAAATTCAAACTGATAAAGATCAATCTGCCTCCCATCAGTGTAACTATGACAATTAGCAATCATTGATTTAGTCAAATCTCAAGCTACAAACTTTCTTCATGTGGTAACCTGCAGCGTTGATAATTCCAAGTAAACTGAATGATTCAAACCCAACAATTTAGCATTCTTTTATTCCAAATATTAACCACTGAGCTATCATGCAACTACAACTGTCGTCGATTGATGGATGATTTTATTGTGAAATTCAATAAGTTTGTTGTAGTTGAGTTATTTTTCATAATTAATGATTATTCATATTTACCGATGGGAATTAAAAGAAGTATCTTTAATTGATGGAGTGGGTAAGGAGAAAAGACAGTTTTACTTTAGCTAAATGTTGCTATTTTCGATTTTTTAAAAGCTAATTGATTTTATTAAAACAAGAAATCATCAGATGATATTAATTTGATTGATTATTACATAACAAATAATTCCAATCATTCATGAACAACAACACTTTTTCCTAGTAAAAAAAAATTAAGAATTTAGATATTTTTTCTTATTGGTACTATTTTATAAATAACTATATGTGCGTGTATGTGTGTGTGTTTGTGTGTGTGTGTGTGCGTGTGTGTGTATGTGTATGTGTGTGTGTATGTATGTGTATATGTATAGCACATATGTATTTGTCCTATGAACATGTACATGCGTGTGAAGTATGCATATAAAATGTATGCCAATTGGCAAAGTTCCATTGTTTTTTACAAAATAAAAAAAAAAAAAAAGGAAATACGTTTGATTCGTTGATCGGGAAGTTTTCCTATGTGTAATTTCTTAGAATCGAGTGTTTAGTTAATGATAAATCAATAAATTAATTTAAAAGGATACCGCTTATCTTCTATACTTTTTTTAACGCAAAATTACAGCGCCTCTTTAGAAAGTTTCCTCTCATTCCTCTTAAGCGTCTTTTTATTCATTATATAATACATATGAAAAATAAAGCAATCGATTTTTATGTAATACAGGAACAGGTTTACTCTTTATTTCATTTTATTTTTCATATATTGTAACATACGAAAGGTTCCTTGTCCTTTTCTTTGTTTTTTTTTCTTTTTGTTACGTTTTTCAGACGATATATAAGCATGATAAATTAATCTCTTGAAAAAACTTACACTTCAAAAGAGAGACAACAAAAATTACCTGAAGCAAATAGTAAATTAATTATCTTTTTCTTTCTATTTCCCTTTTGTTCTTATTATATTGTAATAATTCTTTTTCGATTACGATTTTCATTTGGAAAAATTACACCATTTGGTGACTAATTTATTATATTGGACGAGAAAATGGTACTGAGCGATGTATTGCATCTCAAATTCTGATTAAATCATATTTTGATATTAATAAAATTGCTCAATAACTAATTTAGCCTAAATAATTCAAGAATTGAATTTTGCGAGAGTAATTTCATAGTTTATACCTTTCTTATTTCGCAGATAGACTTATCCATTAACGATATGACTATAAAAAATAATTCACTGATAAAACTGATAGCATTATCACATAATAATAAATACATCATGCATCATCTTCATTCATATGTGTCTCTGGAGTGCGAAAATTGCCTTGGAACATAACGATTTAAATGTTTTGAAAAATAAATGAAATCGAAGAGGAAATGAAATAGAGGAATCATTTGTCTTTCAGAATCTTTTGTATATTCTAAGCATATCAACCACTTGCTTTTACATTGAGGTCTTATCATTTTCTGCCAAAAAGTTGGAAGTCGTCAGCAAAGAATGCAATGAGCAATTCATTATAAAATTCCAAATCTGTCTTTTAACTCTATTCACCAGTATCCTCAACGGCAAAGAGATTAAAAACGATTAAGCAGCTGTCGTGATATGCTACCTTTAGAAGGCTAATTAAAAGTTTAATTAACCACAAACTGCATGTGACAATAGAAATTATTCTAGAGATAACAGCCATAACTAGTGCATTATAATGATTTTATTTGATATTTTGATACTAATCATCAACGAGTTTAACATCAAAATACTTCCGCTTATATAAATTAGTATATTAAAATTGGCCAAATGAAAATATTCATTTTTCACGCGGATCATTTTATTTGCAGGGAAAATTTAGCACTTCGTATCTGAATAATTATATTGGAAAAGTGATCGATTACAATTTATTATTTTCTTCTTACTTCTTGGATTTATAAAGATTCAAGCTTAGCATAAATATTTACAACTTTAATATGATTTCATAGCACAGTTTTTTGTAAGATGAATTAACTATATGTTTTAAACCTTCATTTCCCATTGCAAATATTTAATATCTTAACGATGAAATATAGATATGCAAAATGCGGTATATGACATCAATAATTGTGCTTGTTCATCATACGGAAATATTTTTACAAAATTTCATTCGAAACGACCTTTTTTTCACGTATTTAAAATTTTAAACCTTTTTCACAGTATTCAATTTATTAATAATCTTAAAAGATTTTAGATCGGAGAAATGCATTCTTATACTTAAATTTATGAAGTTTTAAATTTGCCGCATGCTTACATTGATTTTTCTTCCAATAATAAACATCAGGATTTTGATCAGTGAGATGATCGAAACAGTTTTCTGACTGAACTACGTATACAACGTGACTGAATGAGAAAATGACGTGAAGTTTCCATAATTTATTTATAAGAGATAATATACAAATAATTTATTATTTTGTTTCAAATAGGACGATATTCAAATCTTTATTATGCCGTTGAGGTATAATATAGTTTCCAGCAGTTTATAATGTAATTATGATCTTCAACAGTCAATGACAGTATGTATAATTAAAGGTCAGGTTAAATGATAAATTGATTAACGATGTGAATCTCTTCTGTAAATATGATAATGGTTTAATCAGATTAGCTATTAGCAATCTTTCCAACATTGTAATTATAAATTTATTCTGCAAACTAATCGATTAGAATGTTATTGAAAATCAAAAAATTTTGCCATTAATAACTTTATTACTTTATTGTTCGAAAATGAATATTATTTTTCAATAAATTACCAGTTAAAAAATATCTATGCATTTCGAATACTGCCGGTCAACAATAAGAAAATGATAGCTGACGGTAAGATAAAAAGTAGGAAAAAAGTTTCAAAAGGATACTGTAATTTTAAAACAATTAGAAAATTTCTGTGCACTAGAAATTTAATCCATGCCATGTAGCAATTATTCGAAGGGTTAGAATTGTTTACTAAGAAGAAGAATGTATCATAGATTGGCAATTATGATATATTATTGTCTTCGTTTCCTCCTCCAGCGATCGAAAGATTGAAACTAGTTTGAAATTTTACTAATTATGCAAGTAAAAAGTTTTTTTTCATTCTTGGCAGAGAAAAAGGGAAGGAAGAAAGGGAAGAAAAATAAAGAGACTGATTATCAAATATCGTCAAACGCCGTGGATTCTTCTCACTAGATGGAAAAGAATTTCGTTCAACTTACAACACAACAATGATCATCCTATTATTTATTGCAGAGGATTACGGTGATGAAATTATGAATAATTTCTGAAGGAATTGTGAAATTTCCAGAAATTTAAACATACCAATGAAATTGATATTTGATTTTCAAAAAAAAGAAAATTTTAGAAACAATCCTGCAGAAAATTCGATTTGAAAATTTTTGCATTCCAGCAATTTATATACCAGCATGATCAAGTGATTGGAAGCACTGGTTAAATCGGATAAGAAATTGAATGCTAAGAAAATCACATTTAGGAATTCCATAATAAAGCAGTATGATGCAAATAAGTAATTTTAACAAATAATAAAGCAAATTAAGCATCAGTTTTTGACTTCAAAATTTGCATTAAAAAAATTTTTTATGCAGCACTTTATATTTTTCACATTCCAATCTTTGATATTATCAAAATAAATGTATCATAAAATAAATATATTAAAAATAAATGTGTTATAAAATCTGTGCAATGTGAATATCGCCGCATTTTTTTGAATAAAGCCTTTTTTCTCATTTTTTTAAATATGGAGATAAAGATGAAATAAAGGATATATAAGATATATAATATATAATCGAACATGATTTGTTTAATGAGATTTAGGTCATAATATGTTTTAAGTAAATGCATTGGAAGTAAAAAGCTTCTTTTGGTAAAACCGAAATATTTTCTATCTTACAATATATCGTCAATAACCATACAATTTTTTTGGAGCAGCTAACTAATTCTATCTTGTTCAAGATGATATAAAATAATAATCATATTAAGTTGCCATTTTATCGAAACTTTTAAACTATTTACACATTCATAGATTCCATAATTAGGATTCAAAGTTGTCTTAAAAAGATCTTTTCAAATTTTGATTGATTGCCAAAAAAAGTTTATAAATTAATAAATTAAAAGCAAATACTAAAAAGTATTCCAGAAAACCAATTTCGCAAAGTGAATGATAATGATGAAAACGATTTGGAATTTTTTCATCTTGTGCTGTCAAAATTAGATTTTTTCAATGTCTTCTTTTGTTCCAATACCATTAAGAGTTCTTTTCTGATAAGCTGTTAATTGGAAAATATGAATTCATAATGAGATGGATTTAACTGTTCCATTTCAATGCAAACTGCTTCTTTCTCATTTTCTTACTCTGGCTTTTGTTTTGAAAGTAAATCTATTTGTTAGTGATATTTCTAGATCAAATTTAAAATATATTTTTAATTCTAAGCAGAACTTTCTACCAATTGGTAGAGATTGGTTGCGCTAATTTTATCTTGTAGGAAAAGCTTTCCTTCATGGATTTTTCGGCTTGAGAAAGTATCGAGTATGATATCAAGTATGATCCAAAACATAAAAGTTATTGAAACTTGTTATAAATTGAAGAAATGCAAGAAGCAGTGGGTAATAAAGCTGAAATAGCAAATTTTGATATGCCAAAGAGATAGCGTACCCTGTCACATTTACTTCATTCAAGGACGAATGTTGCAGTTTTCAAAAATTGTAATTTTATATTGAAATTCGTAACAATACCTACACATACTGAAGAAAACTCTTGATGTCCTCCAGCATATTGTCTAAGTGATGATTGAAAGAAGAAGAGCAATAAATTATTTGAAAGGTTACATTTGATTTATATTGAATTTAAAGTTATCCTATTAATCAGATAAAAATTTTCAACTTTTATTTTTCTTTTTTAGCTTTATTATTTCGTAATTTTCTCTTAAATTCCTATTAAAAAAATTTTTTTGAAATATTTTCGAGTGATTGAACATGGAACATTTTGATGCAGATATTTTGAACCTTTATTAAAAACTTGATGTTAAATAGCATACAAGTTAAAGTCTAAACAATCACTTGAACAAATAATGCATTGAAGATTGCTTTATAATTTTGATTTTAACTTGGCTATAATAATGTAAATATTTTCAAACTTACTATAGTCGAGATGTTCAGTTATTATGCGTCGATAGTAACTTAAATTACATTCGATATTTGTCTTGCATTGCTGTTTACAAAAAGATTTATCATATCATTTATCAGAACATTTCTTCCAATCGATACTATTGATAAAGGATGATACTATTAATGACAATCAGAACAATCATTGATTATATTCAAATGAGTATAAAATATGTGAATGCGTATATTTAATCCTACATTTATTTTTTATTTTTCTTTCCGAAAAATTTATATTAAACACAGTAATACTTTTACGATAGGAACATCACTATGATTAACGATTTTTTTATTGGTTACCGTAAGAAAAAATGAAATTTAAGGTTTAGAGAATCCTTTAATCTCAATTTTGGGATTAAATTTTAAAATTCATGAAAATTTCAAATTTGTTATCAATATGCTTCTACTACTTTTTAATCGGATTTTTAGAAACAGTCTTATTTTAGATGATAAATAATTTTTCGCTCATTTATCGTTTTATTTTTATGGAAAAAAGGATAAAGATCCATGGGAAAATACCATTGTTGAAAAAAATAAATTGTTGAATCAATTCTTGGTCAATATATATATCCAACATATTTCGTTATTGTAATTATTAATTACAATATTAGCTATCAAAACAATATTAGCAGAAATCCTATTGAACTAGCAACACGTATAAAAATTCTGAAAAGCTTTACTAATAATCATTAGACAAATAATACTGTATGATATCTGATTAATTAAGGCTATAAAAATGTAAAAAACAAAATTCGTACCATCGGTTCCAGTATCAAATCTGTTATTTTTCTTATTATTGAAGTTGTCATCAGCATCGCCAATATTATCGTTTCACTGTCTCTTCTTTCCCCTTTCTTTTTGCCATTTCTCATTATGCAGTAATTCGTTCTTTTTTTTTATTTTGATAGCCATAAATTTTTTCATATTTTAATCACCTAATTAATCGATACCTTTTATCCTTTATTGCAAATCTTTATATCAAAAAATGAATGTAATTTAAGTTCTATAGAAAATAATGTTTGTTATTACTTTATTAAGATATTCAAAATGTTTGTTAATTTTGTTAGTACCTTTATATTATTGCTATTATTAATACTATCATGTCACCCATAATGGACCAACAAAATTTGATGAAATAATCTTCCGCTGTTAAAAATCATAAAAGTAAGCGATGATAACAGAATCATCCTGAAATTTAAATTTGCGATTGCCACCACTAATTCTATTGCTATTAAACGCCAGTATACTCATATATTGTTCCGAAAGATATTATTACTTGTTATTACTATTACTGCTGAACTCACTGGTGTCCAATGATAAGTAATTAAATTTTGCATTGAAAATATTTTATAAAACAATAAAAAGCTCGTTCTGTTTTTATCAGAAGGATGAAGAAACGGGATAGGAAGGAGAAGAGACAAAGTAATAAAAGCAAAGTTATATATATCCGAAGAGAATGATGTATTAAAATAAAATATATTTCAAATTGTGACAATGAACATTTCGATGATTATCATTCTGCAACACAAGTCACAAATTACAGACTTTTTCAAAGAGAGAAAGAGAAGGAGATAAACTAGTCATCAATTTTTAATAGCCGAATTCTTTTGTGTCCTCATCTGGGTATCATTATTTCATGTATATGAGATATTCGTGTGACCAAATAAATCTTCCATGTATCCGAGAATTGTTCCAAGTGATTCTATACTACTCCATTAACTTTTCCTCTTGCTGTTGCTGGTCAGTTGTCACATACATATCGTTATTATTTTTTTTTCATTCACTTCTCTCAGATTCATAAAAAGAACTAAATTCGTATTTTTTTCGAAATAAAACATTTTGTATTTCAGGATGCTACACTGTAAGTATTAAAGCCGAAATTATTTGATCTTAAAGATATAATAGTTTTCAAGAATATGAATTATGACAATTATGAAATTGCTCCAACGTCTGAACAAAGCTGAATTCAGAAAGGATTCATATTCACAAATCAAAATATAAATCTATTTATAATTTTTTCTTTGTAACTGTTGTAAAATAGACTTCAAAACTTTAGTGGATTCAACACTACCAATTAGTTTACTGGTTTCGAAAAAGACTTTTACGCTAATGAGGAAATTATTAGGAGGCGATCATTCCAAATAGATCCTGAAGTTTCCAAACTAAATTGAAATTGATCTAATAAGTACTTCACATGTTTTATGATGGTAAGTTATTAATAAAATGATATCATTGTCACATCGATTGCTCTGTAATCTCCGAAAATGCAAACAAATTTTTGTTATTTCTTCAAGGTTTACTTACATGAAGAAATTTCTACCATTTTTGATTCACAACTTCTATCATCTCTTATTTATTACAATATCTAGAAAAGTTATCGCTTAAAAAAGCATAAATTCAATAAAAAATAATTGAACCAAAACGAAGGAAAATATATTATTTTATAAAAAAATTTAAAAACGAATCCCTAGAAAAGCTTTTGTTCATGTTTTTCTCTTTTTGAAATTAAGTATTTTTTCCAAAACATTTGTTCTTTGATGATTATTTCATTCAGTAATTTCGTGCTTCAAAAACTATTGCAAATTACAATTTGATAATAACCCTTCGAAGTTTAAGGACGCATTCACATACTGATTAGCATTGCCCAAATGTTACATGTCAACATAAACAGGAAAATTGTTTTAAAATTCGTACCAAATAATAAATAATTTTGGAAAGGGAATCATTTTTGAATAATCTGATACGCTATTATGCAAATAGCATTAATATATTCCTAATTATTTGCAAACGGAATAGTAGGAAATTTATTTTAACTATATTCTTTTATTCATAATATTAATGCAATTGTTCAGATTTCTCAATGTTTTGCCTGCTGAATTGTGTGTAAAAGAGAAATTTGAAAGGTAGGTTTTGTAAATTTTGAAGCATATTTTATATTAATAATTTTATTCTTATTTAAATCAGAATGATTGTTGGAATAGACGTTTATATCAGTTGAAAAGAATATGCGTTTTTACAGTTTGATTTATAGAATAATAAGAACAGTATGTCAAAAACTAACCTTTCACATGCGAATTAAAATAGATAGCTTGTTACTATTTGGCAACCACGAAGAAACTGCTTGTTGAAATGGATTTAAGAAAGATTATTGAATTATTCCCACATCTTAAAAATAAAATATTCTACAGTTGTTATATATTTTTCTTAAAAGAAAGCAAGCTGGAAATCAATTTTATTCATGAAATTTCAATTTTTCATACTTTTCTCTTTTGTTTCGATCATATTTTTGCCAGGTAACATATGCTTATCGATATTGGAGCTAATTAGTCTTGCTTATCACCAAAAATTTATTTTTAAAAGGAATCCTACCATCCTACGTCTCATTTCTTCAACCAAATAATTCATTATCAAGACATGCAAACTTGCATTCGTTTTATCAGTATACAAGCATTCTGTGTACAAAGTCGAAAAATGTTTGTTAAAAGCAAGAGCCTTTTTCTTCAATGACAAATGAATTTTAAACTATTTTTATCAGCACAGTGCACTATCAGCATATGAAAGCTGTTTAAATGCTATAAAAACGAGCAGAAAAATTTGTTCGGCAATGTTTACAATTTAGAACATTTTATTAAAACTTTGCTAGGCGTATATTCCTATATAATTTGTTAACAAACAATTACGCAAACAATTAATATGGAATTTGCTCATAACCGTTCGATGACAGAATAAAATTACGATGAAAGAGGCTGCGAGATTAGATCTGATCTCATTCTCATCTAGTCAGTTGAGGTACTACTTTAATCAGATATCAAGGAAATAAAAATTTTTAAAGACAATTTTACTGACTAGAGTACAGTTTGACAAGATTTTAATTGCAATTTTATTTCGTAATTTATAGCTTTGCTAAAATTTGCCAACAGAGAATTGTTGCGAATCGATTGGATTGTCACCAAAAATTTAAGGGAACAGCATGATATCACTAATACAATTTAATGCCATATTTCGTTGAATATAGTAATATGAGATTAAAAAAAAAAAAAAAACCTGAATCTACCGTATTTGTTTGCAAAAGAGTCGTATGTGTGAAAACTATTGGAAAATGTTATCAATGCGATGACTTTCAAAGCGATTCATCCTTTTGGTATGTTATGTTATTAAAAATATTTATAAAAAAATAGGTACTATTGATACTAAATACAAAAATGAATCTCATGCCAAAAATTTAATAATTATCACTTTCAATATCAGATATTTTGGAAGAAATTTCAATGCTGTTTGTAGGGACTGAAAGATGCGCTATGTTTATATATATAATTCACCAATTAATAAATTAATTATCTAATTTATCATTCCATTCTCTTCGCCTCTTCTCGTTCGATTTCAACTATTTAACAATCTTACTCACCAAAAAATGAAAAAAGTTTGTGATGCATAGATAAACATAATATTCTCTGTTCTCTTTTTCAATCACGCATGCCTTTCTTTAGTTATATCCAATAGAAACAATAATTGAATCATTCCAACTAGCACTTAACAATTGTTTCATTTTTTCCTTCTCTAAATAAATTATAATTCATCACCTAATATCCATTCATTTTTATTTCTATTTCATTAGAATACAAAATTATTTTGCTATAAAATTTTAGCTGAAATTGAAGAAAATTTAAAAATAGAAATATTTATGAATTTATGCATATACGTTGTATTTATTATAAATTTAATTTTGCTTAACTTATTTTTATTCGAAGTTATTTATTATCTTGTATTCGGGGAAATCAGAAATGATTTGAAATTAAAAACAAATAGTTAATTTTCGATTCAATTCTAGTTAGTGACTGGAAATTATTTCATTATTTAATGGCTAGAAATGAAATGGATGCATATATACAAGTTAGATTTATTTCAAAGATTATTCGTCATTGACCGTAAAATGAGGCAGAAATAAACAGGAAATTTATCAAAATGCCCATAAAATAAAAATGACATATGATCAACCTATGGCATATTAGAAGCACTAGAATAAATGAAACGATATATTACAAAATAGTTTTGAACAGTTCGTATCATCTATTGTTGCTACAAAAAAATAACGCCAAATCGTATTTTCAAAAACAATTGTTGATTTATAATTTTTTTTTTTGATTATCACAACAATTTTGATTTATAAGCTATTTCTTAGGTTGTAAAGTATTATTTATTAGTGCATTCATGTAATATGATAATACTCGCCTAATCTCTCATCACATATAGTATTTCTTTGACTTGTATTATTAATATTACTTGTAATATTTTTTTAATCTGTGATGATTTATGATCGCTGAATGATTTACCTGATCTATAGCTCTTATCCATAACATTCTATGTAAATTTTCATCTAATCAAATATCAACGAAACTTCAAGATTATTACTTTTTTTGTTTTATAAAGGAAGCACACTATCTATCCCAAGTTCGACACAATGGTTATGAAGTAATAGACAATGTATATTTTTATGGTGATCATCTCGTAAAAGATTAAGATGGTGACAAATTGAGGTGACAGATAGGTAAGTAGAGCATTTCTGTCTACTTATATGTGCAGTAGAATGAAGTTCTATGCATACACGTATTCATTCATAAATAATTTTCTAAATTTCTCAAACAGATATATAGTTGTGCCATGTGTACATACATACATAAGCATACCTTTGCTTGGAGACAGTTTTTGGGTCACATTTGATGGATGTGGAAAACTAACAATTGCAGTTATTGAGTAAAATATAGAGAAATGAGGTTCTATTCGACAAAATTTACTGAGCGACATATGCAAAAGAGAAGTTAGTAATTGAGCTGGTTATTTTTATCCTCTCTCTTTTCTTGAGAAGCGAGTGGAGCGATTTCGTGATTGTCACTTGTCACTCAAAATGTACTTCAATCCTTACTGCTGCGATGAATAACCATCGCTCAATCTTCATCTATGTCTTTTCGCAAATAAACTTTAGTACTCAATTCCCAAATTCATTTGGTTGCACACAATTTGTTTGAACCTTTTGATACTACGAATATCTCTTTGCTCTAAAATATCTGACTAGCGTGAAGTTTTGAATAAGCCAAAAAAGACATTATTATATTTTGATTAGACTAAAAGATAAATGCAATTAGCCAAGTTTTGTTTGCATTTTAAGAGATTCCAGAAAATGTTTCTTTCCTGCAGAAAGAAAAATGTTCAAAGAAAACGTAATTCAAATATGTATATTTCAGCAGATTTTTAAATTATCTCCAGTGGCATACAATTTCACTTTTTGTTATATTTGATACAAAAAATACAAATATTTTAACAGTTAATATTTTCCATTTCTCAAATACAAGCATTTATAAATGATATAAAATTTTTAAATAGCAAAAAAGTAATTTACTTTATTATGGTTTCAAATGCCATCTGAGGATGCAATTTCAATATTGTACTATTAAATACATTTTTCTCCGTTTGTAGCAGAACATTTCATCTGATTTTTATGTAATAAGCAGGTGCTATAACAAATCGCGATATAATTTAGCATTGCTTTCTCTTTTCTCGAAATACTTTTCAGTTTATACCCATTTTAGTCCTTTGCCGCTCCATTTAAATAATCATTTCACTGTTTAAAAACCGTGCCTTTCGGATTTCCTAATATTTCTAAACTTTTTATCTATTTGTCTTTTAAATTATAAAACATTACTTTCATAATCTTGTCTTTTTTCCTTAAAATCATTCTTCTTCTTTGTTATCAAATGCGTCATTATTGGAACATCATAATATTAATATTACTATTAATCTTATTGTAATTTGTCACGCTATACAAATTAAAGAGTGTAAGGTTGGCATATTCATAAGGTCATTAATAATTCAAGTTTATTCAGACAAAATTTGTTCAACCATTCAAATATGCATCACTGTAAGTTCGAGATTATTATGCCCACCTTATCAAGTAATTAATACTCTCCACCTGTTTACCAGCATGCATAGGTAATCAAGATTATTCGTCATGATGTAAGAAGAATTTTAAGTAAATAGTAGCAATGATAATACAATCATTAATTTTCTCTTCTACCATACAATGAAACTTGATATCTCTTATGGTATATGTAAATCCTTTGTGTCCATCCGTGTATGTAGATATAGGCATATAATTGAAGTATTCAAACTGCAATTCAGATGATCAGTGGTTATCGATATTTAGAAACTGTATGACAAGTGCATCCATCCTATGCACATCTATCACCGCAAACACTAAGTAGTATTTTTCATTCAGATTACACAAATTTCTGTAAAAATTGCTTTCATTTTCTTCGTCCAAATTAGTTTCTATGATATTTACTTAAAAAGTTGTAATAGATGCCAAAATACACGTTGAATGATTTAGAACAATATTTAGTTATATACGTTAAATATATGTGAGATACTTCTTGAAGCGTCTCCTTCATCTTCTAGACTACTGAATTCTTAAGTCACAAAAAAGTTCATATTTTATTTCGTTTGCATTTAAAATATTAACATTTCGAATGCGAGAAAATGAAATGACGGAGAACTCGAGCATTCCTAATGTTTACATCTTCAGCATAAACAGGTAATATGAAATTCAATGCGTTGGATTATAATCAAATTCAGGGCATATATCTGAGAATTTTCTTTTATTATTCTATGCATATTTATCAATAACCTTTAAATTATGAATGGAAATTTGGCAACATAATGCATAATCTTAAGCCCTCAGTCAGTTATGAACAATTAACTATTCTGATGCTCTTCTGCTAGCGTTATCTGAAACCTAACCATTCTTCAATAAATTCTCTCCTTGATTTTGAAAACAGAATCTATAACAATTAATAATTTATTCTTTCAATTTTTTAGAAAATTTAGTTTTAAAAATAATTATCAAAAAATAAAAGCAATTTCCTATTCATCAGATAATGGTATGAACAAAAATATAATTGAAAAATTCTTCGCACATTATTTCTATTTAATTATTTGTTAAATTTTGAAAATTTTCAAAAAAAAACTATGATCCTTTACGGAAGTGTGCTGATAATGATGAATTGCAAGCAATATGTTATATGAAGTACAGTACAGTATACCATTTTTCTTCCTTCGATTTCATAAAATGATCTCACCATTTCATGTATCTTTGGCATATGTTCAAAATATGAAGTCAGTATGTTTTGGGATAGGTGAGTAACGAAAGAATAGCGACTGCGTCTACCAGTCCACCAACTAGAAATTCATGCGATTGCGCTCTAATAGACGACATTACTTTTTATAAACTTTTCATAAAATTTCAAAGAAGGAAGTTTTTTTGAACTCAAAACAAGATTGATTAAGTTTTGGAAACGAATGAGAAATGTATACCCTTTCTGTCTCTTACGCTAATTCATTTATTTAAAAAAAAGTAGAAAAATGTAGAAACTAAGGCCTGAAAAAGTAGAAAATAAGGCCTGAAACTTGCAGAAATTAATCTGGTACGCATATAGGTATTGTTGTACCTTAACGGGAGGGACAAATTATTATTAAAAATCTAAGTATCCTTCAGGTCTTTGATAGATCTCCTTGTTTTTAAATTTGTAAACACTAAATATGATTAAATTTAAAAGTCTCTCATTTTTCGTATTTCATTTTATTCAGATTGTTGAAAATGACATGTATTATTTGTTTCTAACCGCATATCGCCGCTATTTTGTATGTTAAATCTTTCGACGTCATTTTTTCAAATTTGAATCCAAGAAATCATTTAAATTATTTCTCGCTTAATCAGAAATCCTATCGTCTAGTCGAATTATTGATGCGTACCAAAAAAAACCTTGCAGTTTTTCAAAGTTTACGAAGTTTTAAAATAATCATGGACAATTGAATTTCTTTTCTAAAATTTCGAAAACATTTAATTCTGAATTCTCTAGTTTTAATTTTTAATTTCACAAATGCAAGGAAGCACAATACGTATATCGTCCCACCGTATTGTCGACCACTATTTTCTTTTTCTATTCAATGAAAATTGAATAAACCAAAACTATTGTGAATTACTACAAGTTTGGTTGTAGTATGTTATGTTGATATGGTCATATGGTAGTGGAACTATCAACGACCTTCCAGTTGTTGATACTTCTGTTTATTCCTTATATATGCATATTTATGACAGACATAAGAATAAACAGTGATTTTTTACTTTATTAACTAACTGTTTTTAAATAAGATTTATAATATTTAAATAAATTTAAGCTTTCCTTTCACATTTTCTAATTTTTACTCTATTCATTTCCTTAAAAAATTATTTCATTACTAAGTTGGAGATAAATGAGCTACTGCGGGCTTATTTTTAATTAGTTTGGCTAATTCACTTAATCTAAGTAAGATTCGTTGAATTTCAAAAGTTATTTGGATGCTAATAAAACTTTTTCGATAACATTTAGCATGCGAGAGCAGATCGCATATCAACTATAGACATGTAAAAACATTTATTAAAAATAACGTCTGTTTTATTCCTGAAATTAATTGATTAAAAGAAAATCAATTTAATTAAATTAAGCGGATCATTAATTTGAAAAAGGGCTTTAATTTTTATTATTAAAATTTTTTGATTCGTCTCGACGGATATCTCTTAAATTCTCCAGATATAAACGAATGATCTAGAATAGCAACCTATTACTAGGTAAATGAATTGAAAGTCTTTTGTTAACTGAAATTGAGAGTTCTCGCATTATTAATGAATCATGGTACTTTAATATCTAAAATTGATTGCATCAAAATTTACTGAAGAATATTGGTGTACACTATACTTCCACTGTCAATATAATTCGACTATCGAAAATAGCTTTCAAAATTTATTTGACAGTTAAAATTCGAGTATCAATTTAAATTTAATTAATTAAGCGTTTTCAGCAAATTTCCGATAATTCTCGTCCTTTTTATTGAAAAGGCTGAATAAATCCCAAAAATTTAAGTTGATGGTATAACATTAAAGTGAGAATCGAAAATATCATTGAAACGAGCTGCTCTCTTCTCTGCCTTTTGCCTTTAATTGGCACAAATCGAAAGCTATTCATTTAGAATTCTATTCAACCCCCTTCCCCTCTCTCTCTCCCCCTCCCCCTCTCCCCTCTTCTAAAAAAGTGATTTTTGATGCCGATGATGGTAATAGTCACCTGGAGAATCACCGGCCAATATAAATGTACTATCCATAACCCGTTCTTTCCATTCGATGATGTCTTCTTCAATTTGTTCCATCCGTAATAAGCCTTTTGCTATTTTTCCATTCGATTTTTTCAATTGGTATGATAGAAAAGGTATGTATCCACACCTTTTCTATCATTTCCTTTCTTCTTCGTCTTTTCTCCTTGCACGCCATTGCACGCCATTGCATGCCATTGCACGCTATTGCACCGAACGAATGTAATGCAAGCGCATATATACAAAATAATTGCAAGTTTTAATCCATTCACAATTCGATATACATGAATAGAATAGATTTTTTCAACAAATGCAAAAATATTTTTTTATCTTTTAGCTTTAGCAAAGCATAAAATGTTTACATATATTATTACATTTCGTTATAAAATAAGGTTCTAATCATTTTTATTTTTTGAAATGATTTATGGTAATAAAATTCTAACATACAGAATATTATTATTTGTTGAAGAAATTAGCATTATGCTTGGTTAGAACCAATAAGATGTGTTAATTTACTTCTGTTACTACCACTACCAAAATCACCATGACGACAGTCACCGATTCATTTAATCTATAGAACATTTTCTGAACACTGCAAGATTGAGTAGCTTTACCGGAAGAATGGTTCAAAATAATAGGTTGTTAAACGACAGATTAACATATTTTGAAAAATCATTATTTTAAATGTAATAGTGACAAAGAAGTAAATATAGCTTAATTGTTATTGCGAATTATTAGAAATATTTTTTATCCAAATATATCTCTTTTATGGTTATGCCTTCTTATCGCTCTATTGTTCATGCTAATAAGCCAAAATAAAAGGTGATTAAAAAGCCTAGAATATGGAAGTAAAAAGATAAAAAGCAGATTAGTATCTTTTCATAATTGTTTTAAAATTATTCCAATTCTTGGCATCATTCATCTCTAATGCCCAAGAAGAGGCACGAAATTTTTCCTTTTTTTACTGACCGCAATTTTAGAAAAAAACCTTTCTAAAATTTTAGAAGGAAGAGGAAGGTGATTTAAGAGATGATTATTCGTTTTCTTTTATTATTCATTGTCTTTCATCTGTCCAATCAATGCTTATACGTTTCGCTACTGGCGGAAATTTAAATTATGCTGAAAAATATAGTAGCGAAAAATTTCACACTCCTGGCCCTAACGAATAGTATGAATCCAATAATTTGAAATCGTTCTTGCCATTTGAAAAGTCTTAAATCAGACTCTTTCTATTGTTTACAAATCGGTTTTACCTTTCAGTGTAGTTTTGTAAACATTTTCTCGAAAGATTTCTTTTTAGATAGGATAAAAAACAGTTCAAAATTTTATTTCTTTAAAAAAATACTTATGCACGAATTATCATGCTCCGGCATATTTTGATACTTCAAAATTATCGAAAACAATACCTTAAATGATCTCAAAAACTTTTCAAATTTAATAATAATTAAAACAAGGGTTTCTATCAAATTCATGAAATTTTGTTCATTTTTCAAAGTTTCGTTTTCTCATACATGTCGGCATTTGATTAGCAAAAATAAAACTTTGAATAATAATGTCTGAAGGCAGAGTGAAATAATTATTTTCATTTTGCTTTAAACATAAAACCAATTGCAACTGCACCGTGCAAAAAGCAATAGGTTTTTATTTTTCCAATTATTATTATTATTATTACTATTATTATTATTACATTTTCCCACCATTTTATTGCATCTTCCTTCTGCGCTTTTTCTGTTGCTCAGCTAAAAGAATGGAAAAATCAAATTTGCAAACAATTACTTCGTTGGGCTTTGAATATTATTACTTCATCCATATACATTTCAATTCTTTACTTTAGCACTTCTTTGACTTTTTCTCATTAAAGACTATATATGATTCTCAGAAGGATTGTTACGGGAGGAAAAAAATTTCCTCCAATGTGAGTTTATATTTTCAGTAATCTGCATTAAATGTGATAATGTAATGTAACTGTTACCTGAGAATATTTGTAATTTATCATAGATAAATCAAATTACATTATAAGTTTTTGCCAATCGATGATTGGCATGAGATTTCCGCTAATATTTCAAATTTTTTACTATTTGATAAAACATCTATCAATGAATAGAATCCATAATTCTATACAGGTAGCATTTATGAAAGAAAACAGTGGAAAATTTGTTGTAAGCAAATTTTTGAACAGTTATCGTAGATTGTCAACACTATCGGTACATGCATTGCAGCAACATACTATGACTTTGTATTATTAATTATTTTGCATTGCTTTATTTATTTATTTTGTTTCAGTCTATCTACAAAATGGTAAAAAATCAGTGATATCATCGATCATATTTCGTCATGCATCTGATAATCTATGATAGCATAATTGTTGGTAACAGATGAAATCTATCTCGTTATAATAATTTCAAAAAAAAATCGATGAGTATTTTTATTCTTTCATATGTAATTTCTTGATATACATATTACATTTGTAATTTTTGATATGTTTAGTTGGTAAAGCATATTTTTGAAATTATTAAAATTCAAATAATTAAATTTATTTTTAAATTTCGCAAGAAAAATTAGTGTCAATATTATAACTATATTTATATATACATATATGTCAATATTATAACTATATTTATATATACATATATGTCAATATTATAACTATATTTATATATACATATATAAATATAGTTATAATATTGAGCTCTCTAGATGCATCATTGAAATTTATTGAAATTGGCTCAATCGTTAATTACAGAAAAATAAAGAAATGCATAAAAAGCCCAATAGTTTATATCAAGAAGGTGGAATTATTTTTAAATCAAAAAGATGGGAAAATCGGACAAACATACTTACCGGACAGCTGACGGATCAGATAAATTATTCGAAATCTAACTAAATGCAACCGAACGAATTTAGATTTATTCAATTCGAAATCATGGAAATAGTGATACCACAATTTCAATTTAAATTTATTTCACGTAACACATGAATCCTAAGTGAAACGTAGTTCCTCATAGATAAGCAGAAGAAATGAAAGAGAAGGAGAAAAGAAAGAGTGAAAATGAAAGTGAAAAAAATCAAAATTTTCTCTTAAAAAGAAGATAAGAAGAGAACAAAATATTTGATCATTTCAATATGTGAAGGATATCTATCACAAGATTTACAATGTTTAGAAAAATAATAAAAGTTTTTTGGACTAAAGCAAAAATTGTTGGCCTATTCCACATTTGTCATTTGAAAAGCATACTATGCAATAATACTATTTTAGAAAAAACAAGCATGGCTGAATATCAATTTTCTTTTGGCACTATTCGGTTGAATCATCCTGTTTAAGGAATCGGTGTGAGAAAAATCCGAAAGAAAATAGGTAAATGGGCGGGGAATTCATGCTTCTCATTAGTTAGTAAGCAAGAAAGAAGCGAAAAATATCGAATGATAACATTTCCCGCTTTCTTCGACTTACATACCAGCAACTATTCTCCCAATTCACTAAAAACAATAACACTTTGAATAGTGCATGATAATGTTCCACAATGGTTCACAAAATTTCAAGCATTGTATTTGAATAATACTATCTAAAATTGATTTCATTCCATACATTTTAATCTCTCTCTCTCTCTCTCTTCCTTTTCTCTTTCTCCTTTTCCCTTCAACTCTTGCATATTTTTGCTACGAAATGATATTTTCTTACTGAGAACAATTTATTTTAAAAATATAAAAAGCAAATGATACTTTTTAAATTTTATTTTTCAAAGAGATGGAAATGCAAAGCAACTTGCATCATTTAGCTCTTCTACCCAATATTTCTATTTAGATACGATCAAAATCTATTTCCTATTTCTTTGCACAATTTCAGACTGATCAATTTCGGTTGCTAAATTTATAGTTAACTTTTTGCTTATAAATCAATGCTTTAGTGTTTCATGCTTGTAGATAAACAGTATTAAAAAGTTGTACATCCATCTCTATGCATATGTACAGTCTTTGATCACCAGCAATATTAGTCGGTATATGTGAGTGATACTGAGAGTTGATATTCTGAGAATTTATCCATCAATTAACTTTAATCAACTATTGCAATTTCAATTAGCTGTGAATACTAAAATATCCGTTGTCATATATCATTAATAATCTGTCTATTTGCTGTCTAATTTTAAGTTTCAAATAGTTAGATGAGTGAAAAGATTGACCCCAATTTGATGATATATTAATGATAAAATATGATGATAATTCTCATCGAATTGAGTGAAATGCATGTGAATAATTGGCACGATGATTAATTAGCAATTATGATGCATCAATGGTTTTTTGTTAGATAAGCAAATAGACAAAACATGTAGTATTTTGTTGGGAAATAATTAATTATTATCTTCAAAGCATCGTTGATATTTAACGATAAAAATTTTTATTCTTATCGTTAACTAATTTACGAAGGCCGAGAATAAATAGTAACCTGATGCTTTTGACCAAAATGTTATCATAAAAGAGTAGTTTTAATATTAAGCGTGATTCTTTAATTTATATAAGTGAAAAACGAATTGTCCCTCAGTCAGTACTCCATCAAGAATAAATTAAGTTAAAAAATTATTCGGATATCAAGTTTTGTAAGATTCTATTCATGATTGGTTTAAAATCTCTTGAATTTATTGTAATGAATCGGAAAATTTCCTTCCTTTATTTGTTAATTCATTATTTATTGTAATCGATAATTTCACAATTTCAAATTTTTTGTTTCTTCAAACTTTAAAAGTCATTTGAAGCCGTCTAAAATCAAGTCAATTGATTCAAATTGGTGCCTAAATTAGTGCTTGATATTTTTAAAGAAAAATAAAGAGTTGAAAATGAAAATAACATATCTATATAATAAGTTATCAAGATAAAACTCAACCTATATTTTGCATTGTATGTACCGAAGAAAGTAGTTCACTGTTATCGTAATGTGATTATGTGGTAGATGCTTATTCATCCTAAAATCTTCAAATTAAGCTAAATGATATCATCATCACACAATAGAAATATTGTCGTCATTCTAAACTAGAAGTACAGTTTTTAGCTTATAATTTTGCTACACAAAGTGATATGTTGAATGACCGTACGATAATCATGATTTTGAGAAATTGAATATTATCAAATTTTTTGGTTTAATGTTTCGAAACTCGATTTTTCCTATATTTTTCTTAATGATAATATACAATCAAATTTGCATAAATAGTTAACGAATGGCAGACCCAGGCCGAATTGTTCCAAATTCATCATTCAATTATAGTTTGTATCAGACATTCTGTATAATTGTTCAAATATTCCTTTTCTTTTTCTTAATCATTGTTTTAATTCCACAATATTTGCTATTTTTTCTTCTTTTTCTCTCTCTCTCTCTTTCTGTCCCTCTTTTTCTCTCTATTTGAAAGAAGATCACTGATATGGAAGATTTTCATCAAAGTTTCATTTCGAAATTGTTCCGCTTCTTTCTTTTACTTCGACAAAATGCGACATACACTGTTGTGATGTTAGCAGCAGATTAATAGGCATCTATCAGCATATGACATCCAAATCAATAGCACAATAATTTCCCATTCTTTTTCCGAATTTCAACTTTCTTTATTCTCTTTCTCGCCTTCTAATGGATATTAATGGATGGATACAGCAATGCAATTGAAATGAAGGTCTTTCATATGTGTGTGTGTGTGTGTCTGTGTGTGTGTGTGTGTGTGTGTGTGTGTGTGTGTGTGTGTGTGTGTGTGTGTGTGTGTGTGTGTGTGTGTGTGTGTGTGTGTGTGTGTGTGTGTGTGTGTGTGTGTGTGTGTGCGTCTGTAAGCATGCAAATATGATTCAGATGAGATGTATGCTTATTAAATAACTACTAAATTCTTTATGCTTTTTTTTCACTTCTTGCATATTTTATTTTATTTATATTGTACTTATTTCTTCTACATATGTTTGTTTATGTTTCTTTTCATCTATTACATTACCTATTGAATATTATTCAATTGAATAAGTAATGGGCTTGAACTGTTTTTCATTAATTTCTTCATGATAATTTATGGATGTGTATATGCATGCAAATAATTTAGCAACATTAAATATTTTTAATATAAAATTAAATGTTTTATCTTTGCCCTCCAATACATTAATCCATCTATTTCAATTATGCGTATATTATCGAGACTTATTAGTAATTTGCAAAGATATTGAACTTTCATCTTCCTCTTGCAATTTGAATGTTTTTTTTGTTTATGATTCGATTGCTATATGTAGTATTATGATGTTTGAAAAGAGAGAAATTGCAGATTAGTTTCGCTTCATAATAAAGTCTGAAAGCAGTTGCAGATAGATGACATGACGACCCTAATCTACTATAGGCTTCTTGCACCATCTTTTCTCTACAGATAGTAGTATATTATGCTATTGAAGATTGATTTCAATTGTTTTTATCAGCACATTCTCTACACTGTAATATATTTCCTTTCATTATTGGTTTATTTCTCGTTAACCATCACGACTTACTTTATCTTTACATCAAGGAATATGCTATTTAAGTAATATTTATCTAATCTTAGCTAATTGAAAAGGAAATATGTTTCATTAAGAATCGTTTGTAATCTAAGAATGCTAAAGTTGTATATTTACAATTTTATAAATTGCTCATTACTATTTCTACATGTAGTCTTAAATTGTTACCATTTAAGCTTGAAACATTTTTAATTTAAAATCCAATCAAGGCTCTAATTGATCAGGAATTAAAATAGTGAATGATGACATTTTGTCCCTTTTAATCAAATATCGTATCCTTTCTTTAGGAGATTCTAGAAGCATCCGTATTCTATTCATACAGGTTGAATTTTCATTCTCATTTCAAAATAAAAATTATTATTAATCGTCAAAGAGCTCACGGATTAACAGAAAATTTAGTTGTCTGAAACAATATTTCCAATGCTTAGAATAATTGTTGTAGAGTTGCAGCTGCGATGATGGTGTTATATTAGCCTTCTGTAGTCACGAATTCTTCTCTTTTGTACATCATTCATTCATCTGTTTTTTTATTTCTCTATTCCTTCCTTTTTATACCTTTCCCTTTCCCTCTTACTTTACAGTATTTTAATAAAAAGAATTGGAGGTAGACAGAGGCGTATAGGTGTAGGATACCGAGATGAACGAGAACAGAGATGAAAGGCCAATAGGGCAGGTTTATTCGAGGCATGGCACTGTTTCGACTATCACAACAGGTGAACAAGTATTTTTCATAATTGTTTATTTTTCCCCAATCTATGCTGATATGAGTTCTCTCTTGTAAAATAAATGAGAGGAAAGGAAGATAGACAATTCGGCGTTTTGGTAGTAAAATTTCTTTTCTAAAAATCTTTTCAAGAAGACATTATTCTTAAAAATTTCTTTTTTTTTTCTGGAATTGTTAAACTATGCGGTAGGATAGTTGAAATCTTTTGTCTTTGCTTCTATCATTTTTGTCTTATTTGTTTTTCTGAAATATTTATATATATTACAGAAATATTTGTAATATATTTGGAAAAGAACTTCATCAAACATTTTTCTTTTATTTTATTTTTGTTCAATTATTCCTAATTCATTTATTTCACGAAAGGAACGATAGATTGCGAACTCAAAAATATTTCTTTCAGATTTGCTTAATTAACTCAACTAATTAAAGTTATTTAGTGAAAAATAATCTAATAAGATAAAAACACGAAAGAAGGCAAGTTCTATGCAAAAATTTAAAAAAACAAAACCATAAAAATATTATTTTTGAACAATAATTCTTGGATGACAAATGTGGCAAGGAAAGTAATGCCAAAATATGACATTGTAAAATTTAGATTTTTTGCAAAAAAATAATTAATCTCTATGTTTTTGATATCATCATTAAATTTTTTATCAAAAGTTTCAAGTATTGCTTAATATCCACGATGATTGATTTAAGTGAAGGTATGCCGAAAATAACCGCAAAATTATATCATCACCATAAAATCGAATAACATATTCAAAAATTAAAGAAAAATTTATAAAATCTTCAAGGAATTTTACGAATTTTATTAATTGTATGATATAGGATCAATGACTTGTACATGGCAGCCTTTAGTTCGATATAAAAATAATGAAAATTTCAAACGATTTGGTGAATTTTTCGGTGTCTTTGATAGAAGGCTTTACTAATTTGAATCTCTAAATTTGTCAAATCATTTATAATTTTTACTCATAGTATATAAATTTAGAAGTCTAGAATTCTTTTTGTACACTTTTTAGTTTATTAACAATTTCTCTCCAATTAGATAAGCAAAAAATCAAGACGTTTCGATTTCGTGCGCTATAGCCTTGTAAGGTTAACGTTACTAAATGATAATATCTTAACGAGAAAAATTTTTAGTAAATGAAAGATCATAGTTCGTTTTTATATGCTTGAATTTTTATAATCTTTATTCATTTTTCACTATTAAAATTTGAAAACAGCAAATCCTAAAATCGCATTCCTTTGTCTTTCATCCACATATTAAAAGGAAAAATAAAAATCAGCGATTACGGTACGAAGAAAAATAAGTTCACTCACAAATTGCTCTGTCATTCATTCGTTAATGCATTTCAAACCACTTTCTTATTATTCATATTTTTCGCTTAGAATGGTACTTTTTAAAGTGGTAAATGAAATTTGCTTATGACAGATAGTGAGTAAAATGTTGATTTTGTCACATAGCTTGATCCAGTAATTGATCCAGAAATTCAAAACTTATGAATAAATTCCCATCAAGTCAAATGTTATGAGCATATTGCGATTTATTGTCACACAATAGAAATTAATATTATTGATAGTATTCGATTCGATTTGAATTGATGATAATGATAAAAATACCCGTGACTGAGTACTGTCAGCCTAACAACGCTTCTTCTTCTTTCATTCCTCTCAAACCTCATAATCGTTCCTCCTACTAACTTGACAAGCGGAACCAGTTTTAAATTTTCCAATAAAGTATCAATTTA
Source organism: Dirofilaria immitis (assembly GCA_024305405.1). Classification (NCBI taxonomy): domain Eukaryota; kingdom Metazoa; phylum Nematoda; class Chromadorea; order Rhabditida; family Onchocercidae; genus Dirofilaria; species Dirofilaria immitis. The sequence goes on from JAKNDB010000014.1 coordinate 383,417, forward strand.
AATCATTTTAAAAAATCATTGAAACATCAGATCTTCCATTTTCCATCTCATTAGCAAATTGCTTGTATTTATTGTAAAAATTTTTCGCATATTAGTTCTACCTATGGTACCAACTTCAGTATTCATTTTTATTTAGATTACGGTATTCCCATATAAATCCTGTCTAATTTGAAAGGCGAATAACATTCAATTCTGAAGAGATGATGGTTTTTTTAATGATGGCAATAGGATATATGGCTAAATCTTTTCTGACAGATTTGAATATCATTATTTGCTCATAAAATTGCTCACTGAATAATTTTGTATTTGCTATGCAAATTAGAAATGAAATTTGAACGAATATGTGAGACTAAAGTTTAGTATTTAGTTATAAAGATGATTTTGAGTCAATATAAATTGATGAATTTATGATGCAAACTAAATTTGCAGTATATTGATAAGGTATTCACTAAAATGAAGAATTTTATATGATATAATTATTTTATCTTGTGTAAAAGACTAGCTGTATAAATTACGTATTATGATTCGTTTTTGTGAGTTATCAAGGGACGTGGAAAAAAATGGATGCTAATTTAGGCCTATAGTGTCAAAGGTAAATAAAATTCAGAAAATTAGAATAGAAAATCTCCGAACTAAATGGAAAGATGATGTATAGATTTAATAAGCCTTAATATGTAATGATCCGATACACAATTATGTCAACTTCATAATCGTATCATACTACAATACTCAAAGTTATATTAGTGAAGTTCTGGTGATGTGTATTTCATCTCTTAATCTATAGCAACTTTAATATTTTGAAGTAGTGTTAAATTAAACATAAAGCTTTGCTTACCTTGTTTTAATAATATTGTAACCTTTACCAAAGTTGATCTCCTTATAAATTACTGATTTTTATCTTCATTCAAGTAAAACTTTTGATTTCTATTTGTTTCAAAGTTTTATAAGTCATTAAATGTTAAAGAAACAGGTTCGTTTTCCAAAAATACAACTCATTTTTAAATTTCTTCCCATCCTCAATTTTAACGATAATTAAGAATGGTGAACTCTATGATGGAAGCAGAAAAATGAGAAACATAGGAGCAGTTAGAAGAAGAGAGAGGAATGGAAAAAGTTATGTAGTGATAGGATCGAAAACGGTAAGATGAACATCTAATTTGGATTTCCATATCTTTAAATCATCACCATCAACAAGTCATAGAAATAGTGGTTGTTTCAATAACCAATTTTGATATATCTTTTTTGGGCACCCAGAAAAATTATAATTATAAAATCGAATATTTATTGAGAATTCAATGTTTTAGTAATTTAAATCAGTGTCGTTTTCCTCTGCATCATTTTCCTTTTTCAATTATCTATTTGGAACTTTTGGTTTATTTTTCTGTTCTTCAGGTATGACATGGTGATTACATTCTGCTGATTCATTCATCCTGATATCTTTTTGTTTACTTCCTTATTATCATTCTGTCTTCGTTTATTCTATTTTCATATTTTTTATCAGTGTTCTGCAACGATATATTCTACCACATGCCACATTCTTTGCAGGAAAACTATCTAAAATCCATAAAATTGCATACTGCCTTCTGTCTATCAAAATAGGCATAAATGACGTAAAATTCGTTGTTTGCTTTTATTTGTCTTATTACTTTAACTAAATTTATGTTCACTTTCGTATATCATTTGAATCGTTTTTATCATCTCGGAATCTTTGTTATCATATTGAGCTGCGACAAAGAATAATCAACTATTTGCGTTATAAGACAAACATATCATGAATGATCAGCAAGGTTGTTAATGCATATGTGTCATGTGATGAAAAAGGAAGTAGAAAAAGAAGGTAAAGTTTAGAAGAATAATCCTTTTAAACATATTTATTCATTCATATGTGAATGATTTTCGATCGGTTGATGAATTACTTTAGACAATTCAAATTTTTTAAAATTGTTCAATTTTTCGTTTTCCTTTTACTTTATTAAACTGATATAATTTAAAGAAAATATGTAAATAGATAAATAGAAAAATTGAAAATTTCCCTAATAGATACATTGACTCTCTATTCACTTGATTCTTTGTTCTGAAAAGTAATAAACAAAGATGGTTAAATGCAAAATGGGAATGAAAAAAAGACAGCTGTGTAATTCTATTAAAAATTTCACAAAGCTTTAAAATGGGTTAACATTAATTGATGAAATATTTAAGCTGTTTTTCTTTTCTGCTTATTATCACATTTTGAGATGAGATGTAATTGCATTAGATTTTACATTAAATATCATATCAATTAATGCTAATGTGAATCTTCGAAATCATTTAAAAATCGCTTTTTAATATAACAGCTTTTACCAAAAAAAAACTGTTGATTATTTAGCAGTTTTCTAATATGAATAGTCCCTTCATTATTTCTTTCAAATGGGATGTTTAGTTAGAGAATAATAATTAAGAAAGGTAATATAGATAGTTCTCTACCTGGCTCCATTGATGAGATGTTGACAATTAAAATTATATGGTGTTAAGAATAAAATGTTTGCAGTAAATGTGATCCACAGTGCCCCTATACTATTTGTCACCTATACTGTTCTGTTATATTCATTATTTATGCATACAATTAGACAATTGATGATGCTACAATAGATGTGTGTGCCTATCTATATAATATCCACTAGCAAAAATCCAGCATAGATAGAACGTTTAATTGTTGATTGATTGTCCTTCTACCTGAGAATTGAATCATCACTACTTACTACCACTCATTTTGAAAAAATATGCTATGTTTAGATCGCATTATGTCAACTCTTTTTGATTTTTATCAGATTGCTCTTCTCATTAAAATAATAACAGTTAACACACACACACACACACACACATACACATACACACACATACACACATACATACACATATACATATATACACACATATCCACACATACATGCACAACACAATTTCTTTTTTCAGTTTTATTTTTTTGATTTATTCTGATCCACTCAAATATAACAAGGAAAAAAAACTGATAAATTAGGCTTCCTTTATTAATTGAAAGACAAATATTAAAAATAATCCAGCAATCATAAACAATACTGACATATAATAGAAATATTTGATATAATTATTTCGAAATTTATATTTTCAACAGCTTTTCTTTTTTTTGTGCTGAACTTTTCATCTTAGTTTGTTACATGCAGCCATATCAAGCTGAGAGAAAGTTACGAAGTGAGAAAATTGGAAATGTTGTGCTTTTTCAAAAAACTTTGAGAGAGCAATACATCTTTCTCTTTACTTCCTTTAAGTTGTATTTCAAAAGAGATTTGAATTTTACAAAAATTTAAATTTTGAAATATTCTTCATCAGTTTTTCATATTTCAAAAAAAAAACTAACCATAGAAAAGAGAGAATACCGTATATGAGGCGTGTATATATTTATTGTACACATGTGTGTATTTGATAAATGGAAGGGGACGTGTCAATAAATGAGTTGACTACTTGAAATAGTTTAGTTCATTCTTTTGTTTAATTACAGTGAGTCATTAATAAGAATATCACTGTGTCTTTGATATCTATTTCAATAATTTGGTCATATAGGAAGGAATAGATTATGATTTTTAGAATGACCAAAAGAAATGGAGGATGAATAAAATAATATCAGATTTGTGTATATTGTAATATGTAATCTTTGTCAGGTAACTATTTAATTCTCAATAATTAAATTTCTTACTGTCAAAATAGTAAATTAGAATAAAATAATTCAATAAGATTTTGTTTTATGAAATAGCAAGTATTGATACACGAATGGTTTAAGCTTGATTGAAGTTGTTTTCAAATCACTTTTATATTTCAAGTGACAAATAAGGCTGGATTAAGAAAACTTATCAGTCATTCTCAGAATCTTTTTAAAATAATTGGAGCCTATTTACGAACATTTTTTCAGCAATACGGATTTAAAATTCTTTTTTTTTTTTGATAACGTTGTCATTCACTGCTTTATTTATTAATATAATTAGAAAATAAAAAATATTACTGCATTTATCCGAATTTTACGGTTTATTAGGATATGACTTCCAAAAATTTTCAATTCTTTATATGATTTATATTCGCGTTTTTCATTTTGGGTCACTAATGATATTAGCGAACGATATTATACCACCATCATATGGTATGATATATCCTCTTGAACTCAGAGGATTTGTAACTTCGATGTTTACATAGATGTTCTATTAAATCATTTATAATTATTTATAAAAACCAGGAGTTAACTTCAGAAGGATTCAAAAATTTTGGCTTTTTAATTCATTTGTTGTAAATTTCTGGGGAATTTTGAAATGGCTTGAAGAAATCACAGTGTTACAATATCATTGCAAAAGTTATAATTATATTTTCTTCCATACAATTTGCCGTAATATTTTCCTGTGATATTCATTGTCTTATTATTCTCGACATTTATTCATTGCTGAAAGAAATATTTTGCATAGTGAAAACAATTTTTTTTTACTTTAAAAATACAAATAAAACTTTTTAAAATAAAATATTATGAAAGGGAATAGAATATTTTGCTGTTGCAGAGAATGCATTAAAATAGGAAATTATAATATAATCAAATCATTAACAACATACATTCTTCATTACAATTTATTGCATCTATATATACATATATAATGTTTAATGAACAATGCATTTCAGCAGTCATTTTGTTGTTAAATGAAACATTATAGGATTAAATATAGCATATATATGTATATCAAATTCATATCATAATAACCAATGTATACTCGAATAAACCAACTACAGATCATGCATGATACCATCCAATGAAGTTAAATAAATCTTATATGACAGAATTGATGACAACAAATATATATATATATATATATGTGCATATATATATATATATATATATATATATATATATGTGCATAGATTTACAAATCATTGGCAGTGTTTGAAATTTTAATGATAATAATTGACTGTAAAGTGCAAACTCCAATGAAAACTTGATTTTATCTCATCAAAAAAAAAAAACGGAGGGGAAAAAAGGTGCACGTTTCAATGATTATACACACATGTACACACACACACACACACACACACACACACACACACACACACACACACACACACATACACATGCACATATATATATGTATATACATTTTGCTAGTTAACCAAAGAGATGATTTATCAAAGTGGCTAATTTGATTTGCAGGAACTGTAACTCATTTGCAGGGATATGGAAAAGAAGTATTAGATGATGAGCTAATGTCATGGATACCTTTGTTACCTGCTGTCGTCTGTTTTGTCAACTGCAATTACCGTTTCTTCCTTTATTCCCAATGCCGTAGCAGTGATTGTAATTTGATTTAAGCAAATTAGAGAATTCTAATATCATTCTTTTATTACTATTATATTATAAACTTTCGGCAAAACTTATTATTAAAATCTTCAATATCATAAAAAGAATTGTAAGATAAAGTTAAAAATTAAATTTTTAATCTAAACGAAAATGATACCTTTAATATATCATCATATCTCCAAAATGCTAAGAGATAAAAAAGAATAGAATATATCATAGCAAGTTATTTTAGAAAAGCATTTTAAATAAATGGATCTTTCGCTTATCTATTTTGTTTAGATGATTATTTCGGCCAAAAATTTAGCTATTTCTGAAGCGTTTTTGTTTATTTCCAATTTTACAATTAAATATAATTTTAACTGTGGTATAAATCAATCCACTGGTGTTAACTAGTACTTTCTGAGAGTTTAACATTGATTTTTTGAATCGTAATTTGATCTAACCTTTTCCTAGTATCACAAATATACTTCCCATAGATAAGGGAATGAATTAACGATTCACATCCTCTCTTGTGCTGTCGAATTACATAGTCAATTTCACGATTTGAAAAATATGTAAAATTTTACACCAATTTCAAGCGGCAGGAGAACTACAAATGTATCTTCTTTTGCCATTTATTATGAAGATTTTTATTGTATTTTAATACTTGAAGAATACAATTTCTGGCATTAAGTATTTGAATATATTTTACAAAAACTTAGTATATAGAGTAGATGTTAAATATTTAATATTCAACTTAAGAATTGATGGAAATTTTGAACTAGAAATTACGCTTGAAGAAATTTATTATTTTGAACAGGACAAAGCCATAATTCAGATTATGGAAAATAGATTACTAAAATATTCTCCGTCAGCAAAATATTTTAAATTAATTATTATCTTTATTATTTGACATTTGGCATATAAAGACTGTGGAAGACAAAATTATGTGAAATGTATTTGCTTCTCTTTTTCTTCTACAGATAAAATGGAAATATTTGCTTATTAACTATGAAGTATATCGACTGATCTATAAGTCATAAAGATATATCGTCTAATATATATGATTGAATAAGTAATTTTTTTTTATTTAAGATATCGAGACAAACACTTTTACTAGCCTTAATCGACAAGAAAAATAACTTTAAAAATTTTTTACTTCCTTTTTGTTCTGCTCAGTAAGAAAAAAACAGAAAGGAATTCTCTTGAAAAGCTATTTCTTTTGCAATGCCTTCGTAAAAGTGGTTCTCCAATTTTCTATTTTGCAAGTATTTCTTCCGATTTTTTTAACCCAATAATTTGTTTATTTGATAAACTGAAGAAAATTTCAGATCGAAAAATTAAAAATTTCACCACAATTTATATTAGAAAAGAGATTGACTTTGTAATATACTAATCGAATAAATACTTTTAAATGAATTATTGATGTGAAAAATTTTGAAGTGAATGAAATGAAATTAAATTAATTATTTAATGCAAAAATTTAAAGTAAATAAAATACATTTTGCAATTAATTAAAAACGAAAGTGAAAATATCAGATTTTAAAGCCTTCTGATCTTTAGAAAGTTCATATTGATATATTTTTGGAAATAATATATAAATTAAATGATAAGTTCAACATACAGCTCATCGGACAGATCGCAACTACAAAGCCGTCGTCGTATTCAAAATATTCAGGATTATACTGTCGCAAATGTTAACTAGAAGAAAGTTTGATAGTTATTTTTTCATCAGTACTTTTCAACAAGATATAGTATGTTTTCCTTGAGAAAATATTTTTTATATTAAAAATTTTGGTACCTTTTAATGGAAATAAACCACTACGAATATTATATATCAATGCACTAGAACAAATTGAAGCATAGATGTGAGATGATAAAATATTACGAATCAATTTAAACAATGATAAGATTTTAAGACAACAGCACTGCATAATGGGATAAGATTTTAGTAATAAATTTTAAGCGTAAATCTTTTTTTTTTTGCAGATATGTTTCGCAGTTTTAATGCTTTACGAATGATAAAATTCAACGATTCTGAAGATTAAAGAGATGGCGATAAATCGTTTCATTACTGGTAAATTATTTTTTGAATCAGTAGGAATTGAGGCAATGATTGCTTTTTCTTCCCATACTATAACTATAGGGTAGTTAACATTTATTTTATCTTTCGTTTTCTTTATTTTCCTTCTTTCGCTCTTCAAACTTAGTGACAATTTAATGGTTTTTATACATAGTTGAATAATCAAGAAAAATAAGCCTATAAAATTGCGAAATCGTTAAACAATTTTATCCTTTGTTCTTCCCGTTAACAGTCAACTTCATCTTACATTTTTTTGTAGCATTTTATTTGACATATCATCATCATCAAATTCCCTTCTTCTCTGAATTCTATAAAGATCGTAAAAGCATTCAACGATTACTTCATTTATTTTTTAAATTTCATTTTCAGTTTTCATTCTCCTATTTGCCAAATTATAGACGAATTTTTAGTAGTAATATTGCTCATTTTTATAAGTCTTTATGATGACTTTATAATCTTAATCGAATGAATTGCAATTAAGTTTTTTAATATTTTCAATGATCTAACTGATAGAATTAAAATAACACCTTTAAACAATAAATTTTTTGCTTGAACTTTTTGTTATTATTTATGTTATTCATATCAAAACAATCAAATTTTCATCTTTTTTTCTTAAAAAGGAATAGATTCAAAATTTTAAATCTTATAAGATCAAAAGTTTATTCATCGAAAGAATTTTTTTTTAACTGAAGCTAAATTCAGAAATTCGAAAAATTCAATTCAATTGATTGGAAAGTTTTCTAAGAAAAGAAATCTTTAGGCTTGTTTTCATTGCTTGCACATAGTTTTCTCCTCCTCATCATTGCTTTGTCAAATGAAAAAAAAATTATTGTTTCTTGGATTTTTAGAAAAATATTTTATTTTTATTCCAAAGAATGGAGCAGTGATAGTGGGATGACGATAAGTCGTTTACTTAATTGATAAGAACAGAGAAGGATTGACGAGGGCTAAAATGTAATAATAAATTTCCCGTTAATTAATTGATTTGCCCTTTATTCTATTAAGATTACGGTTTAGTTCTTTTTTTTTTTTAAGTCTAATGCCACTATAGTTTTTGTTTGATAAATTGATCTTTTGGCAATTCGTCGGAGATAATTTACTGAATAGATGAGGGAAAATGGGTCGAAAACCTTTCAAATTCATTAAATTAAGCAGTTCCAGGAAATATTGAAATATATAGTTGTATGGCATTTCAACTAACCATAAATCAGTGATCGGTAGTTAGCATCGAGTTTACAAAATATGCTTCCAATAAAAATACTTTAAAAAACAGCACAGAATTCAAAATTTTTGAAATTAGTTCACTAGAATGATTGGTTGTAAAGTTTGAAAAACTTAAACATAGTACTTGAACATAATGATATCAATATCGTACAATCCATAAAGAATGATTCGATTATAGAGTGCTAGATTTTCTTATTAGAACTTTAACTAACATAGCCGCATAAACCGCCCCCGCCGGGATTATTGCTAAACGTTCTAAGAGCCTGGCAGCTGAACCGTCTCATCCTCAATTTATTAGCTGGCAAAACTCCGTGATGCATGCTAAGTCAGCCAAATAGCTTATTGGCTTGCTTGACCTTCGGGAATAAGTCTTGCAGCTTATCGTTATTAACCAGCTTTTACATTTCATACATTCGGTAAGACCTAAAAGCAACGCCAAGAATTGTATAAAAGATGTGAAGTTCAAGGCGCTAATTTATTATCCGCGATGGAATTTTGTTTTTCTAATGTAAGGAGACACCAAATTTTTTCGAGAAATGGGTGAATGGAACAGTTGCTGATTTATATCTTTTTTAACATTTAAAAATTTTCTGGAACCATGCCACTCTATCTTCAACTTCAATCTTGAACAATTCTCAATTTTTTGACCTTTTTTTCTATCGTTTTAAATGAAGCATCGCTGTAAAAGAAGTTAATATTTTGAATTATTCGAAAATTATTTAAGTCCTTGGAGATTGAACTTTCTGGCGTATCTGCCATATGTCAATAAATTTCAATTTTTGCCTTCTGATTTTTTGCTTCAAGGTTTTTGAAACTTAGCAGAGACTATCTATTAGTGTTTGAGAAAGATCCCCATTTTTATAATTTTTAATCCCTAAATATCTGACTGATTAGCAAACAATTCATAACAAAAATATCATCCTGAAAAGTAGTTGATTCTATCTGATATATTTACATATGCTTTGAAGTTCAAGTAAATTACAGATCTTTAAGTTTGTCTAATTTAATTGGTATCAAACTTGCTTGAGCATTTATGAATTTTGGCGAATATATTAAAAATCGACAAAAACTTATATCATAATAAAAACAAAATATAAACACATGAAACTTTCACTTTCTTGAACTCAATCTTAATTGCAATCAATTTCATTTGAACATACTATTTGAATTAAATATTTACTTCAATGATTTTTGTGAACTTCATCAAAATTGTCTGATCTTCTCGCTATAAAAAATTTAAATAGGATGTTTATAAAAAATTGCTTACCATTTAACAAACTGTCCAATTTAATTTATTATTTAAGTAAAATTTGCTGTGAAAAGGAAAGAGATAAAGAATAAGGCCAAGATAATACAGTAAGAGATAATAATTCTCTGCCTCATTATTCTAATAGTATTTTTTCAATTTTGCAATGAAAGCCAAACGAATTTATTATCTGCAAAAAAATCAAGCAAAAGAATAGAAATGAAGATTCCTTGTTTTTCTCATCATTTTCTCCCTTTCTCTACTTTCGATTCATTCATCAGCATGATCATTATGACTTAGGCTCGCTTTTTCTCTTTCTTTAATCTCGAGATCTTTCTTGGCTATCATCTTCTCTATCACATTTCATTTTTCTTCTTATTTTATTGCATTTCGTTAATAAATGTTGTCTCTCTTTTACTGCTCCTTGCTATTCCCTTTATTATCAATGTCGTTGCCATTATTATCAGCAATGCAGTAGTAATAATTCTAACTCTCTGAGAAACTTTCTTTTTCCATCGCAATCTTTTATCATTTATTTATAGCAGTAGTTATTATTATTCTTTATATTAAATGAAGCTTAATATTTGCATTGATATTAGTCTGCCCTATCTTCTTACTCTTAAAAAAAAAAAAAAAAATTTCGTTAATATATTAAGGGATAAGTTTTAATTTATACTTATTACAAGCAAAAGATTTCAAATTTTGGAGCGAAATTTTTTCAAATTTCGATGTATAAGTTATTGCTTTTCGTTAGAAACAAAACTTTAAGAAATTCTAAGAATTATTAGCTTAGGGAATGTCTTACAAAAATATGAATTTTGTCGCACTGAGTCAGACTGATCTATTAGCATTGATAATAACTAACCAACATAGTGAAACATCCGATCAATCTCACCGATATAGCATCTCCCACGATGATGTATAGTATAATTGATTTGATTCAGCTATTTAACCATATAGCGATAACCTTAGAAATATGTCTGCGTTTCTTAACATCTATATCCCACAGACATCACTGAATTTTAATTCCATTTATACTTGTTCATCGCCTAAATATTAAATATTCCTATAATGGATGATACTGGTGATGATGATATTAATGCTATTTGCATGTTTAAATATATTTGCCTATGTGTTTGATGAAAATTGCTTTGATGTCATGTTGTTTCATTGTTACCTATTCAAACAAATCTGTGATGTCATCTGATATTATCCAACTATTCCTTTTAGTATCTATTCCTAATCTGTGATGTCCTCTGATATTATCCATCTATTCCTTTTAGTATCTACTCCTAAATGCCATTATATATCTTCCAAAATTCTATCCTATCTTAAGAATTCTTTGCGTATAACTACTGCTTTTATCGTTTTTCCTCCTTAAGTTCCATCTATTATTCTATTATTTTGATATATTTTTATGTTAATCAATCTTTCGAAGTTGTAAGCAGTCATGCGGAATATTCAGAATTTGAAATATATTATCAACTTAGCAATTTACGATACCGTAGAGAATTTAAACGATTATATGAAAACTTTCGCATTCTCATTTGTAACCGAATATTCTAACAATTAAATCACATATTTCAGTTTCAATAGTTATAATTTCATTTAGTTTTCATTGATTTATTTCAAAATATTATATTACAATGGTATTGTTTTGAGCTTTTTATGTTAAAATTTAAATTAATTCGGCTTTATTCCGTTTTTTGCAAAAAACATTGAGAAATTATGTATTTAATGATCTTATGCGCTTGATAAATTATATACTTCATACACTTTAGAAAATCATATACATCTACATCCCATTGAATATATGAAACATTCAGCTTAAAATCATTATCACATAGCCCAGAATGTTGGGCCGTTGTTAAACTAGTCCTTTATTCTAGGCTTATTATGATTTTCTTTTTAATTGCAAAAATTTAAGGCAAATTTGTTTTAAGTTTTTATGAACTTATTAAAATTTTCTGCTAAATTTTCCATATTTTTTGCTTTTAGAGGTAATAAAAAACTTTTTGATATGCTTAGAGTTCCATTGATATTTTCTGGAAATAATTAGAATATAGTTTAAAGTTGGCTATCATCTTGTTTCTCCTTTGGTATTTTCTTCGATCCCCAAGAACCCTCTGCAATTGCTTTTTAGAAAGAGGGCCTTCTTCAAATATATTATTTAAAGTACTATAGCTATTATCCACATTCTCAAAACATTGCTCTAAATATAATGCCTATTATTTTCGAAGACAGGCAAAACGCCTGAAACGATGATAATAAAGCGGATTCTTCGCACAATAATCAGTTAAATGCTACTCATTATGATAATCCATTTGGGACTCATTCAAATTCGACCCATCAAATTTGAGTTTTAAAAACAAATTGGACCCATCAAATATGAGTTTTGATAATAAAGTGAATTCTTCGCCATCTACAACAGTTCAATGTCATTTTGATGAGCTACATTTTCTCCCATTTCAAATTTTCTGTCTATCATCCATGTACAAATGATCAAAATATTCTCGTGTCCTAATAATTCATTTTTAATATTCCTAGCGTAATATTTTTTCGATATAAATTTTGCTTTCAGAAGATTTTTCTTACCTTTCTTATCTTCTTATTATTCAGGAAGAGAGAAAAGACACTGGAAAAAGATGAATTTCGAATTTTTCTTACAGTATTTTTAAACTTGGAGAAACTTTCGTTAAGTATGTTTATTTGGCATTGAACTAATGATATTAAGATGAGTCAGTAAGGTAATTAATTGCATTTAAGTCTGTAAAAGTAATTTTAATCTTTCATTACAATCTTTGAATAGTACAAAGTTAGCAGTATCGGAAAAATTGATATATTTGATTTTCAAGTCGCACATATTATAAAGGATGATCATTTGATACTTGCTCATGCAATTATATCTAATTTATTTAACTAACTTTTAATACGGCAATTAATTTATTCGGAAGTAACTCATTTGTTCTTCACCATTTAGGCCACAAAAAATAGTAATGTTGATTTTAAAGATATGCTAATTTATTCCCAATTTTGTTAATGTTACCAAACATTTTTCAAAAAGTACTGTCACTTTTTGATAGCATTTATTCAAATTTTGGTCACTGTTACAAATTTGTTTGAAGTTCAATTGAATTAGATGTTTGATCCGTAGAATACGAAATACTACGATAAAAGAAGGAAAGAAAGACTAATGACGAAATTGGCATTAATGTGGAAAGATTATAATGATTCAAATTCTGAAATAGTCTGACTATAATTTTATCTAAGATAATTTTTCTTATTACTTATCACTGAAATGATAGGAATCACATTGTTATCAAGAATCCGAAGAAAAACTTCAGTTTATTCTTCTTCTGCATTTAAAAATCGATTTATTTTTTTGCATCCTTTGCTCACGACAGAATTAAACAATTTTTAAAGGAGAATTTGATATGATTAATATTAAAAATCCATAAATCATGATTTGTATTTAAACCTACTAATGCGTTTATACAAAAACTCAATTTCCTGCAAATATTAATAAAACGGACTTAGTATTTAGAAATTTTGAGACCATTGTGATATGATAGATTTGCTCTTAAGAATTCTCAAAGTTTTCCCATGACGATAAAAAGATGCAAAATTGGATTAGTCATTTATAGAAAGTTAAAAATATTCTTTAGTCGTAATAAACTATCACATGACATAAAAACTTTGCGAGCTGAAATTACAAAGATCCAAATTTCCGAGGATAAATGCTTATCATTTCTCTCAGCTTCATCGATATTTTTAAAACTGTTTTGAACAAACAGATCTACTTTTCACTGGCAACTGTTTTCTACCATTGATTTTTGTTCCCATCAAATATTTTATCCAACTTGTCATTCTTATGGATATCATATAAAACATGTTAGCTATTTATTGATCATCAGTGATCTTTCTTCATGTTAGAGGAAATATTTTAGTTCAAAAATTGCTTCAAAAAGATGCTTGTCATGTGCAATTTTAAAAGATGGCGATAATATGAAGTCTTTGTAACAAATTCTTAAGAATTTTTTGATAATTTGCCTCGTTCAGTTTCAAAATGACTTCATATACAGATATATTTTTAACATATTCAGCTTCTCCATTTATTTCGATTCAGACATTCAAATACCTTATGAAAAAAAACCAACATCTGCTGTTTTTCGTTTTTATAATTAGTAGTCTTCCATTTAGACCTGAATTTGAATCTTGAAATTTATTCTATAAAATTCATTCGATTTGTATGCGTATACCAATTTCTCTCTTATACCAAATTTCTTTCTTTGCAGAATTTTCCCAAAAAATATTTTCTTTTAGAATTCTGTGGTGTTTTTATCTACATTTTCGAATAAAGGAAGCATAAATCTGCTATTATTTTCTTTAAAAAGAAAAAACAATATTTGCAGCATTCCTGATAGCGGTACAGTATCTGGACATCGAATTTGTTTTTGCTTCAGAATTCCGTCTTCATCTTTATCAGGATGCAGAAGATAGAAGCCGGATGGACGGACGGGCAGGGCAGAGGAATAGACGAACGGACTGACGCCATATGTGAAGCAAATGTTTCGAATTTGTTGTAACCTTTAAATAATTGGGAATAATTCAATGAAAAAAGTGAAGAGATTCAGATAGAATCAACAAGAGAAATATTATTCGGATTAGTTGTTATTGAAAGTAAAAAACATACAAATTGTTTAATTTGAAAAGAAAGCTAAAAGAAAAAAATTATTTTTAATAAATGTTTTTCTTCCTTTCAATTCTTACAAATCTCATTTTCGTTCTCCTCAATGATTTCTTCTTTTATATTACTTATTTTCATCCAATATATATATTTCAAGTACTAAACATTTCAAAAAGATGCGCATCATGCAGGAAGTATTAAATGATTAGGATTATTTATAACCTTTAGCAAAAGGATTAACATATGATTATCTTTAATAAATGGTAGCCTTAAGATGATTTTCGACGTATGGTAAACGTACAAGTAATAGATATCCTTAATGTGTTTTCAATGATATTAAAATTATCCCCACTTAAATAAAATAAATTTCGAGAGAGAGGGAAAAACATTTCATCCTAAAAACAAAAAATAAGTCACAAAACACTTTGAATTTGGGAAGCTGGAAAATTTAAACATATTGCTAATATACTGCATATTAAATTTATGCAATAAGAAAATTAAGAATTCTTTGTTTAGCTTTGATCATTTTTTTCTAATCCAACAAAATGAGCACAGCCAAGCATTTTTAAAAGCGCATAAATGACAGTTATTATTGTTAAGCTAAAAAGCAAGTTGGAAAACTAAATAGCCAAATTTGCACGAAATTTTAATTAATGATAATGATAGTGTTACTTTTGATATAACGATTGATAAGAACTATGTTAATGCAATGGTAACGGATGTCTTTCCATATTTTACAGTTATATATTTTCGAAAAATTGAACTTGTACATTGTTTGACATAAATAATGGACAGCAGCTTTCTCGAAACAAATTTAACGAGAATTTCTTGCATATTTTAAAAAGAGTAATTCCTTTTGAGAGAAAATTTTATAATTAAATAAATGTGTTGTTCCTGTAGAACATTTTTCGGTTTGGATCCGTAATTAAAGCTGATTTAATTTTGCAGTTAAAAATTTCTCATTTTAAATCTGTAATTAATTAAGATTTTTCTTCCTATATCTTAAAAAATTTCTTTGAACTTAATTCTAAAAGAATAAATTTTATATGAAATATTTATTATTCCGAGTAAAATAGCATCAATAATGATCCAGCGTCTAACGTCACCAATAATTCATGCTTTAATCCAACTTGTAGAGATAAATTAATAGATAACTAACCAATTGCATTTATCACACTATCACTTTGATGATCTGTTCGGCGCAGATATTATTCGAGCAAAAAAATGTTTTGGGTATGATATTTGAGAGAACAAATTTTTCATTTGTATGTCAAAGTTAAATGAAAAAGATTAATGGTTTTGGTGTGAAGTAATTGTTAAGCTTATTACTGGTCGCTAATATAGTAATTTTAACTTTATTTAAATCTAACTTATAATAATCTTTAGCTCGATCATAGTTGAAATAGAATAAATAATAGTAATGTTGAAAATATAATGCTGAATGTCCCTCTATAATTCAAATCTTTCATTTTTCTTAATCCTTCTTTTATTCTGCTGAGAAGAGAAAGGAATGTGAGCAAAAGTTCAGATAATACAATATGCAAATTTCGGATATTTATGTGACGATCAGAAATGGATTATGTTTTGAATTTCATAAGCTTCTTTTAGCAAGCTCTATTCTTTTTCATTAGATTTTTGGTCTTTTGCTTTTTCAAATCATCAGCACTTAAAGCAAACTATGCAATCTGAAACAATGCTACTCGAAGATAATGCTTTTTCCTTCTTTTTTTTCTTCAAAAATCATTCATTTTCATGGCATATATTCAGATGCATCATATATTGTCTTCCTAGATATTTCGACAGAAAGGACAGTTAAACTGCTCCATATTACGATCAGCATAGAATTGTAAATTTACAAGCATTTAAAGCAATAAAAATATAACTATGTTCGATACTAATTAAACATTCAATAAAAAAGTTGCCACTGAGGAATATATAAGTAGTCTTTATAAAACGGTTTGCTAAGAGTAGCTCAATATTGAAATTTTATTGATATCAGTATAATGAATTTAAAAGTTAACAATCTAAATCTCTAGTCGCGATTTCAGTTTACATTGGAAACATTAAAACAATATCCGAAGATTTATTTCATTGTTACAGTCGTTAAAAACGATTCTAGCCGATAGCATCTTTGCTATCCATTAAACCGAAGCAACATTCTAAATAGGCTTGGATCAGAACAGATAAGTTCATCCTTAGAATGTTTCGAACAATAGATTTATCAGATATGGACATGTTCGGTATAAGTCACCAGGTTATGATCTTAACTTCATAGATATACTATTAATTTGATCCTAAACAATGAATGTCGAAATATTCAGATAAGAAGATAATAATATTAATTATGTGAGTTAAGAAATAGTTCTTAATTAGTAATGTTTTCCTTCCTATCTACATCATCCTATCTCTATTCATTTAAAACTAGATCGTTAATCTTCGAAAAAAAAAACCCTATCGGACATTTGTCAAGTAACATAGATTTCTTTTTTTTCTTGCGTGCAAAATCTTATGAATCCTATCTTAAGATGGTTGTATTGAGATTTGACTTGATCATTTATCATCAAAATTTCTTCCATTCTCGATTTTGCAGCATATGTTTCCCCGCTAACTTTTAACATATGTTTCTTACTCAGCAAATACCCAGACAAACTGCAGACAGTAGTTTAGACAGTCTTGAAAATGCAAGATTCTGTTACTGCTATTATCTTTTACATAAAATTGATGATCTGGCTCAGGAGTCTATGTGCTATTTTTTAATTTATCTGAAGTTTTTTAAGAAAAATCGTCACTTATGGGTTTAAAATTTATTTCATATGATATATCGAATGCGCTGATTCGATTTAGAAGAATTTTGAAAATGAACGCTTGGATTCTTTTTGAGAACTATGATTACATTATTCAGTATAATGTAATGTGTTAGATCTGAAAATATGCAGCGCACAATCAAGCAGTTATGAAAAATAAACTGGACAATATTGATAACTGATTAAAAATTCTAATTTTGTGGAGTATAAATTGCTGAATCCGAAATCTTTCACTTATCCCTTAAAATAAACTGATTCATTTTATCTATGTATCAAATGCACTTTGCTTTACATTAGAATAATATGAAATTAAAATGAGAATCCATGCAGCTTAGCTTGGTTCTTCTTTATCAGTATTACATCATAACTTCATCAACATTCGTTTTTTTTTGTTTTCTTGGCTTTGGTTTATTCCATATTAATCGAAAGGAATTATTATATAAAAAAATCTCAGAAGCATTGTTTTAATTGCATCTATTGCAAAGAAGTGTATAAACAGAAGAATAGAAATGTTGTTGAAGATTTGGAAAAGTCAGTCTATGTTTATATTGTTTATATTAGCTTTATTATTAAGCTTCTCTGTGCTTTCTTCTTAATAATTGGTAAATAGCCATCCGCAGGATGAAATTAAGCGTCGACAACAAGCAAAATTACTAAAAATTATGAATTATGATAAAAATGTGAAAAGAAGATGAGAGAATTTTTAATTAAGCTTAGCATCAAATATATGATGTGTAGAAATTTAATTTTGACAATATTTTTATTATTATCACTATCATTATCATCAATATTTCCGTTATTGTTATTATGACAATATTTTTATTATTATCACTATCATTATCATCAATATTTCCGTTATTGTTATTACGCGCAGCATTACTTTACTGTTTACTAGCTTATTCTCGTTGAATTAAAGAAAAATTTAAATTATTGATGTCATTTTATGCAGTTTCCCAAATTTTACGGATTCATTGGATTCTCGAAATTAGCACTTCACTTTTTTTTCAAATTTTGCTTCATTTCAATATCGAAAATAATTGAAATTTTTCACTTTTATATCAGTAAATAATATTTGTGTAGTAAACAAAGTGATAATAGATATACTTGAAATTACAACTTTGATTCCCATCGTTTTTCCATTCAATGTTCAATGAAAATGTGAATTTCATTGAAATGCAAAGAATTTTAGCTATTCATCAAAATTTTTTATCGTTTAATTTATGATCACCTTAATTTCTAATCAAAGTATTGCGCATACTATATCGAATCAAGTTGAGCTTTTTTACTATAGTAACTTTAAAGTATCAAATGATTTATTTTAAAATCAACAAGATGAAATTTAATGGAATCTTCTCAATTCTTGGTTATATGTAATTGAAAGTAACTAGGCATTATTAATCTCGTCATTCATCGATATAAGAAGCAACAACATATAAAATTTAATTTTGATACTCGCTATCCAGGACAAATGTATAACCAAGCAAAATATCTTAGCAGTGATAAAATCGAAAATTCAGTTCTAGTTTACAATTCGTTCTCTCTTTTCCTTTTCTTTCATCATTTTCTTTGTCATTTTATTTTCATTATTTTTTTAAATACTTCTATCCATAAAATTACATCAAATTTTAACATTTTTTCACATTTCACATTTGATCAGTCATTTCATTAGCATTTGTATATCATATACAGCTTGAACACATATGTGATCCATAACTCGATTACTCGCTAAATACACTTCGAGAATTTCCAGAGGAGCACCCTTCTCATCTTACATTCTACTCTTAATCAACGTATGAAATGAAAGAAAGAATGAAATGAAATTAGCAAATTTATATTAAATTAATGAGAGATATTTGTCAAATCACCCGTTCTTCTTTCTTCTCTTCAACTGCTAATTCCCATGCATTTCGGCATCTTTTGGATTGGTTAATAAATATAAAATTGCTTTATTAATATTCACATTGTCAGACTTATTTATTTCAATTATAGAAATTACCAGTCATTAACAATGTCCAGTTTCAGTAACTTCTTGTATATTTAGTTAGTAATGAAGTTGAGCGTGATAGAAGTAAAATTTTCAAAGCTATCAACAGATGGTTTCACTTCGCTTTCTTATGTTTATTGCTGACAGAGGATGAATATTGAATTTTATTTTTTAATAAATAAGCAAAATTAATGAAATATAAAAATTAATAAGCGAAATTTTCTTTGTCGATCTTTAAGAATATTGTATTTATTAATAGTAACTGGCGAAATTTGAAAATAAATAGCGAAGGACAAATAGCTCTGAGTTGAAATGGAATTATTTTGAGAATTTGGAGCATTTTCAATATTTATTGAAAATCACATCTGTGTTTAGATTTCACAAAATATTTCACAAAATGGCTTTTCAAATAAACCATTTTTGATATCAATTGAAAATTTTGTGAAAATCTCAGATGATCAGAGTAGCACTATTGATTATTTTAATTTTAAATCCAAATTGTGATTAATAACATAGAAGATAACACGAAAATCGAAATATTAATCAGATAAAAAATTAGGAAATCTAACACAATTAGTAAATGATTAATAAATTTTGTTATCATAATTTGTTTATAATTAATTATGGGTATTTTCTAAATATGCAATCGAACTGTCGGATGCGACACTTGTGCAATTTTCATCAATTTTTTTTTGATCAAATTTCATTAGTTTTTAATTTTGAAAGTGAATAGATATAAAGATTTCTTAGAAATATAAGGATCGAAATTAGTAAAATAAAATTCATACTTTTGTAAAAGAATTCAAAGTGGATTAATGTAAATTTAAAATGGGTTAATGTTTCACTATGTTAGCATGATATAACTTCGAGTGTTTTATTCACATACGTTTCGATATTATGTATTAGCTGTTGCCTGCATGCATGCATGCACAATGTATGCATATATGTTGCATGCAGAAACCATTTTATTTATACGCAAATAAATGATAACATTTGTGCAAAATAGTCTGATTTTAATTTAGACAATTAAATCTTAAATTTCTCTTCTAAAGAAACTGCTGCGCTTTTTCGCTTAAAAATTAATGTATGAAAAAAAAATGTCAAGAATGGAACAAAGAGAGTGAAATGAAAGGATCGTTAATAGATTATGTGCTCATTCATTGATAATTTACAATAAATTATGAAAAATTGTAGTTCTTTTCCCGCAATCAAATCATTTATCTTATTCATCTCCTCATTCTCCAACCAATTACTTCATGTCCTTTACCATCGTTTTCAATAAATCATTTGCATTTATTCTATTATTGCTTGCTAAATTTATCACTTGCTTATTCGGCAAAATATTTCTTACTTATATTAATGTAGCAGTAATTTTTAAATTAAAGATTATCTTGCATGAATCAGCTAAATGATAATCAAATTAATATCACTGATTAGAACAAATTGTCTTTTATGGGTTTCAGTGATTTCATTTTAATATTAACAATCAAAAATTAAGAAAAAAAACTAAATGAAAGATATGATTGATTGTAACACTGGTATGATGACAAGAGGGTTAAAACAATAATGTGGCGATTGAAAATACTGTTGATAGATTAATTCATAAAAAATTCAGTCGTTTCACATGGTAATGTTGGCCTTATCATATTATTGCTCTTCATAATTAATTAATTGATTAAACAATTATTTATTCAAAATTATGTGTGTTTTATTAACACGGATGCAGCTTTATGTTTGGTTTTATTCGCTATATGTCACTGATATTTAACACTTTAGTGCCTGCATAGATTATCGAGAAGGAAGTTTATGATTCTCTGTTATAATGCAGAATAAGCCGAAAAATCGATTTGTTGAATATCGAGTTATCACAAGTTAATTTTGATCATATTTTTGTAATATTTCCTGGAAATCGACTGAGCAGTTGTATTTTTCATGAAACTGTCCGGATGTAAACATATTAAGAATCTATAAAACCAAGTAAAAATTATTACCGTGAACTGAATGAATTATTCGAATTTTGATTTGAAATTCAATTTGTTTATAATGTTATGTGCAATAGCCAGATTATCTAATCATTTTCTTCGAGCATCTTATTTCGTTTTGGTTTAATTATATGCTAGAGATTGTTGTTGCAAATTTTTTTAAAGAACAAAAATTTTTTTAAAGTATAGAGGTAGTTTCAAACGACTTCGATTAATAAGCTAAACGATGTTTAGTAGATATTGCTAATTTAGATGCTCCTTTTTTGCAATTGCATTTTCCATCGGCTAATCCGCTTTGATACTTTAACTCTACTCCTTCATACAACATTTATAAATGAATTCGCAGAGGAACGTAGAAATTTCATATTTTGGAAAAGTTGCTTCATTAAATGATAATTCCTTTAAACTTCTATGTACAGAGAAGCGGAACGAATTCCATGCATACATACGGGCGTTTATACATACACATACATATATATAATAAATATGCACACCGAGTTTCTTTGATATCCTACTGGTCGGAATGGATGTAATTACATCTGGAACATAGAATCGAATTAGCGAGAACGAAAAATGTCTTATGGTCTCATCTTACCTGCAAAGCAAATGCTTTTTCCTTTCTTCTTCTAAAGTTTCCGTTTTCTTCTCCTTCTCATCATCATCAAAATCATCATTACTATTATCATCATTATCATTATCATCGTCATTATTCGTACCAACTGTCTTAAGCTACTTTTACCAATATTTCTACTGTAATCTCAATATCATCACCGACGTTTTCAACACTATATCATTTATCATTAGTTCTCTTCCTATTTACACCACTATGAGTTTAGAAAGGGAATGTTTCCTTTTAATTAACTTGCATAAATAATATAAAAGATTTTAAAATGAAGTTAGATCAATTCATGCAAGCATTTCTTCGTTACACACCAAATGATTACACTTTGTTTTTAAAAAGCTATAAAAACCACAAAATATATATATATATGAAAATGGAAAAAAAATTCTTTTTCTAAATTTTATGGAGGCACTGAAACTCAAAATTTTATTGATTATTCAGCTCAGCTTAAAAGCTTTAGTAGATTACTGTTATCTGATATTAAATCAGCCAAACGCACCATACTGATTTCCCTTTTCGCTTCAGAGTATATCCAAAAAAATATTTCGGAATTTCAATCATCGAATTTTTGTTAATTTTGATGCTGCTTTAGTATCTTAAAATTTTGCAATATATTTTACATACGCAGTTGGGAAAAATATCAAATTTTGCAAATGTGCTAATAACATGAAAAAATTTAACTTTTTGCAAAAGCAAGTTTTTTCTTCGAATCACTATTTTAAGCATTATATATATATATATATATATATATATATATATAATTAATTTCTTCAAGACAAGCGCTTTAACATTACATATTAACTTTAAATGAAAGCAACGTTAAAATTTCGCTAGCTATGAAGATAACTGGGATATCAGCAATTATTTGATTAAAATGTCAGCAATTCAGTTATTTGCATTGGCAAAGATTTGTTCAAATTTTGGTGCTTTTTACTTATTTATTTTCTGTTCTATTTCTATATGGTAATGAAAGAGATGTTCAAATGCTTTCAAATATTTTTATCTGAGAAACAAACGGTAATTGTCTGCTAATTAAAATTTTCGCATATTTTGTTTCCTTTTTTCTACCTTCATTTGAACAATAAAAATAGTAGCAAAATAAAAGAAAAAGTTGAAAACAGAACAGCAACATCTGTCGATACAGAATTAGCAGTAATCAGCAACTTCCAAATTCATTTTTGTTTCTTTTTGAAGCAGAGCAGCTGATCATTGTCACATGATTGCACAAAGTAAGTGATCGATTAATTATCTGAATATTTTATAATTTTATCATGCAAGTTGAATTTTATGTACCAAAGAGAAGATATTATAATGTTGAGCTCTCCAATGAGAAGATATATGGAGTTGAACTCTTGAATGGAGATGAGATCGAGTGAAAAAGTATGAAAGCGATATCTTCAACATATCAGATATTCGAGTAAACAGATCGCCGTTTTCTACTTGATTTCCTCTTTTACCAGCCTTCTTGGCTTGCAACTTTTACGATTAATACTAATAGTTATTGCCGACATTTGGGACATTATGTTAGTCGAAAGAAGATCAAAAAGCAATTTGGTACGAAATAATATTTGATCGTTGGTTTGGAAGTAATGATTCAATCGATGTTCGAGTAGAATGTAAGTTGAAGTATTTCTTGAAATATTTGATTTTCATCATTTTTCTTAATGTTAAACATTAAAGATAACAAAAAGCATTGATTGCTTATTCGCCTTCCCTTTTATCAAATCCGAATGACTGAAACAAGCAATCAGCCCCGTGAAAATTAAATCTGAAAAAAGATAGATGAAATTCTTGACAATTTATTTTGAGCAACATTCGAACTTGATAAATATAGAAACAAAAATTTTTTGAAATACCAGCAAATATAAATTCTCTTAGAAATCAAGATACCGCTTTTTGATAGCAAGCTCAGGCCAAATTATTATAAAACTTTCTGACCAAATTATTTTCTATCTAGTGTTTGGTATGCTGAACTAATGGCTTCTACCATCAAACAAATGGGTCTTTTGTCCTCCCTATGCTTTATTCAGATATATTGCCGTCGCATGAAAGGAAGATTTAATGTATCATGCATTTCATCGTTTTCGCAAACGTATCGCAGTTGCGAGAAGTGAAATATCCATACTCCGTAATTCTCTCAGTGATCCAATCCTTAATCTCTTTCTCTAAATAGATATTTTACTGAACTTTGGCGCTTGTCAGTACAGATAAAATTGCCTTTCTAACATGGAGCAGATTTTTTTAGTTTTTAGGAATTTTTCCGCTTTAAGGGATACAGAAAGATACAAGATGATTGAGGAGAGTGTAGACAATCCACATAATTATCAACAATGAAAAACATGCAGAAAATTGACATTCTTAAGATTATTCATTTAGGAAATAGCGCATTGAAATGAACGCCATAAGAAATAGAGGAAAAGCAAACATGTAAGACAATGTAAAAAGGCTCGAGTCTAGAGAATGAGGAACAGTTTATTGGGATGGGCATGTTATTCACGCTCTACATTTTATATCATGCTTCTATATTTCTCTTCCACTTCCATTCTGTACCGCCTTGTTTTTTCAACTGTCTGACGTTAGCTATAGTGCTATTTCGAATCATTACATTATCTAGAATCTAAAAAAGAGTAAAGAAAGAGAGAAAGGAGATGCGTGGCTACTCGCGTGCGATCCTCTTCTTGTTCGATTGCCACCTCAAATTTCTCTTTTCACGGTCCTTACCTTATCTCACCGCAATCTTTATTATCAGTGGCTTTTGCTAGCAATTTCATTGAGCATGTTAAGTGAGGCCGTCAAAAATTTTTAATCAAAATTGGCCATAATTCAATAGTCTTGATGATCTTTATATAAGTTGGCCTGATGCCATACCCTAAATTTCGGAATGAATTTAGCTCTGTCGCATATTCATGCTATCGACAGTATAGAGTTTTTCCTTTATCGAGAAATGCTCTGAATAATATAACTTTATTCAGCAATCAAACGATTTTAATTAAAGCTTACTGAACATATATATATCCCGTCTTTTAATCATATAGGTTAAAATGTTTGAGAATTAAATATCTTAACCTAAATTTAAGATGTCAACCTAATTTGTGTTAATTTGTGATAGTATAACATGTCTACTATATTTTCGCTAATTTTGCATATAGTCCATTTTTGCTTATGAGGGAATCATGAGTTCCTATTTCCTCTATTTCTCCATAGTTAATTACTACGATCTTATCGGTTGTGAAAAAGTAAAGTGCATAATATTATTTGAATAATGTCTAAGTGCCCTTGAAAGGATATAGAGCATATATGTTAAAATCACACTATGTATATATATAAATTGTTTAGAAACAATCTTCTGTAGGTATGTAAGAAGTGTATATTAGTAAAATTGGTAAACAATGGGTAGTCATATGTTGTTAGTATGGTAAAAACATAAGTATGAGTAAGAATTATTACTTATTGATTGCCTTATTGATACTTTTGCTTCATTTTAATTATTGTTCATAGTTACAAGTCGCTCATAATTATATATGATTGCAATGAATACGGATTGAAGGAAGCAAAAGTAATTTCATTTCAGTCAATTTACCGACTTTTTTTTTCATATTGTAAAAATTCCTAATTTCTATGCTTGTTTCTAATCATTATAGCATCCATCTTATTTGCACACTATATATTATTTATTGACTATCTGATTCGATCTGTATTTAGTTTCTTTCGTTAATTATCTGGAGTTGAACATTTGCTATTCCCGATGAATATCTTTTATCCCTGCTTCTTCTTGTCTGCTACATCTTTAATATTTTAATTATCGAATTTGTCAATTGCTTTGTGAAAGATGATTTTGCAAGAAGTTCAAAACTCTTAAGCTTCTTTTCGAAGTTCAAGAAAGTGCACTGTTATCCTTCTTCAGCATACTTTCTGGGAAATTTTTTATTTTCATCATCTGCAAGGAAACAAAAAAGCGATAAAGTTTACAAAACAAAATTCTATAGAAATATAAAAGATTTTAAATTAGAAAAAAAATGAAGCGACACCTTTTCTTTGTCAAACTTTTCAACCGTGGTGAAACCGCCTTCATTGATATACAATACACATATACATAAATCTTCGTTGGTGGTCTCATTCGGTTTTTTTTTATGTATTGCACTTAAAAGATTTCTCTTTGTACTTTCCTTCCTTTCGATGGATGACATTTTTTCTATGCTCCAAATTTTACCCTAATGACAAATGTAGAAGCATAATTTTAGATCAAAGATAATGATGATGATGTGAAACGGTCGGTCTATGATAAAGATTTCTTTAAGCATGTTCCTTTTCCCTTTCCTTTTATGATAAACTGATATTTAGCAGATAGATCAGAATAATGGCAGAAAGCAAGCCGAATAGTAGTTGTAAGTTCTTTTTTTTAATCAATAAAAGATAAAGATAATGTAAGACTTACTTTTCCAGCAAGCCAGTCAACCGATCGGTCGACATTCATTTACAGACCAAATTTTCGATCTCACTGTCTAAATTTCTTCTTCATATAGCTTTCCAAGAGAGAAAAGCATACAAATTTATGAGAGCCGAAGGTAAGTAGTGACTAGAATAACGGCAGGTGTTTCCTTTTATTTAGCACGACTCATAAATTGATTAGATTTATGAAGGTTGTAAAAATGGAGTATTTTGAATAATTCTTTTGTACTTTATAGCACTTCAGTAAAACTTGACAAGAAAAAGAATTTGATAGACATGGAAAGAGGATTTCTTTCTTTTATATATACTAAAATGAGATTCTATTTTTACATCAAAGAAATATGAAACAAAATGGACAGAATCAGTTCTTAACCTTATATGCACAGTAAGATAATTGTGGAAGTGGAAATGGAAAATGAATGGATCATTTCGACGGTATTTGGTTCATTTCACATTTCAGGATATCATAGCGTTTGTAGATTTTAAAATGTACTGGGAAGCTTATTTCTTTTGCCCTTTGATCTTATCTTGCTGCTATATAGCTAAACGATTTTTAAAAAGCTCTTCTCTGATTGTAAATAACGTGAAGTACATCTAAATCTACTTAACTAAATGTATCTTCTCAGTGAGACTGATGGCATATTGACGTCAGAATTCTATTGATATTACATCAAACTCCTTTTTCTGTTTTGGAAATGAGCATCTAAAATTTGCAGATAAGGCAGGCATCGATAAAAACTTTAAGATGGAATCTTTTTTGTTTATTTTCGCTCTTAGGTATATAATTCATTTGTCTAGAAACTTTCTGTTAAATTGCAAGTTAGCAATGATTTTTTTCAATTTGAGGTTCAAAGGAATATGTCATTCTTGAAGATGAGAATAATGAAATAGAGAAAGGAGGAAATTATATGATGGAACATCGAATCGCGATATGGAGAAGTCCCGTAATATGAAATTTGTTACTTCTCAGAAAAGTTGAAGATAAATATTGTGAGCGAGGCGATCGACCGATTTAATTTCATGAGGCCAAAACCTCTCTAATTTATAATTTTTATGATAAGAACAGAGAACCTGAAGTTGGATGAAAAATTTCGAATTTTATCAAATTTTTATGGAAATAAAGAATAGAATAAATCTAACATTATCATAAGCAATTGGTCCTTCATAGATTGGTATTGACAGAAAATCCGGTAAGCTCAGAGCAATTCGAAAAACTTGTTCAGTTTAAAATTTCGAATTATAAGAAAGCATTCGAAAGGTTGTTTTCTTTTTTTTACGATAATGTTATCCGTGTGTGTTTGAGAGATAGATTTAGAAAGTTTCTCTACCTTTACAATTTTTTTCAGTATTGTCACTGAACTGATATGCCAAGCTGTGATATTGTAAATATTGAGACTTATTGTTAATGTATTGTCAGTGATAATGTTAATAAATTTATCAGTGATAAATTGGAATATTGGAAAAGTACCATCAGTTAGCTCCTACTTTTAACGTCACGTCTTCCGTGATATAAATTTTGTCAAATGAATGAAAGAATTCATTAGAAAACTACTTTTCACCATTTTAGCATGATAAATGAAAAAAAAAAAAAAAAAGCTATTCTGTCATAAGTTATGACAATATTTCAACTGTCATAAGTTTAAAAGATTGCTGGAGAGGAACTCAAAATTTTACTGTGTTGTAAGATTGATTTTCCATTCAAATAATGATTCAGTTTTCATAAATGACAATTTTATCAACCCATTCTAGATGTGAACATAGTGATCGATGCGAATGCTGTGGCAGTCGATCATGAAAGATTCACAGACAACAATCGCTCTATGTGTGAGTACTATTTTTGAAGCAGTTTTAAAATTGCTGAATATGTGTATGTCTGTGCGGTAAACCATTTGTAAGTTTACACAAGCACATACACACACACACATACACACACATACACACACACACATACACACACACACACACACACACACACATACACACACACACACACACACACGTACACATCACAAAGTACATACATGCATACACACATACACGTACACACATATACAGACCCAGAGATACACACATATATTTCATTTATGAATGATATTTATTATTTATCCTATTTCTGTTAATATCCTAAAGATTTAAAAATTGATTCAAACTTTTTAAAATACGATATTTCAATTTTTTCAGAGGTTATTTTCAATATTCTTCAAAATGTATAATATATTGTTTCAGAGATTTTACATATTGTTGGAAATTAGGCAGTATCTAATATTAAATGGGATTAGTCTTTTGCATAAAAAATTGAAGTGCTTGTATGATTACTGAATTATGCTTTATTAAAATAATATTTTTTCTTATATTGAAACGTAAGTGAGGAAACGAAACTTATTGAAATATGAGGATGATATCCTCATATTTCATTGTCGACATCCAACTTTTAAAGTATTCATGAATCCAAATTTTATAGTGTGGAGGTTCCTAATCTGATTTAGTTTTCCGTTTTGTAGTTTTCTCGAAAATGATGAAAGCTACTTGATGAAAGCATGGATGTTGATGCTTTAGATACACTTCAGCTTAATTTTTGACGATAGTGATAAGATTTCTCAATGTTAGCACAAAATTCGTTGCACCGATCTTCGCACCATTTTTTATTCTTTTCAAGAAGTTTGCTTTAAATTTAAATTAGGAAGAAATTCGCAAATTATTTTCTAATTTGCGTAAATTATGATGAACCTCATTTGTTTAAAATCTGAATTCAATATATATTACAAGATTTATCAAATATATTTAGTTTCAAGCTTTTTTTACTATTTTGAAAGTAAATGGGTATAATAAAAGCTGAAAAGTTATATCTTAGATACAGTAGATAGTATTCTCCTATTGACTTTTTATCATTTTTGAAAGTACTAACCTCTGCCAAAACTATGAATAGATGATAAATTCATGATATACGAAGCAAAGTGAATTAGGATTGGGGAATATTTTATTCAAGTTATGGATTAACTAACAGATGAAAAGCAAAGAATCTGAGAAGAAATGCTTCATATAAAAGGAGAAGAATTTTCTCATATTTATTGATAATTACACTAGTCATGAAATATCCAGTGGTTTCCAGAAAATATTTTGTTTGCGAAACATTTATCTCATGCCCGATTTTTCTCCATTCTTTTGTTATTCATTTTCCCTCTCTTCTTTCAAGTGCCATTTCCGGAAATATTACAATTATCATCTGGCATGTGTTCTTTTTCACTTTATTGTCATAATTTAAAAAATTTTCTCTCCCTCTCCCAATTTTAAATCAAATGAGAAACTATTACTGTATCATAAAACTGACGAATATGATACCATAAATTCTCTTCATGCCTTACCAATTATATTCATAATACTATATTTTTACATTTTCCCTAACATTATGAGTCAATTTTTCTTTTTGAAGAATGATGTAAAGATAAATTATTCGTCTGTTTAGTATTAAAAAAATTGGACAAAGACAGATTTACTAAAAATGTGATATGAGGTGTAATGTCGCAACTAACCTACAGCTTTTTTTCTAATATTACGAATAATACATGTCATATGTCTTATTTGATGATAGGTAATCGGTAAAAGAACATCTGATGCGAATTGATCGCTGCATGTTTGTAGAGATTATATAATTGACAAATTAAATAGAAAAAGAAAGATATTAATTTTTAGATACGTCCTAATTCTGCAAGAAAAATGGCAAAGTGAGAGTATTCCTTGTAAATATGCTTGCAGTATCGAATAGATTGATTGTATCAAAGAAAAGGAGAAGAACGAATTTGGATTCAAAAGAGATTTTTAAATAGAGAATTTGAGCAGTTATAATTATCATATTATCATTGTTCAAGTTCTTTATCATCTTTACTTTTGGCAATTAATTTTGATGTCTTGTACTTTTGGCTTCATATTTTTGGTCACCATTGTCACCATCTTACGTTGATGGTCGATGATAATAATTAATTTACTTCCCATTTTTGTGCGTTTTCATTTTTGTGATTTACAATCTGTTGCAGTTAATTTTCCTTAAAAGAAAAAAATTTAATTTCATGAAAGCAGCTTATCATTTCACTAATAGCAAATGATTAGTTATTACGAGATCCTCATACGTACTTATACTTTATGACATTCATTCATTCTCTTATCAAGACACGGACGGATGAAGTACTGGCAGAGATGAATCTTATAATTAAAATTAACATAATATAATGTATAATAAATATGATTGATCTTCAAAAATTCTCATAATCTTTTACCAAATGTAAAGCTGTATAGAGTGATTGATGACGTTTTCCATTATTTAAAGTTAAAAAATTGGTAACGCAAATTTTGCAGTCTTTAGTCTCTTTTATTCTGAAATTGAGAAATACTTAATTGAAATTTATAATAATGATTTGAAGCTTAGAAGGGAGTAATTTGATATTTACAACGACAGCAGAAAAGAAGCAATTCTCCAATCTCAATAATTTTTTTGTCAAATAATGGTTAACCGATACTGGAAGAAGCATTTGTTTGAAGAAGAAATTTTTGGCCCAGCAATTTAGTTCAAAACAAATTGATATTGAAGACTGATCCATATTTTTCTATAGAGTTTTAATATTTTTCTAATACTGAATAATTTATTCAATAGTATGATATCTTAAATAAATTTAAGACAAAGAGAATAGTTTGTTACCGGTATGCTTCCATTTAGTTTCTTTTGTCAATTTTGCCAACTTTGGAATCGTTCTGGATTTCTTTCGGCGATAAACGTTTCTTTGTTCTAAAATATGAAGATTCGAATTACAATTATCCGAAAAAATTTCTGATATATTCGACGTGAAACCGTCAGTTACACCAAGCTTTCTTATGTAAATTATATAAGCTTGATGGTTTGCTCATTTATGATTTCTGTCCTTATTTTTATCAATCGCTATTTTTAATTTTATTTCAAGATTGTCTGTAGAATTATATTTCTGAGTAACTAGGTTGATATTATATTTTTTATTTTCCATTTAGAGAATTGCTGAATCAGTTAGTTAACAGTGTCACCGTCTTGACTTCATTGAAATTGTTATTTCGGCTTCTTTGAAATTTATGGGTTATTTTCGTTCATTGCTATTCACATATCATTTAGAGCTATGATTTTGTTCAATAAAAGAAGAAAATATTTTTCCTCATGTAAATAGTGTAAGTACATATTAAGCATCATATTTAACTTAATTTTTTTTTATATCTACATTATTGCATAGAAAAATAATGAGGATAATATTCAACAATATTATAATGATAGATTAATTACTGAATTGACGGATTTTTTTGTTTGAAATATTTTTTTCTTTATTCATTTTTTGATACAATTACTAAAATTCTTGCTTTCTTAATTAATTAACATTTCTTGGTATAATCAGTACAAGAATACAATTGTTTTCGCAATTATAGTGAAAACATCCTTTTTAATGCTGAATTTGGGTACAAAGTTCATTCCAGAGAGACTGGACTTGAAAAGCAGAAAATGAGAATTATTCCTATTAAGCTTTAACTTTACAATAAAGTTTTATAACTTTAAAAGGTTTTTTTTCAAATATCCATGGCAAATAACTAATATGATTTTTGTTTTTTTGTCAAACTTCAAAAACATGTTCCAATCAACTTCTCTGATAATGCCATTTTGCCTGGAAAATTTTGATGAAGAATGACGTGAATCATCAAGAGCTATTATTAATTTGGATGATTCGCATTAATGGCGAAAACTTACGTATCTTTTTTAGAATTGTTAGAATGGAATTACGAATAATAACTTTCTAGACCAAACTGTTAACCGATCAATCTAATTTTGTTTTTTGCGTAAAATATATTCAGATCTTAACTAAAAATATCATCTATATTTTTTTATCATTTTGAAAACTTTTGGTTGTTTCTATTTCGTATAACATAGGTTGAGTTAGAAAAGATTGAAAGCATCAAAAAAACTGATATACTTTCTCAAAGTTTCTTCATATCTTTCAATTTCCCTAAAGTGATTATCTTTTTTCATATATACATGGTAATGAAGTGAAATGTAAAAATATGAGTAAAGAACAAGAGTAATTGGAAGAAAAAAAAGAGGATAAAGAAAGGAGAAAAGTTTTAAATATTTATCAATAATAGTCATTAAATTACTTTATAAAAACCATTGCTTACATCGGAATTTTATTTTACCATAGATATTTCTGGATTAGATAGAAAAATTAGTTCGATTGAATCGCAGCATTCTATTTTGTTGGAGAAATTTTCATTTAATTCTAGAAGTTGCACGTTGGTCACCTGAGCCATTCGCTTTGTTTCACTTGTCTTTTTTGAGAAAAGTTTTTTCTTAGATTAAATAATCCATTTAATCGGATAGTATTTTAAATTATGCGGAAATTATTGTTCAATTACGGCATCATTTAGAAAAAGTTGCGTTACAGTATTCTCTCATATACTAAACATTTTCACTGTTTGTGAAGATAAGGACAAAATAACGAAAAATTTGTTGAACTCATTTTGAAAATGAAAAACTTTTTTGCTTTTTACGAGACAGAGGAAGTGGATACATTTTGAATGGTCGAAGAAAAGCATCACTTCAGAATTTCCATCTCTCTTTCTTCTTTTTCTGCTTTCCAAAATAGCATTTTTTTTTTGCTTTTTGATTAGTTGTTAATCAAACATACTTTTACTTTCAAAAGAGTTTTTAACTAATGGAATATTTAAGTGGAGAAGGTTGTGTTTAGCTGGACAATTAGCTTCACGTATTAGCGATCTGCCATGCTAGCATCCTGAGAATTTTAGTCGTTTTCATATTCAGTTTGCAGAATTTTTGAGTTAAAAAAATTTTTGAAATCAATCGATCAATTTCAATATAGGATATGGTCGTAGATACAGTATGCGAATACTTTGTTTTTAATTCCATATTGGGTAATGAGAGTGACAAGATTGGTGATAATAATGTAATGTTAGCATTGGAAATGATGATAATGTAATGCTAGCAATGAAAATGATGATAATGTTGATAGGTGATGAACAAGAAAATATAGTTATTAAGAAATAAAAGATTAAGTTGACTGACATCTTCATTGGATTTTATCTCCGAAGTGAGAGTTTTCTTTTTCTTCTTCACTACTTTTCTTTGGATTTTTGCACGCTAATTTATCAGTAATGATTATGATCGCTAAGTTTTGAAAAATTTTGAATTCTGATGTGTATTTTTTAAAATAGCTTTTTCTTATAAGACTTCATTATTTTTAGTCGATAACATAATACCGGCATTTCATTCGTTTGTTCAAAAGCTCTCCTCAGAGAGATTAGAATAATAGCACTGAATCAGTTGGACAAATTGACTTCAGTATATTATACCACCTATGTTTGAGATCTCATTATTATATTTTTTTATCATTTGCGATGGCACTTCAGATTAATTAGTTAATATCGAAAACCTTCAAAATTATAGACAGTAGTGCTTATTGTGATATTTTGGTGCAGAAAGCATTTCTAACTGATAGAAAGATGAGTTAACGTGATATTACAGCGATTTTAAATTAATTCATGAGCGTTTTGATCGTAATATACTAAACTTATTATTAGTGACCAGTGGTAAGCATTATAATAGAGTAATGCAGTGATAAATCATAATGTAGTGATAAGGTAAGGATTATCACTAATATGCAAAGGAATTCAAAGATTCCTTTGCATATTCATGAAGTATGTACAATTGATCATGAATATAGCAAGAATTGAGAAGCATTATCTTCCGTATATTATATTTATCTATATGCGTGAAAAATAGATTTAAAAACAACTGACATGTTCCAGAGGATTTCAGTTTGTTTCAACTTTTAGCTCAAGACAAAGAAAGAATCAATGCGTTTTATTTGGTGCAAAAATTTAAGCATTTATTAACATATCCTGTATATATATAAAAATAAAAGTAAAAATGCTTTATGACTCTAAAACTTGATTGTGTGTCGGATCTGTTTGGTAAATGGATAACCCAACTTCCTAAAGACTCTAGTCTTCCACCAGCAAAATTAATCCAAATCAAATTGGATATATCAATGCACATGGTGCACATGGTACTTCAACACTGCTTTGAAATAAAATTGATATATATATATATATACAGGATCTGTTAATAAATGCTGAATATATATATATATATATATATATATATATATATTATAAGTAGAAGATTTATCTCATAACTGAGTGATAAGGCAAAGCGAAAAAAAAAATGGTAAAGCTTTTTGATATATTAGTGTATTGGCTGATATAAAAAGAAAAAAAGCAAAAAGAAAATTATTGCATTATTATTATTGTTACTATTATTATTATCATCCAAGAAAAGTATTTATTTTTTTTCTCTAAAAAATCTCAGATCATTTCCATAGGATATGCTAACAATGAATCTCATGCTATTATCAATTTCCTAATCTTCTGTGAGACAGTGAAAAATGCGAAAAGAAAATGAAGGTGAAGAAGGTAAGCATGGCGAACTTATGATATTTAAGTTTGCTATCCTTTTTCGATTCTTATTTTCAGTAATACAAAACACGAAAATTTGTCACTAATTTCATTTGATGGATTTTTGTTAACATTTCACGGTTCAAATATACTTGGTGAATCGTTTTCTAGGATTATTGATATTGATAGATTCTTGACTATTTTTGACTCTGCTGTTATTTTTATATAATTCCTAAAGATAAAGCTGAAATAATCAAGTTTTTAAGTATTTTATACTGGTTGTTAGATGATAATAAAAATTTGGATTTTGCGTCAACTCAAGATAAACAAAAGGAATTTGAACTGCTGACAGGTGACAAACCGCTGATGCGTGCATGCTGCACATACAAATGAATATGCTCACAGTCTTGTGTCATGTATAATTTAATTCTCTGAAAACATTGCATTTATCCAAGGAATGTTTGGATAAGCTAAGTCTTTAAATTTAAGAGATGTCTGAATCATTTTTTTTTACATATATGAAAAGCAGAGAT
Organism: Dirofilaria immitis; assembly: GCA_024305405.1. Taxonomy (NCBI): domain Eukaryota; kingdom Metazoa; phylum Nematoda; class Chromadorea; order Rhabditida; family Onchocercidae; genus Dirofilaria; species Dirofilaria immitis. The sequence continues at coordinate 418,823 of JAKNDB010000014.1, forward strand.
TAATGTTCTTAACATAAATGTTCTTAACATACTTACTTTGATATTAAGACTCAGCCATGTATTACAATTAATTGATAAAATGAATAACTTTTAGCAGTAAAGATTCCACGAATTATTTTTAGTGTCGGACAGTTTATTAATTTACGTAACTATTTACTTATATATTCATCTATTTGATTATTTAATTATACATTACTTCTGCATGCTAGAATTTTTTCTTCTAGTCTTTTATGTTTCAAATTTTGTCAATCTTTGTGACACATAAGGGATTGTATATTGGCAGATGTACAAATTGTCAATATCGGTATTTTCTACTTCTAAAAGTGCAATGTTATTTCCTTCTTTTATGTTTTCAGTTTTCTATAGAATTCAAAAGATGTAAAGATTGTTGCGGTGACAAAACAACTGTAAAATTTCATTGGGACATTGGATGAATCTACCAATTTTACCTCTTTCTCTTTTAATTTTTCTGAGACTGTCACGGTTTAGTATTACTAATTTCGCTGCTTTAACAATAATATCTTGAAAATTTTTTTATTTAAGATGTGAAATTTTTAGTTTTCTTTTTATGGGACAGTTTACTGCACCTAAAAATGTTCTCGTCGTACTAAATGGCAAAACATACATGCTGCCAGGAACTTTTCATTTTATACCTGAATTGTCAATTAATTATTCGAGATTTTATCCAAAATATTTTTTCCAACAGACTTTGAACAACAACGAAACCTAACCAAGTGTATATACCAAAAATTATTTCAAACTGTTAGAAAATTTTGTAATCCCTTCATCAGTTGAACGATGAAGCAAATCACTGGAATTTATTCTTTATTGGTCAGGTAATAATCTGCGAAACATTTATGCATAGCTATGGAATAAAATATAGGGAAAAAAATTAGAGAAGAAAAAAAGTAAAAAACTAGGAATAAATATTATTGAGATAAAATAGTTGTCTAGAAATGTTGACTTCTAATTAATAGTGTTCAGCATATCCAATATGACCGTTCCAGTTGTACGTAAGTAGAATTCGAATGATGACATCATTTTGATAGCACCGTAATCTAACCAGTTTATGAATTTTCGTGTATCTCAAAAGCCATTTAATGGGTCACCAAATGATGAAAAAACAAGCTTCTTTCGAGATCTTAAATTTATTAGGCAGATAAAGATTATTATTGGAACTCTTTTAATACCAGTATTTTTATGTATTACTAGTATCAGGTATCAAGAGTAAAAAAATCGAGGTTAAATAAAACATTTAATTTGGTGGCTTGAGAATTTGAAAATTTGAATTATATATTTTTACTAAAAGAAACATTCTAATGGAACTAATTTTTGTTTATTTATTGTGAGGTGATTCGATTATTACTACTTATTGCTTGGAGTTCACACTTTCTGAGAAGTTTGAAGTTTTTATATTTATGCCAACTAAAATTAATAGAAGCTCTTCATCTGGTAATGAAAATAGTATTTCAATCTTACTCTAAAGCATGCTTTTATTCTTTTTGTTGAATAAAATTGACTAGGAACGAAAATTCAGCATTTACTTATTCTAAGAAATATCCATGACGGGGTGTAATAGCATCGATATTCATGTATAAAATTTTACCAGAATTCAAATTTTTTCTTGCTGAGAACTTTTTTTTCAAAATTTTCATTTACTCTTTATATGGCTAATCTAGTTTAATTCCATTCTAATAAAAGATTGTCGTTAGTGAATAAATGTTGCAAATGTTACTCTTTCTATCGTAGATATTCAGGTCAACATTGTGCCTTGCAATGAATAATCGATTTGCCAGATCAAGCATTTCAACCATACATCATCCATTGATGCTGAAGTAGAAGCAGCTTCTTAAATGTATCAGTTCTATAACGATGCAGCCAATTAACAAGTTAGATTAGTCTGTGACTTTAAATGTCCAGATGTATAATATACAGTGATTCCATGAAATATTACCTGTTGTCTTTTTAATTTTTTTCATAATCTTCAGATACTTTTAGATCTTGAAAATATGACTAAATTATTCAGTTGGAGCTATTTTTGGATCAATCTCGTACGTAAGTTCATTTATTTATTTATGTACTTTAAAATGAAAGATTTTTTTACTTGTTTTACGCTATTCTGTTTCTCACATTTCATATGAACAGTTAATGCTCATAAAGTTCTGTTTGTTATTTTATTTATAAGGAATCAATAAAGAAATTTGTCCCATTATTTTGTTTTGTTGTTACCGTTGTCGTTTATTTGAAATATTTTTCGCAGTTAAGATTTTGATTTTATGAGGTGTGAATCTCAATTCATCTAATATTCTAAACGCATAATTTGGATGATAACACGTAATTAATAAGCTCTTTGATGAAGAAATGACGTGGGATTATAAATTGATTGCCCGATGTTTTTTTTTCTTTCGAGTTTCCCGATGCCTTCCACTGAATGTAGTAGACAATCTAAATTGATTGAAAGTATCAGACGATGTGCTCCATGATGATTGGAGGGAGTGATGGATGGTTTGAAAATAAATACTAGATATGATTGTGCATTTGTGTATCTTTCTTAGCACGTGTGCTTGCCCGGGATGAATGGTAATTATCGAGAGTATAATGTGAAGAGAAAATTATTCTCGCGATGTTCAAGAAGGAAGAATTGGAACATACTATTGTGAAATGTAAACATCCTATAAATCACGTTGTTCGGGATAGGGGTGTCTTGTAAAGATTCCGATAATTTGAATTGGCGCTTTAAGTACCGTACATTCTCTTATGTACTGCAAATCAATCAATCATTGACAGCTGCGTTTGTTGATCCTTTGCTGTTGGCATGAGAAGGATGCACAATCAGGGGATTCCCGCTTCATTGGCACGGTGCCAATAATTGTGGGAAATTGGCTCATAGCCAGATGCTTTATTTCTCCAGCTGTCTGTCGTATGAATGTAGGGTTAGAGATGCTAGGGTTGGTGATTTCGGAATTGAATGTTTTGAATGGGTTCTCTGTGGTGCATGCATCTCGTTGGCTTCTTTCCCAATTTTAATTTTTATAATAACGTGTTCGAGAAAAAAACTGTGAATTTTTTTTTTCATCAAAATCTTCATATTTATGTCGTAGGAATTGTGTTCATTTGGAGTTTCTTTCTAATTTAATTCATATTTCTACATCTTTCTTCAAATATTTCTTTGAATTTTATATCTTCTCTTCTCTTTTCATATCTTTTTGATTAACTTTTTTTTTTTTAAATTAAGATAATATTTTTGTAAGGATTTTCATGCATGAAACAAATTGATTTGAACGTCGATTATAGAAATCTTATTTTGGATGTCTTTCAGATATGTCGCTATCATATCGTTTTGCATAATTCTTGATGATATAAAAGATTAAATGGATTAGTATATCTTGCATATTCTGCACAATCATCTCCATAGTCTTTTCCAATATTTTATCATTTTACCACTGTGTTTTTAATTTTTGTGAATTGGATATCAATTATTCATTCATCCGTCTTCATTGATTACTCATTAATAAATCTTTTTCTGAGTGGCATAATAAGTTCTAGACCAGAGATACACTGTTTCAAATCACGATCAAATATACGCTATACGTTATCCATTAAAAATACCTTAGTTTCTTTCTTCATCATTTTTATTGATATTATATATTATGATGGGAAATAAAAGCTTTATACATAACTCTACTTGAATTATATATCTAAATAAAGATCTAGGTATGGTTTTTAAGTCCATCCATCTTGTTTGCGATTAGTATTACTAACATTATTAATATGTTAATGTAGTAATACATCCAAAAAAACTTTGATTTGTTGAAATTTCATTGAAAAACGGAATTTTCTCTAAAAGAAGAATTCCTCCTTCATTCAATAATCAACTCTCAAATTGTGATTATATCATATATATGTGTTTGCGTGTATGTATATATATATATATATGAAAGTGTAGAGTCATGATGAAATTTACGAGTTCAAATGATTGGTTTAGAATTATTTCTTTGCGCTATTACTATCTTAAATTTATTACTCATTGGGATTAAGTAATATTAACAAAAATTAATTAGCCATTAGTGTAACGCAGTGAATTTGCTTATTTGTTTCCTTTCTTCTATAAAAAGTCTGATATAAATTTCGCAAAAGCAGTATATACATGCTTTCTTCAATTTTGTTGGTTTGAAAAGTGTCTCGCAAAACAAGAAATGCGATGTCACTATTTGCACTATGTTACCTGACTTTAGCACTGCCAAAAAGAAGTAAATAGCAAAAGCAACTATGTGATTCAGTTTTGGGTGTATATTGTTAAGCAATCAAGGAAGCAAAATGTCAGTGTTGTTGGAGAATACGAGAATATAATGATGATAGTTTTAATAATGGTGACGATAGTGCTTAATGAAATGATGAAGATAATATTTATTTGTTATTCTTTTATTCTGCATACTGTTAAAGTTGTCACTGTTGTCTTTATAAACTAAATTGGGTTGAAAGTACTCTAAATCAAATGGCATATACATCAAGTTAGAATGTACATACCGGTGCCAATCGTCGCCATACTGCAACAACTTGCCATCATTTTATTGCTGTTACGGTTTCTGTTGCTGTGCTGTAGTACTATATCTTCTTATTCGAAAGCTTCATTTCCCATATTTTCATTGTTTTCGAATTCCAAAGCAAAATAAATTTTTTCCATCATCTCCTTCTATTGTTACGGAGTATCTCTCGAAAAGAAAAACGAACTACGTAGCAGGGCAAATTTATTTTGTTTTGCATTTTGCATTCATATATTTATCTTACACAACAGCATTAATACATTGGATAGGATGTAAAATGGAAATTTAGTTGCAAACTTTTATATGTAAACAATATGAAAACTAATAAATATTTGGTAAGAGAAGTATTGTTAGAATTATGTATATATGACAATTAGCATAGATTTGACAGCTTTGCATACTGTTTTCAAATTAAAATTTTTATAAACCAAAATCGTCTTTTACTGGAACGAAGCAGTGAAATCTTATCAATTGTTGGAAGAAGTTGACGATATAAGTAAAACAAGAAGTGGTGGCAGAGAAATGAAGCATTACTTCATGAACAACTTTCGAAAAAATAAAAGGTGATATTGATACTTTATGCATTAATCTGCAAAAACGATCAAGTTTGTACTGTATGACTCATTTTTTTAATTCTTTTGTTATTGATAATTTTGATTAAAAATGCATGGTTTCTGTATCTTTTGTTTATTATTGATTTATCTATTATAAGTGTATAAAAAATTTAAAAGGATATATAATAAGGTGAATATTAGTACAGTCGAATGATAAATTCACAAAAAAATAATGGAAAGATGAGCAAAGGAAAAGAGAAAAAATAAGAAAATTTATTATAATATTATCGATATATTAAGATGCTTTTTTATTTTATAGAATTGTTATTGCCTGAATATTCATTGTTCGTCTGGAAGTACTATTGATGAAAAAAGAAATGGATGGCTTACTGATTACAAAACTTTGATTATTAACATTTTGGATAATTTCATAAAGAGAAGGAGAAAAAAGTATAAATGCTTCAAATTATTCATTTTCACTCTGTTTGCTAGATTTTCAAAATTAAACTTTTATTAAGCACTATTTCAAATTTTTGATCCCGAATTCAATAAAGTTTACCTGAATTTTGTTATTTCCAATTTCATTTTCTAAGAAATATTTTGCTAATCGTTCAGGAATCAATTTTATTTTCGATGATCTATTGCGTTGAATGTCCTTGAATGTTGAAGAAGAGATGAGTGGAAAAAGGTATGGATTTTTATTCTTACCTGATATTTTTTATCATATTGTCATGAATGTAATTAAAGATTTAGTTTCTACCTAATTTGCATGATTTTCATTCATATAAAGTATGCTATATGTAAGTTCACCTTTATCGGTTAATTTGCATTTTAATTATAATAAATGAGAGTAGTAAAACCACAATCGGAAATCTTCACTGATTAATAAATTTTTGAAAATTAATATTTTAAAAATGTTTAAATCCTCGTAGAAACTTCGGAAAAAAAATTAGCAATGACAATCAAATTTTCGTAATTTTACAGGTATTTTTAAGTAAAAAAAAACGTTCTTTTGCAAAATAAGACATCAAAAATCGATGACTAATGATGAATTCAATTCTAAGTCATGTTATTTGGGTATAATGAAAAAATGAATGGGAAAGGAAAAGTTTTTTTGAGAGAGATATTCCGAAATGATAGGAAAATGGATGATGGATGAGTTGGCTTGATATGTACGATGATTGTGCTTTTTTGTTGTATTCACTTGATTTGGTTTAATTTTATTCCCTTTTTGTTGAAAAAATACTCTCTTTGCGAATATTTAATCCTTCTATTTAATAACGATGTAGTTGACATTTAATATGAAAATACAGTAGTTAAAAATAAAAACTGTCCGTTGAAAACTCTCTTAGTTTGATCATGAAGCAAATTAAAGTAAGTGATTAAAATTATATTTTTAAAAAGAATGATTATATCTATTCCATCAATAGGAAATATGTCCTCCTCATATCCTAGTAATTGCGCATTTAATATTCTCTATATCCATCATCTTCATATATTTCATTACCTTTTAAATTACGTATTGATTTTAAAATGCAGAAAGAATTTGTTGCAATTTGCTATGACATTTTGGGATGATCTTTTCTTAGAATTCAGCAGAAAACGATGCATCGACTTTATCTTTCAATGTATAATATTTGATATCATGATCTTTCAATATATAATATTTGATGTCATTTAGCTAATGCTTAATATCTAATCAATTAATATGGTGATAAGTTTAGTGATATCATATATTTATATTTTGCTATTTAAAGCTTTGCTACAATTAGAACGCTTCAATTTACTTGAATATTAAAATTTCATAACTACATCATGGTTTTCTGTTTGCAATTTAAATCAATATCATTTGCAACTTAGCTTAACTAGTAGATGAAACAAAATATCGAATGTTGTTGGTAAGATATCTTATCTTATTGCTAAGATAATATTGTTAAACAGATTGGAGCGTATTATATCGACACATGTAATCATCAGTGTCATTGTAATTTTTCAAATAAGTGAGGTAGTGAAAGAAATAATATTCTAACATACAATGCATATATATCATCCTTCACAATTTCTGATTGTGATTAGAAAATTAAAATTTTTCTCAACTTTTTTCTTCGATTTATTTTAACTATATGAAATTTAGCCATACAAATCATAGATCCAGAAATAAACATGCACCAGGATTCATATATTCACATTTAATACAATGGATCAAGGGCATGGAATAAGTATGAGGAGGCATAGGACAGTGTGATCGGGAATTGAATGTCGGTAATGACATATTTTCAAGGGCATCCTGCAATGCTCTTCGCTGCAGTTTATATATGTTGATTTCGTTCTCAGCATTCCCAACTATCTAACATTATAGTTATCTTCTTTTTCTATTTCATTATTCCAGTAAATTAGTCTGGTTATTTGTAAGAATAGATTCATGAACAAATCTGATAGAACTTCGAATGATTAAATTAATTTTTTGAATTAATATTTAGCTGATATGATTACTATGGATCATCTAGATTTTAACGATAATTCAAATTTCTCGAATTCAAGAATTTTATGACAGCTAAAAGAACCAAGTTTTATTGACTTATAAATCTTGTAAATGTATAACTTGTAAATATAAAATGAAATATGATTTAGTCTTTAGATTATTTGTATTCTTCTGACTTCCTCTTTTTTTTTCAAATTTATATCTGTTAACAACCAAAGCTTTTAATCCTTAAATTTAATTTTTGATTTTCAGATTTTAAGTGTGTAGAAATTTTGAATTCATGAATTGAAAGATAAAAACAAAAATTGTCTGGAATAGTTTTGCACGTGAATAGGTAAGCAAATTGAATTCTTGTTTATCGCTTCAAAATTGATATATGACCTATTAAAATGTGCATGAAGTTTTAAGAAATTTACATTGCGCAGAAAATTTATTATTACACCATATAACAATTTCTAACATTTACGATTATAAATATTCTTTTTATTGATGGCTTGCATTGGATATGTGTAAGTTGCTGCTAAACACTTTCATGATAATCCTTTGATCCGATTGAATCCTGAAATCATTTCATTCTTTAAGAAAATTAGATTTATAGTTACTTGATTCTAGGAAGAAAACAAAGAAAGAAGTAAACAAGAGAGGCAAATATGCATACGTTATAAAACTTGGATGAGCAAAAGTTTGCATAAAAGAGGAGATTAAAATTCGAATAATTCTCGAATCATTTCTTGACATAATATGAGCTTATCTATCGACAAATGTAGTGAATTCGCAAAAAAAAAAGAAAAAAAATGAAAAATAAATCAAGTAAAAGAAATTCATTCTGGAAAATAAGAGAACAAAGCTTTGGATATTTCGAATTTAAGTTTTCTCTTTCCTTTGTTAAGTTATGGAGAAGCAATTGTGCATGACTGAAAGAAATTATACAAAACCTCGTTTCAGTTTTGCCTGCTTTTCATTTATGCAAAAGTTATCGCACCAACAATTATTTTTTTTTCCTATTTTCTATAGTAGAAGTGTTAAGAGATAAAAAGACAAATGAATGAATGGGGTTTTGTAAAGGGAGGAAGATGGGAAAAAGAAAAGGATATAGAAAGAAAGTATTAGCAAATTCCTTGATTTACCATCTTGATCAGAATATGTTGATTGCGATGATGATAGTTGTTTTGTAGGCATCTGGCAAGCTGTTTCTTAATCCTCCAATATTTCATTTTTTCTCTTCATTGCTTTGCATCATGTAATTATTGTTCGAAATGGTTACAGTCTTTGAAAAGTGACTCAGCATTATTTTCATTGAGCAGAAATTTCCTACTGTCTAAGAAGAACTGCATTTTTGAATGCAAAATTGAAGTAATTATTGATCCCTCGAATTTCAATTTTATAATACAGATTAATATTATCGTGCCAAAACTGTCTTGCACTTTTACGTAGCTTATCATTTGATTCGTCAAAATGAAGAGTTAAGCTCAACTGATAAGCTATCTTAAGGGAATAATGTTATAAAAGTTTATCAGCTGTTCATTTGTTTGGAGAATTTTCCATTTTTCTTTTCAATTCTTTTGAAAAAGTTGGATGATAAATTTAAGTTGCCTGAGCTGAAAAGTGGAAGTAATGTATATGACGCAAATTTTTCCATTATTAATTAATTTCCTGACTTCTTTGCTTTTTCCGGTTTGTGTTAACTTCATTTAGGTCACTTAAGTTCATTATATGACTTGTCTTACAGTTCATCCAATCGCCAGGACTCAAAATTCTTAAATATCATTCCATTTTTAGCTTTACGTCTATTTCTTTTATCTGATAAGAAGTGAAATTCATATTAATGATGAATAAAGTAAAATTTAAACAAACGAAATTTGAATTTTTAAATAATAATTTAAAATGCAAATTTATTTGACAATTTGTCAACTCGGTTTTCTGGTTCTCTAAAACTGAAAAATGGAAGTTTGATTGGTGCTAAATAATCGTAGCAGCTTTGTGGAAGTGGCTTTCGCTCTGTTGCATAATGATGTTGACATCGTTACGCTCATTTCTCCGTAGATTGTAGTAGCAAAACCCGTTTTAGCAGTATTAGCAGAAAAAGGCTTTACAATTAAGGACTTTTCTTTCATTCAAATTCAATCTTCCGTTTCGCCTTGCCTTCATTTCCTTTCTTTCACTTCATGCATCACTGCTATCTTTTCTAAATAAGAGTTGTCAAATAAATTGGCCTATGTAAGTAACATTGGCCTTCATCTTTCCTTCAGTTATAGATACATAGTAATTTAACTATTCAATTCAAAAATTCAACATTCTTGTTTTTCATACTTTTTTTTAATATCTATATGTTTGTGTAATATATGTATAACTTATTCGATCCACTGGATTCATTTTCTGGCAATAGAAAACTTTGATTTATCAGGATGAAAAGAAGCATACACGAGAATTCTGAACAACGATTATAATATGACAACATTCACTGTTGAACTATCCGATTAAACCATGAATATTCGAATGACAGCAGATGTTAGTCTTAGATAAACCGTCACTCAAGGACACATTATACAGAATAGTCGAACAATTTTGATAGATAATTATTTGTGATTGTTTTCAAAAATTTTTTCTCTCCGTACGTACATGTGTATTTATGCTTACTTTATACATTTTTATTGATCAATTTTTCTGAGTGAAATTTAAGCATATATTGATCCAGTTTTGCGGATTTTTTCTTAATTAATATATCGCACTTTATGTTAATCGTAAATTAGTTATTTCTTCTCATCATATTTTTTTAGTAAGTTTGGAAATTCGGTATTAAATAAGATTTTCAGAATCTTTTCAAATAAAAGATCTCACTTTGCAAGTAAGCTGTGAATTTATGATATATTTTTCAATAATCCAAATCATGAATTGCAAATCCAGTTTTTCTTTCTCTTTAGTAGATCCAGTTTTCAGCAATATCTATTTTTCTTACAAGTTTGTTTTTAACTCAACCATTACTAAAACGTATTTTGATAACAATCTTCGTAGTTAATTGCTTTTTTTATTTATCCTTTTCTGAACTTTAATTCATCATGCATTTTTTTTTAAATTCAACTCTATCAATCACTTTGTCCTATATATTCTTATTTCATTTTTTTAAAAATATTTTTAAATTCATCTCAATGAAAATAGTAGTTAAATTCTTCCTGTTTTATATCATCATCATCTTTCTGCAAAATTAACGACAGATTTGGTTAACTATTAAGTCATACTCGAGATTTCAAAAACTCGAGTTGCTTATTTATGATTAGTCGCTGTTTCTTTAGACTCTGATTTCTGTACTTTAAAGAATGTAATGATGACATTCTGAATTTTATCATTAAAAAATGATACTCAAATTTCTCATTTATAGGAATTTATTAATTTTAAAAAGATTAAGATAAGAGAAAAAGATAAAAAAAGAGAAGAAAATTTAGAATAAGGATAAAAGCAATTTTAGATATTTTTACGGAAAGAAAAGCAAAAAATTAGCATACGGTGTATATTTTTCTCCCACTTAATTATAATGAATATATATTGAAGGCAGTAGTACAACAATAAGTAGCATTTTGAAATACGGCTTATGCTATCGAAGAAACGATAGGTAGTTAGTTGCAGAAGGTTATGGGAACAAAGGAGAAGTGGAATTGTGAAAACACTGTTGAAAAATTAACTCCTCATTTTATTTTTCTTTTCATATTGATGGGAAAGAGTAGAGGAGGAGAAAGAAGGGTGAGAGGTGCTCCTCATTTTCAATCATTTCAGTTAGGTGAGCAATGCTTTTACCGCTAAATAGCAATAGCAGTAGTAGTAGCAGTGTGCCATTTACCTGTACGCTCCCTCTATTCTCGATCATTTCCAGTACTCTTTGCTCTGTGTTGCACAGTGAAATTAGTAGATGTGGTGGTTTTTTGGGAAGTCCAGAAATCATCCAATCGTCCGTATCCTTTAATGAAAGGTTGCCGATGCATTCTACTTCTGAGGGTTATTTCCTAATTGAACCCTAATGACCAATACTATCAATTGCAATTATGTTTTCTTTCTTCTTCAGTCTGCCGCTCCTGTACATTGTAAATTATTATTGCAGCCTTTTTCTGCTAGTTCTGAATTACAACATTTGATGTTGCGTTTTTTTTTAGATAGAAATAATTATAAATCATAGTAACATTCAAGATGAAATTAGAATAAGAAGGATCATCAGGAATCATCCGCTGGTATATTTTCAAATTTCCTGTAGATTATTTACGAAATATTTATCATTACTTCTTCATTTTCTCTAATTCAGTTCAATAACATTACTCCAGGTATTTGATCCGATTTCGTTATTCTTATATTACGAAACAGTAGGTAAAAACTGATATGGTTAAAAGATGCGTAGCATTAGCAATTAATTCTGTTTTATACATATGTTCTTAAGGTTGTCGATTATCTCTCTATTTGGAAAATTTTAAGATCAAATAAGGATGAATTGATTATAGTGCCTACTGTTCTCGTGGTTTATTGATTCATATTTGCTTAAAATGTTGATATGTGGGATATAGGGAGGAAGAGATGAATATGATTATTTAGTCGAACGGAGTTGTTATTAATGCTAACAGCAAGAAGCGGAAGAAAAAGAATCTAAATTTCAAAAAAGCTTGAGTGTGTAAATTAATAATTTAAAAGTCGACTAATTTTGAAGTAATTTGAATTGAAGTCGTTATATTTGTACAGTTCGAATGTTTTGTAATTAATATATAGGTGATCTAATAGTTTCTAAATTCTCAAAACTAGCAAATATTTCGATTAAATATCTGCTATGGACTACGTATGAACGTGTTCAATTTTTCTTAATTGTGTCATCTTTATGAATGCTAACTCCTTCTGAATCTTTTCCTGAATTGCTTTTCTATCTAGGTTCTATCATTATTGATTCCTGAGATTTCCTGAAATCAAAGCTGATTTTATTTTGAATATCGACACATAATGCATGTTCATTCCACTGAAAGAAAGGATTAGTTAAAAACATTCGCTTTCTGATTGATCATCTACATTTAGAAAGGACATAAGAAGGCTAAGGATGATTAGAAAAAGACATAGGGATGGAAATGGAGTGGTATAGGAAAAGTTTTATGGATTTAATCAAGTAGAATGTAAAAGTGCCAATATGCGCCACTCGTGCATATATTCATCATGTTCGAGATTTATCATTTTGTCAAAATTTTCCCTAAAAATGTTAGATTTGCTTTCTAAGTTTTATTTGGACTAGTAGCACAAAAAATTAAACTTATTTGAATATGCAGATGTCCTTTAACTCAAAAAATCTTTTATGTAGAATGAAGAAAGAACGATAGAATTAGGCTGTCGATTTGGATTTTTTTTTAGAGAAAAACCTGAAATTAATTCAAAGCTTCAAAAAAGACTTGATTCTATTCGTAAACTTTATTCGATCCGAAGTCTGCGTACTTCACTATATACCACGATAATACCTTTTCAACTATTTTGGATTAACCATTTGTAGATTGGTGAAAAGGTTAAAAATTATTTTCAGAATCGCTGTTTTCGAGAACATGAAATTGATTATCAGCTTTTTCTGAAATGGTGATAAAATGCAATAATCACGAATAAATTTCAACAGTTCAAGCAAATCGAAAAACAAATCTGAATTTTGGCAGTTTTTTGTAAGGTATATTTAAATTATTACTATTGCTTGTAAAAACTTTTAGCATCTTCCCGTTTCGCAATACTAAATGTATTGCTAACTTTTTCCGATGATAGCAAAATTATTATAATTTTTATGCTTCTTATTTATTCCTGTTTTACAAGACACGCAAACTTATAACAAAGCTGTAGTAAAATTGCAGTCCGATAATGATAATATCATGCATTTTTTAGTTCTGTTCTAGTAGAAAGGAAACGAAAAACTAAAAACATGAGACTGCATTGAGTAAGGAATGGAGATAATACTCGGAGAAAAGTGTTCTGACAAAGATTATTAATTTTGTCTGAGGAAAAATGTAAAATTTCATTTCTCATTATATATATATATATATATGTTTCGACATGATGAACTTTGATTCAAGTTTTATTTCATGTACAGCTATATTCACAAAAAGTTGATTGAAAAAGAAAGTTGCTAAATCTGATAATAAAAACAAGCTTGCATAAATCACATGAATATCAAAAAATAAATGCAGAGGCATAACCAATCGGAAGTAAAAAATAGGCTAGTTGTAAAAGCTGCTTTACAATAAAGTATTGGTTATAAAATCTTCCTTACTTGAAAATTATTTGTCGCCTGGACTTTTCATTTTCAGGAATATTTAAAGAGTCAGTTTAAAATATCACGAAATATATCATGGTCAGCAAGCAGATTTCAGTGACATCATGGAATGCCGTATGCTTATTAACTTTATCCAGAGCTTTTATCCAGAATTATTTATAAAATGCGGCTGCTTCAAAGAACTTTATAAAATTGGTCCTCAATCAAATATTTGAAAAGATTTTTTTCTACATTTCCTTTTTGTCAAGATGGAATGTTTCATATTCGTAATTCCGATTTATCTATTAATCAAATTTTTTTTGTCAGTTGATATCGAAGATATCTGAATATTCTGAAGAAGCTTTTATTCAAATACTCTAAATATCCACTACTGATTGTTGCTATTAATATATATGTATATATATATATAATCCATTATATGGATGCATTGATGAAGAGTTTATGAATAGGTGGGTGCTTGCAGCGAAAACTCCTATTTTATGAAGTACAGATGCAGAATGCATCACATACATACATACACATACATGCACATACATACACATACACGTACACATACATATATACATATAATAATATATAATCGGCTCAGTAATACATACATATGTATTTGCTGTTGATATGAATGAGTAAGACGGAAAAAAATAAACTTACTAGCCACTCCTCTGCTTCCTTTAGCAATTGTCGATGGACAGCTCGGATTGAATTATTCGTCAAATAGAGACTCTATGTTTCAGCTTTAATTGTTTCTTCACTTGTGTAATAACATTATAGAGACCATTTTTAATCTCTGATCTCATTGATTCTCTGAATTCAACCAAATATATCCAAATATTCGTGATAGGTTTGAGTGTTTTTATGCTTAAAATTATTAGGAAATAAATAATTTTACCTTTTTCTTTTCTCATCTCCAGATTTGATACTGATATTTAGATACTTAAACTTATGGCATTTTTGGTCCATAAAAGATTAATTTTATGAAATTTTATTTATTTTCAAATTGTCTTTATTTATGCTGTGAAATTAATGGAGCGAGTATTGATTATTTTGCATAATTATTCATTTCTTTTTCCATCAAATTCGACTAGAAAATTTATCACACTGACAGTTGAGCATTGTTTTATGTTGTTATATTATCAAAAGTTTAATCGGAAAATAGAGTAAACAAAATAGTTTAATGAGAGAAGATAGGGAATCATGAGGAAATCTGAGAAGGAATCATTCTACAATCACATCACCTGGAAGTTTTTGTTGTAATAGAAAAGATTTTTAGTTAGGCCATCAGAATTCTTCCTTCTTTTCATTCTCTTTCCCAATGAAACCAATCAATATTTTATATTTTAATTAAAACATTAGCCATATTTTCATTCTTTAATATATCATCTATTTTATCTTCAATTGATATTTAATTCATTTTGATGCAAGTCAAATCTTTGTATAAGTAAATTAGTTTAAACTTTAAGATGATCTCTTCTAGTATGATACTTCATCAGTAACATATATTTCCTTTATTATTACTTTCTTTTTGTGGTCTTTCTATGACGGGCACATTTTATAAAATCAACTTGCCGCATACTGTGTATCTACTTTTTATATGTGCATGCATGGAATAATAGATCGTTTCGCTAATTCAGTAAATAAGTATATTATGTGGTGTTTTTATAAACCTATTTAGTATATCTCTATCTTATAGTGTGAAGTTTAGCAAATTGTTTACTTTTGTTCCATTGAATATTTTATGTTTAAGCATGATTTCGTTCACGTTTTTTTCTATAAAAGTTTTAAATTAGAAAATATTTTTCATTCTTTTTTTTCAGAAAGTATTCTCGCATACCATAATAAATTTTTGGCTTGTTGCGTAGATAAAGCAAACGATAGAGAGAAGAAAAGTGCGAAAAAGAGCGATTTCAAAATCTTCTTTTTTCTTGACTTTGACAAGAAAACGGGAAATAAGAAGACGAGAATCATTTCATGTTGAAGAAGAAACCAAAGGCATAAAGTAAGCTTGAAGTAAACATTCAGTTCAATTACGTGATCAATATTTCCGATTATAATAGACGTAAGTAGGCAACAAAGTGTTGGATTTTATGATGAAATTATAGGAATGGAAAGGGAATCAAAAATTGTATTTTCTTTATAATTTATTTTTGTTTAATTTTAAAATTTAGAAAATTGACGAAGCTGCTTGTTGCATGGAATTAAGTAGCTTTCACATATACAGGCATACTTGGATTTAACAATTTTAATTTGAAGCTTACCTTTCTTTCTGAGTTGGTTTTCAAATTTATTTAATGTAATCCTGATCGCAGGCAGATATATATATTTGCATTTGAAAGTTTAGAAACTTACTTCTCTTATTTCCTTTTTTCCTTTCATATTGTGTCCAGTAAATTACTGTTAGACTCAGTGAGAGGCCTTTTCTTTCGTAAATCCATTAGTCCGTCAAAAATGACAAATGCATTCATTAACCTCAACTTTTTCCTAGAATCGTTGAATCAGCAAATATCTAGATTCATTTTCTATAACATGAAAATTTTCATTTTAAGTTTAAATAGGAAAAAAATATTTCTTAAAGAACGATCAATTCAATTTCAAAACAAATGGTCTTTCTTTCTTTTTTTTTCATTATTTTTTCATCTTTTTTTTTTTGAATTGATTCATTGGTATGACAGGAAAAGAACGTAGGCAATTATCTCTCATGTCAGCTATTGTATGAATTTCATTTTTAGTCTTTAAAAAATTCAAGAATTTTTTCACCATTTGTTGGATCAGTCCCAGCCGAATGGAACGTTTCCTTTCATCACTTTTTATCCCAATCGTTCTTTCGTATTTTTTGGTATCGTTACTGTCCAAAAAGCATCTTCCCACCGAAATATAGAATAAAATGAGGAATAAGTGGTGAGAATTTTGACTTTGACCTTTGGTCCTGAGGCATTTTGACATTGACATTAACATGAGCATCATAATTGTTAGTAGTACTTCTTTTTCATTCTAATTTTACCCATTCGCAGAATCCTCAAGATGGCAAAACTGGTATGAATTTCCTCTATTCCAGCTATCAATTTGCTATTGCCGCAGAATTCATGCAAGTTTTGCAATGAACAAAAATGAAAAGTTTAGAAAATCATCAATCCCTTTTATGCTTATTCTCATCGACTAGTAAACCATCTAAAATTCATCCTTAAATTCATTCCTTCATCAATCATATTGGTATTAATATATGCATTATTGAAAATGTCTTACATGAAATTTGATATCGCTTAAATTCACTAGAATGAGCAATAGTAATATCAATTTTTATACTGAATAAACTTATAATTAAAAGTTGCAGACACCGTTGTTTTGTGGTACAAGGCGTGCATGTGCATAACATACGTGGACAATTGCGTCATACGGGTTCTGCTAACAAAAGAATAAATTTGAAGAGCGTGAAAAGCCATCTTTCTCTTCTACATTATTTTCTTCAATTATTGATCCAAAAATTCCGAAAAATTTTCGATTATTCTGAAAGATTGGATAACAAAGCAGGGTAAAAAAGAAGAAAGATGCTCGGTAAATTAGTGAACAAATTCAAGAAACATTCACTACAAGAAGAAATAACAAGCAGTACTGGTTCAGTCGGATCTGTTGCCAATAATGCTAGTCCTGGAAATAACAAAATAACAACAGTTACGCCAACTGGGACAATAGTAACGCCACTACCTCAACAACTAAATCGTCGAAGTGCTCGAATAAGTGCACTTTACGAGGTTTTTTTTTGTTCATCGTTTTTCTCAATTATTTTAACATATGTTAACATATATGAAAATTTCTGAAATATTCAGGACAATAATGCATTAGTAATGATTGATTCGGGGACAGAATCAGATGACGATGAATTAGAACAGCTTGATTCAAGTAAGATTTTCGATTAATTCATAAATGTGTGATGAATAAGTTGAAAGAATGTATAAACATGTCTTGTTCGGTAATATCATTAATACAGTGATAACTGATCATTGCACATTTATGCCATTTGACTCGAAGGTTATTTCAAATATACACTTGTAATAATGATCTAAAATTTAATTTAATACTTTTCTATGAATAAAGATGACAAATAATAAACGAACATCATATATTTAATAAATGAACATTCATTTTAAAATTTTCATTTTCTCATATGTTTGGTCCATCCATATATATCATCATTAATAGGGCTGATTGTTTGATTTCTTTGTAGCAAGGAAAAGAAGATGGAATAAATGCTTGTTTAGTTATGCAAATTTCATTAGCATTTGATGCAGTCTCGGAACAATTACTTTGAGCTCTCAGAAATCATTTACAATTATTGATTCGGTTAAAATGAATGATGTAATGGTTGACATTGTAAGTATCGTTTGAGAACCATTAAAGATAGTTGGGATTGTCGAATAGATGGAACGAATATTGAGTATTTTCATGGTTTCAGATTGCTTAAAGTCAAATAATCTTCTCCTTCTATGATACAAACTAAACGATCTGTAATGAATGGTTATTTGTCGTACAGATCTATATATTATAATGGAAATATTGAAGCTGAAAAGGCTTTATTCTGATGGCTTCGTAAAAATTTACATATTGCTACTACCATCAATTACAGCAACATCTGTCTAGGATTTAGAACGTAGTATTTTCGCTATTATGGACATGACATTTAGAGATGAGTGTTTATCCTCTTCATCCAGTAGCCATCTTTTAATTTGCCTATTTATTCAGTAATGTTTCTTATCATTTTTCTTTTCTCTCTCTCTCTCTCTCTCTCTCTCTCTTACCTTCTTTTTTTCTAATTATTCTAGTTAAAAAATTTGCAGATTTGTACAGAGCATCTTCAAGAGATATAATGGGAAGCAGTCCGCCAAATCTGACCAGTTCACCGCCTCTAGCTAGCGAATTCGAAACAGATAGGTTCGTTTTATTTTGATTACTTAAAATGATAGTTTATAAATCTCTGAATATACATATATTTATCACCAAAATTCTAGAAAGTCGGGAAAAGCTGGTTTAGGCACTAATCTTCAACATTCATTCCTCTTTGTCAAATTTCACTATTCATTTTTCGTTAATAATAATTTTTGGAACAAAGTTTCCAAAAATTATTCGAGAAAATTATTAGGATTATATTAAATTTCTTGTTTTCCTCTGTTAAAAATATTCTTATTTAGTAGTTTTTCAATTATTTACGACTTTGCACCAGTTTTTAAGATTTGACACATTCAAGAGCTCTTTCAGATTAAATATTTCGCAAAGTAGAGAAAAAATCAAGACAAATAGAAAAAGAAGCATAAGTGAAGAATTAATTTTAAAAAATATATGTATATACATATATATACAAACAAATTTGGACATAATGGACTTTCACCATTCCTGTCTAAAGGATCCGGAACTTGTCTATTTCAAGTTTTTCTAGACAACTGGATTGAACCAAAAGAGGAGATTTGATATTTAATTTCTTCGAAGAAATTTTTATGCATCAAACGCTACCTCCATAAATAGACAAGCAGATATGCCCTTTTATATAAATATTTGCATAAATTCTCCCATATGAGAAGATCGCTGTTTTGTAGAACATATATTATGCATATTGTTGCTCGAAGATTATTTCCAAATGATTATTATATTGTCTTACGCTACTAACTGTATCCCGTGGGAAGTAAGATGGCGCATTGCGAATAAATTTTTATATATTTTGAAATTCAATTTCTTAATAGTTAGCATAATCATGATTTGATCGGTTAAGATCGTAAGTCCGTTACTTGTAACGACGAATAATATAAATTTCAGTTTTTTCATTTTTTCTTGGTCTATATTAAACGAGCAGTATCTTCGTTAAAGTTTTTTTGACATTCATAATTTTATACAAGGCTTTTGGGAAGGAAACCTTTTGCATTTCGCATCTCTACTGTTTTCGCAGTCCATTATTAATTAGTTTCGTTAGAGGGAACGAAGAAGAATGTATGTAATATGTATGTAATAGAGTAGTAGTTATAATATTTATTATTAGTTATAGTGATAAGAGTCGTAATATTATGAGTGGAAAAAATAATATTAATCATTATAGTAATGATAAATTTCCAATGATAAAGCTGTATTATATTATTATTAAGAAAATGGCTGCACTTCTGGTAGTAATAGTACGTAGTAGTAGTAATAGTACGTAGTAGTAGTAATAGTAGTACGTAGTAGTAGTAGTAGTAGTAGTAGTAGTAGTAGTAGTAGTAGTAGTAGTAGTAGTAGTAGTAGTAAGTAGTAGTAGTAGTAGTGATAATAATAATAATAATAAATAATAATAATAACCACAGAGGTAGTTGCTATAGAAATGAAGAGAAAAGAGGATCGAAGTTAAATAGCATAGAAGAAGAAATAAGAAGGTAGATTGCCGAATATGGTCTATCTATCGTTTAGGACCGGATAACATCGTTGATTGGTTGAAGTATTCACATTCATATCGAGCTGTCATTATCGTTTTGATGAATGATCGATCGGTAGGCAGTTGTTGGGTATTGTTGATGGCAATTAGTACATAACTTCAATCGATGGGAAAGATAGTCAATATCCTCTTTGTGAGGTAAAGAATGGAAATAGTATTAGAACTGAACAAATTTCAAATTTATCACACTTTTTCTCTATCATCCATTCGTAGTAATTATAGATGAATGATAAAGAAGGAGGAGAAATAATAAATAAAAAGAGTGGTAACGGAATAGTTGAATGTTATTTAGAATAACATACATGAAATTGAATGTTATTGGACGAGAAAAAAGTTCATGAAGAATCAATTATGTTACATGGATCGCTCTGTTCTACAACCTAAATATCGATGAATAGGATCAGGATCAACTCATATTCTCTCTCAAAAGTCTTCCATCCTTTCATATTTTCCTTCCCTTCAAGTGGAAAAGAAAAAAATTATTATTTCATCGTACCATTTTTATTTTCTTACCAGTTTATAACATATATTTTTTTATCAATTTCGTTTTAAATATTAATGTTATGGAATAGATCTTATGAGTTCTTCGAACGAAATAGACAAATCACATTCTATCAATAGCGTCGATTTATGCTATGTGATACTTTGAATAATATCACGCAGAGCTGGCACATATTCAAGTTTAGCAAAATACTCGTTTCGATGGCAATTGAAGTAAATATTTGCTTCAATTGCTTTCATCATCATCCTCATCATCATCATCATCATCATCATCATCATCATCATCTCCTATACTATGAATAAATAAATCTTAAACGGTGACATGTTCATCTTCGAGAATGAAACGAAAGAAATCATCAAAAGAGTAAATGTGAGGAAAAAAGAAACAAAGAAAAAAGAATGTAGGAAGGCCTGGAATAATAAAGGAAGAAATAGACGAAATAGTGTTGTGATTAGAATGCTATAGGAAAAAGGCAGTGAACATTGGAAGGTTATTCGTTATTAATTTATTTACATATTGCCAGCCATCTTGACTGCTGCCCATTTCATTGCTTCAGTATCGGTACTACTAGTACTGCTATGCCATAAAAAATCTGTCAAGCTGATAAATGTGAATGAAGTTATTTAAATAGACATTTCTTCTCGAAGTTTAAATTTTAATAGGAAGTAGGTCGATTCGATCGTTTGACGTGTTGACAATATTTCCGATATAAGAGAGGAAAAAATGTAAATAATAATGCCGAATAATCGTATATGTATGAATATATACGTATCTTATATATTATCATCATCCAGTCGTTCTATTCTTTTTGATTATTTGAAAGCGAGACATTGATAACTGAGTCTATCAGTTGATTAAATATTTTGCATAGCATAATGCATCTTCTTTTTAGCTTCTTCTTAAAGCATTCTGCATACATGCATGTATACAACAATGTATTCATGCAGTCAGGCTTCTTACTATTCTACGATGAATAGATCAATGACAAAATAAATACTAGTACCGAAGGAATTTCAAAAAAATCCTCTAGTAACAAGAAATTTTGAAGAAAAATTAGACTTCTAGTAATGAAGAAGAAAAGTGTTAGTATATTGTTTATATTATTTCGTTATCAGCTTAACAAGTCAGTCATTTTATTCTTTTAATTTTCTTAATTTTCTGAAGAAGTATTATGGATATATTTGGATTTTAGGAACTTTTATTCCGAATTCTGAGCAATATATTGACAGCTAAATATCAGCATAAATTGCCTATGCTTGGAAAAATCATTTTTAAATTCATTGGATTGTGTTTCCGGCTTGCTCGAGTTTTATTTGTAGTAAGCATTAACTGATTAACTGATTGCTATGCCAGAATAATTGGATACTATAGTAAGGCAGCGGTGAGGATGCATCGTTGGTGCAAACATTAATAGCCATTCAAACACATTACAAATATGAATGGAAGCAACAATTTTATTATAGATAAACTTCTCGTTTCCAATGTCTCCATTTAATTATGTTTTGATTGAGCTTTTGGAACACTAAACATAATACTTAGCCTGAACCGATATTCTTTTTTTTTTTTTTCTTATTGATTAACGGCAAGAAAAGAGTAGTGACAAAAGAAGGCATAAAGACGGAATAAAGTAGTAGGATTTGTTTTACTAACATTGCGCATTAAGTTTTACATGATATCTTTCATTTCTACTGCTAATATCATATTAGTATTAGTAGTTAATAAAGTTTTTCATCTTTCTCTTTATTATTAATACTCCATTTTTCTAGAGAAATTATAATTTCATAAAAAGCACTCCAGAATAATTATCCTTTTGGTCTGATAGACGATTAATCTCTTTAATGTTAACGATTTTTTTTCATTTTCATTTTCAAAATCGCTAAATATTATTCGAAATACAGAAGAAATTTTCAGCATGATAAGTAATAAATTTGAAATGCAATGAGATTGATGCCATTATTATGAAAATTACAAAAACTTAGATGTTAATCATTAATATTGCGGTAATGCAAGTATGATATTTGTTTTGCCAAATAAATCTTTTGCCAATACATAAGATTGAAGTTGCAAACTTTCTCCTATCTCTTAAGTTTATTTAAATGCAATCATTCTTCAATAATTAATGGTACAAATTGAATAGCACTCGTTACATTTGTCACATCACTTATCATCTTGCGCATTATTTTATATTCAAATTATTATGAAATTCTTGCTCAAATAGATCTGATGTTCAATTTTTAGTCAGTTTAATACCTGCCTTCTACATTCTCATCTTTTTTAGCAAGACAAGAGATAAGATTGTGTATAAATATAATGCCATGCGAATAGCACTCGTTACATTTGTCACATTACTGTATCATTTCATCAGCAAAATATTTTTCTTGTAATTGAACTGCATAACATAACTTGCAGTTAGCAGTAATAGTAATAGTAGTAGTAGTAGTAGCGCTGTATCATAATTAACCAAATTTATTGATGTTTCGAGTACTTCTTCTAAATAAAAGTGCTGTAGTTAATCACATCTTTCTGTAATTTAATCTATTTCGGTCATAGAAAAAAATTTCGTTAGTGAAATAAACTGGAATGAGAAAATTAGGCTTTCTTTAGAAGAGACGAATCTATCTAAATAAAAAGGATGTTTTAAGTTTTTAAATTTGAATCCTCATTCTAACAATAAAAATAACTTTTTCATGATTTTCGGAAACTTCTACAAAAATTAAGCGATCTTTCTACATTTCTGGAATGAGCCATAAGATTGAATTAAATAAGATGATCCGAGATTATAATTATAATATCTTGATAAAAGTGTATTTTTTTATATTTCAGGAGGGAAGAAAGAAATGAAAATTGAAATTAATGTTGAACATTGCAATATGATTGTCAGCTTCTGAAATCAATACACTTTGGAGTGATGTAAATAAAATGGAAATTTAAGAAAGAAGGAAGGGGTCAGTTAGTAACGTTAGTAGTGCATTTCGTCATTCATATGATGGTGAAATGAGGATAATATGTATTCTCACATTTAGTATTAATTTTTCTAGTTTATGATGAATTGATAATTTGAATACAGAATGGTTTGGAATTATTGAACCTATTTTATAACTTTATTTATAGTTTCAATTTTGTTTAAAATTCGATAACTGAAAAGTGATCTGCCTGAATAATAAATAAATTAGAAGTTTTCATTCTTTTCATGAAATAATTCATTTATAGGCATATTTTTGTTATGAAATATTTGTTATTATGTCACAAGTTATTGGTAAATCCAACATAAGCGCTATTTTTAAATTGAGATTTCTATGCATTGGAATGATTGTTAGAGCTTATGGAACATTTCAGTTAGTTCTGTTTGTCAGTTATTCATTTTATTTTCAAATGCCGAATTTGGCAGTTTTTCTATTGCATTTGCATTCTGGACAGTAATCTAACTTTTTGTTTTAGTCTTTCCGATTCTCCAAATTATCTCAAAAAAATTGTTATCATCTATGATTATGAAAAAGAAAAAGTGTTGTTTAATTGGTATTGACTGGCAAAAAAGGAGATAGGTGAACAAAAGGATGACATTTTTGTTGCTGTTGAAAAGAGAAATTTTTCGCTTTAGTAATTTTTCGAAGAAAAAACTCTTCTTTCCTAATGTATGTGCTTCATGCTTCAAACTCCAGTTAAAATAAAAATAGGGAAGAGAAGAAATTTTTTCTGTTCTTCTTTGCATTCTATTTTTCATCAATTTTTTTGTTCTTTTTCACTTCTCATCCTAATAATCTAAGCAAGGAAAAGAGAGTAGTGGATGATGAAGAGGAAAGATAGGAACCTTTAATATATGAGCTTGATGCAAAGGCTCTCATCACTTTACTAAGGATTTCAGCCTTTGGGGATCTAATTAGAATGGTTTTCTTCGGAAAACACATTAGTTATGCGTAGGAGAAGTAGTAATAGACTTAAGATTGAATCGGGATAGATAGATGTGGCTAGTTGATGAATAATTAGATAGATGACTGAGTTGCTGTCATCGCCATCGTCCATCCTATAGCAAAAAGTCAGAAAGCTAAATTCAAATAACCATGAAATTAAATCTCGTTTTCTTTTTCGTCTCTGCGGCAAGCTCGTAATTTTGTTATTTTTACATATAAATAGAACTTGGTTTCGAATTTATGTTATTCTTTGCTTGCTGCATGTTCCTCAAATTTATATATTTTCTTGATGTTCTTTCGGACTATGACAAATGATGAATGGCATTTTCACCACCTTATGGCTGGAAAAAATTTTCACTTGAACAATTGAATTTACTTGTATGAATTTCGAAATTTTGAAATAATTGAAATGTTGACATTGACTAAGTTAGATCTATTCTCATTCTTTATCCTGTCTCCATTTTTACACTTCTCTCATTTTCCTCCTTCTACATTAATCTTTCTCTGTTGAATGATGTGTATGAAATTTTTGAGATTTCTCGATTCGAGTTGATATTTATTATGTCTTATCCTATTCATTTGATATATTATTATAAGCAATTTTACTTTCACTTCATGAGAGTCCAATTAGACACGCACAATGCTTTAATAAATGGGTCAAAGTTCTTTGTTTAATTCATTCGAACTTTCTTCATTATCTATTTAATGCTAGTAGGTGATTTGGTAAAAAAACTTTTTTCAATCACATCCATGAACGGAATGTAGCGCATTGGTTCAGAGATTTATCGTGCAAATCAAAATTCGCTTTTAATACTGATTGGTCCGCTATTTCACTTGTCAAAAAGTGAAGCTTTACTTTCCAGAAAGGAATTCCTTTTATTTAAAGTATTGAATTTAACTTGACATATATAATTATTTTTCATTGCTCGCGAACCAATAAAATACCTGTTTATCATTCGCGAAGAACTATAATTTCATTCTTAATTACTCTCCATCATGCTATAGAAAAAATTTATGGTTCCATTATAATACTTCATAACTCGCAGTTGTCCATGAGCATTTTCCTATTCAAATTAAATAAAAAAATCATTATTTTTTGCAACAATAATCAAGGCTTTCAAAAATTTTTAGTTTTGGGTATAATTTTACCGTGGCATTTTTAACTTAATAAAGCCTTTTTGAAAATGGATAAATAATAAAGCAAATTCTTGGACGAATTTCCCTCATCTTCACATCTCACCATATTACTTTTTTTAAATATTTAGGCATGATTTGTTTTTATTTTTTTTTAGCAACTTCAAGTTTTCCTATTAGATTTCGAATGATCAAAATTTCATACTTCCTTTCAAACAGTAGATGAAAATCATCTTGCCTTGCAAATAACAGTAGAACTAATTAATGGTTTATCAGGAAAATAATCATAATAGAATTCTGATATTATTAATGATAATGATGCGTCCTTATCGTCTTGAAGAGAATTTTAGGACGATAATATATCCTTCCTTAATATCTTTCACTCGAGAACTGTTATTGTCTTGTATGCCTTTTAATAGCATTATTTATTTTATGATTCTGCATTCTCTAGTCTGATCTAATTTTCATAACTTAGTTGTGTTTCATTTTTATCTTTTTATCTCAAGTTTTGAATGATAAGATGATGTGTTAGAAGAACACTTTTGTCGAGACTTTCAATCTCACAGTTTTATTTGTTCCATTGTCATATAGTTGCTTTAACACATTATCATATGTTTATTAGCAGATAATCACTACTATTCCCTAGTTTCAAACTTCTTTCTTGCTCAGCTGAAGTGAAAAAAAAGCTAAGAGATGGAAGAAAAAGATTGAAGGTTTAAACTGATGGAGAAAAGGATAAAAGAATTAACTTCATGGATAAAAATAAGGCATCGAATGGATTTATCTAATTAAGATAGAGTCGGATTCCTTTAATGAAACTGGCTTTTCTTTCTTTCATCTTCATATTTTAATTTTAACTCTCATTTTACAATAACTTTACCTAAAATTTTAATCCCTCAAATTTCCTGCAGCTGGGACAGTACAGGCTGTGAATCCGGCATTGTTTTGCACGATAGAAGTGAAATCAGCGAACTATCACAAGATAATATTTTGGACGAAGTTATGAAGGGTACTAATTGGTAAGTTTGTCGTCATTTCGGCAATTTTTTAAATTTTTTCAGAAATTTAAATTTTATTTGTACATTCATCAAAATCGGAATCATTTTCACGTTATTATTTCGAGTTAATTAAATTGTTCTTAAATACTAGTAAATAATAAGTGATTGTTTGTTAATATATTGATAAATTCAAATTTTATGCAGATTAATTTATAGGAAGACGATTTATAATTGGTAAAAATTAATGTTTTTTTAATATTATCGCATCAAAAATCTTAATCGAAATGAGATTGAAAACATTATTATTGTAAATAACCTAGATAAGTCAAATTTTGACGGAGAGGTTTCATCCACTAATGGTTTGATGGAAGGATAGATATATAGTTAACCAAATAAACTTTTACATTTCAATGCGTTGTGCATACATTTCAATAAACTCTTTACCTAATGCAATGGGAAGGCCTGGATAGAGTATTGCTGATGATTAAAAGGAAAGCTTTTTATTAATCAATTAAATTATTAAAATGAAGATTGGTGAAATAGATTAAGCGTTGCGTTGATACAATTATGTGTGAAAATAGTTTCGAAGAAATTAATTTAAAGAACTGAGTTCGTTTTTTCAATTGCCAAAGAGTAGATTAATGAATTTTAATCAGCTTTCTTATCTTTTTTTTTTTCAAATTAAATTCATTTCGAATAGTTGATTTTTCTTTCTTGAGCTACTAATAAATCTCAAGTTACAAAGAGGGAAAATTCATTACCGAACATTTTTCTCATGCATCAGCTGTTTGCTATAATTAATTCCTCCAGGAATAATTCTTTTCTCGTATACGGCAATTTTAATTTTTAAAACCTTGCAGTTGTAACTGGATAATTTTGGCAGTTCGTCGCTTTTGACAGCAGCTAGGATTGACAAATAAATTTAAAAATGTGAAATACTCCTTATGAACTATGATGACTGAAATTTGATTGCCTCTTAGGTTCCACTTTCATTTTTGAATCGCTTTTGATGCTGCAATGAGTGAAAAAATTACTTTAGAGCTCTGTGTGATTTATTAGATCGTCCCTCGTATCGATATCATATAGAGCATAACACTTGCCTTTCTTGTTATCCTTACCAAAACATCTGACAATGCTTACCATACCGTTTATTTGGTCTTATTTATTGTGGTTCACGAAATTCATTTAGAATTAATTTCCTTCAGTTAATGTTTAGGAAAGAAATTGTAGTAAACAGCAGTAGATGATGAATATAATAAATATGTAATGTGTAAGCACTACAAGATCAGAAAAACCGCAAATATCTCTACGCTCAGAAGCATCTATTGGGATTGGGAAACTTTCAGGAAAAGGATCTTCTTGTTTATCTGTGGTTTATTGATTGGAAATTGATTCTTCTTGTTATTATGATTCGACTGAATCAGCAATAGGATTTATTGAATTATACGATATTATAACACAGTATTATTGCGTTTATACAATGGTTTGCATTAAATACACAACATACAATAACAAATTAGTGAAAGAGTATAATAAACAACGTAAAATTAAGGATTATGAACAAAAATATCTTAATGCTTATTGCATTGTTGTATCCTCTCTTTGTAATTGTGTTTCTCTTTTTCGTTTTACCACTACTACTATTCTTAGTGAATTATGGTGGTGCTTCCGTTAAATTATTCGCGGAATTGCTGCTATTATCTAATTACATCAAACTTCTACTACTGAATTATTGAATTGAATTGAATTCGACTCTGAAATCCTTTTCATTCTTTGGAATTTCTTTTTCTTACCTGATCTTCAATATATCGCATCATGATTATTGATCTTACTTTATTGACCTTTGAGTCGGAGTGTTTTGGCGGTAAATATGTTCATCTTTTCGGCTTGTTGACCCCTTTGTAACTATGGCGCCTTATTTGAACTTTAATGTTTCTTGTATACCGTGATTTTCCTTTGTTTACAATATTTATCATGGCGTTTTCATATTTTTAATTTTGGCATTCCTATCTATGTACAAATCATTACATCTTTCGGCTTTCACCGGCAACATTCGTGCAAATAGCGAGTTTTGCAATTTTAAAGAAGTGAAAACTTCGAATGAAGTTAATTTTCGGTACAATTTTAAGTTCCAGGAAATTAAAAAAAAAAGAAGGAGAAGATTAGATATAAAATATATGATATTTCATTGCTGATATTTTCAATTAGCTAAAAAGTAGGAAGAAGTTCATCGAAAATTATATTAGAGTTTAGGCTTTTATAAAAATAAAAAGATGATATAGAAGAAAAATGGATGAAATGCACTATCAGTTTTTCAAATAATTCATAATTCTAGAGCCAATTGAGTGAATGAAAGATTCCATTACATTTAAAAGATTTTGAAATCATTATGGAATAAATTAATAATTAGAATTTTCGGAAACTCATCATTTATATATTACAATTATAACAAACATATATGTTTCCGAGAACAGAACTCGGTTGAATTATCGGTTGGTCTTATAATAAATTTTTTGAAATTTTCAAATTAATATTTTCAGTATTCCAACAACAACAACAGCAACAGCAACAGCAGCAACAGCAACAGCAACAGCAACAATGTCTTTGATGAATGCGGGTAAAATTAATGAAGGTATTGTAAGTACGAATAGATGCAGCAACGTTGACTCAGGGAAAACTGAAACAGGAGCATTTCGTCCAGTTACAAGAAGACGTTACGTGCAAAATGAATCGAATCAGGTGTGGTTTAGCTCTTTAAGTAACGACGTAAGTATCTGTAAAATTACTTACCATTCTCCATACTGTTTTCTTTCATTATTTGCTTTACGACAAACGTAAGATGTATGAATGTACTGATATTTGATATGATTTTGAGAGAGAATAATTTTTCTTTTTTCATTCATCTCCATATCTCTATTTTTATGCAAATTTTAATTTAACTGATTTCATTTATTAATTCTTATCTTAAATATTATATTTCAGCTGTAGCATTATTTTAAGAATTTAAAAATAAAAGAGTTTCATGTTTTAATATGATTCGCAACATTGTGCGACATTAAGAAAATCAGAATTAGGTTGTCTTAAAATATGTATTGTTATATGACATCCATCATCTTCCGCCTTGTATCTCAAATCTACCGTCGTCATTTTTCTTTTTACCTTTTTTACTGCCTATAAAAGTCCTTTGTAAATTACGCGCAGCAGGTGGTGATAATAGTTTGGATGGTGATGTGTAGTCGATGGTTACATTTTGTAACAATTGACAGATCATTTTAGAAATTATATATCCTATTTATTCTGCAATCATTATCCACTTCAAAATTACCATTGAACACAATATGTCGTTCATTTTTTCATCATGCTATATATAGATCGGCTGAATAATATGAAATTTGATAAATAATAGAAAAGCTGTGAAATTGTTGAAAATTCAAAAAATATTTTGACTTGGAAATTTAGATTTCCTCGAGTAATATCTTATCAGACCATTTTCAAATTAATATCTTATCAGACCATTTTCAAATTAACTATATGAATTTTACAAGCATCCAAGTGTATTTTTAAAGGCCATTAATCACAATATTTTGTGCTATCGTTGAACGAGTTAACTAATGCAATCATGAACCCTGACGGTATACTTATTTTATCTTTCAATCATACTCTTTCATATATTATTGTTAGTTATGTTAATAGAACTTTTCATATGTAACATTATAACTGATGTCATTAGTGGTACATGAATGATACTTTAAATTTAAAGTTTTATACTTCTTATTCGACTTGTCGATTTCATCGATCAATGTAACCACTGTTGCAAAATATGCATTATAATTTGTAAGAATGTCATTAAAGTATTTTAGTCACAACCCAATAATAGTTTTTCTGATAATTTTCAGTAATCATTTTTTTATAAAATAACATGATGTTAATTTAATGGCTGTCATGTCTATAGCGATAACCTTTCTTTTGGCTTCAGTCATTTTCATTTTAAAATTATAAAAATGGCACCATTGAACCTTTTCCTTTTTCGTTAATAATCATTAATTATTTTTGTCCTCTAAATCTTCAATTTCAAATTTCATTCCCATCTTTCAGCGACTTTTAGCTCTGTTTTACGAAAAATAGGCACCGGTTTATAGTGCAGATAATAAAAATTTCTTTGGTAAAAGAATTAACTACTTATTTCTTCTCTCTCCTTTTCAATTTATAAGATATTCTGAATTTTAATTCGTTTGTCTGTTTTTTCAGGTAACTGATTGCAACCACTTAATTTAGCAGAAAATATTTAATATCACATTGTGACAATGATTTAGATTATGATTAAAAAATCATTAATTGTTAAGAATATTTGTTACAAAAATCAGGCATAAAAAGTTCATCTAATTAGTACAGTGATTATTAAAACCGGAAATTTTATACTACATTCAAATACTTCGTTTGTTTCGAACTAAATTATAATTATTCGAGTTATAAAACAAAAGTAGGATACTGGAATGTGTGTATGGCAGTATTTCACCTACTCTTCATTGTTGTTAAGAGTATTATTTTATCAAAAAATTTAAGACATTTGACTTCGAGATAAATAGTTTTGATTAATTTAGGATTCTGGAAATATAATCGACAAAAACATTGCATTCGATTTAATGCTTACCAATCATCATCAGCAGCAACAACAGCCAGTAACCTATGGAATAATTGAGAGAAACGTCGATACGAAAGTATAGCATCGAAATTTCGCTTTGATCGTGAAACCAAATCGCCTTCTTCTCCGATTACTATGCGACTTCGTAGTTATAACAGTAACTTTTACTTATCATTTATCTCTGTATAAAAATTTATGTGATGAAGTGAGCAATTTCAACTTGCTAACAAGTTATCGTATATGATCGTTCATAAGCCAAATTTGTCAACAAAGATAAGTTACTGATTGTTTCTCGTTGCATAACAATGAACACGAATCATTTGTTATTCTTTTATAATGTTAATTTTAAATATATTTCACTTTTGAAAGCATACGATATATTTCATTTAAAGAAATCCATATAGAAGAGTATAGGGAAGTTTTGTCCAAATGTTTACTACTTATATTTATATGAATAGATGTACTTCATCTGTTTGATCATACAGTCAGAATGTCTGTTAGTTTTTCTTTCCGGAATCTGCGGCAGATGCAGAAAAAAATATTCAGATTAGAATTTGAAATGTATTAAAATGCATTGATTGATTATTGAAATATAAAGAATATTGTAGACAGTAGTAATGGCGACAGTTCACGTGAGACACTTGTCGCGGCGCGTCGACAACCGGTTAAAGTGATTATTCACAATCCTAGTGTTCGACGTTCATCTTTAGCTTCTACAACAACTAGCTATCACTATCATCAACAGTCGAACAAAACGGATTTCATAAACGAACTGGATGCATTGCCCACGCATCCGCTGAAACGTGGCCGTATGATTAGCAGCGGTCGACCGTCGCTGGATTTTGAAAAAATGCGAGAGGTTGATATCCAATTCGCATCAAAATATATGGACTTAAAAATGAAGTGAAATAGAAAAATAAATTCAAAATTGAATTAAAAGCATAAATTCCGAAGTTATTTTTTAATGAAATTAATAAAATCAAGTTAAATTCTACCATTCCTATAATTATTCACTTTATTTTTATCCTGGTGTCCTAAATATAGCTGAATATCTGTAAAATGAAATATAATTCTATTTCTGCGTAATTCATTAGTTCAATTCTTAATTTATGTTAGTAATGTTTGCAGTAGATAATTTTTTACTATCGTAATTGGCATAAGTAGTAAATTACTATATCAAGTCTTTTTCGAGACTGCGTATTGGATTACAAGTCATCTCATTAATCTTTCAGAATTAAAATAATTCTTTATTCATGCATGATTTAGTGAGATGAACTAGAAACTTCAGTGGCACTCTTCTTGTGCTGCTTGCTAGATATGATATGATAACGTGAACATAAACATGAATAATACAAGCATAAGAAAAGAGTCAAAGTAAATCGCGATACAAATTGTTCACTATATAAATAGAATAATTGCATTTGATTCTTTTGATTTATGATCATTTTTTCTATAATTTGAAAATAAACGTATTCAAAATGGCAGAAGGATATAAATTTTGTTTCGATAATGATTTTAATAATTTCAATCGCTTCATATAATCATTTTAGTTCTGTTATTTTATTGCAGCGCTTGGTGGTAAGCAATGTTTGTGGCATTGGATCTCAAGAATTCGTCGATTCAGCAATGGGTAATAATGATAAAGACATTGAGAAACGAAAAGTAAGCGATTTATTTCTTGAGATTTATTACTGCTGTTATTACTTTAAATTTGAAACTGTCTATTTCGAAATTTCAATTTGTCATACATGTATAGAATATTATATAACTCGATTTTATGGTGATCAGATAAGATTGGTTTAACCCGTAATTTATGTGATTATGAAAGTGCGACTAACCAGCATTTATTGAAATAATTGCTTTTGGCTTGGATCTGTCTGGCAGTTCTTGTGATTTCTTCATTATCTTCATTACATATTATTCCAGTTATTCTGGCACCTTATATCATCATATATTACATTTCAACTCTCTTCAATATCCGTTAAACTTTATAGACAATAAAATTGGTCATAGTGTAAATATTACTGACATATTTCCATATCACGCATGTATTTCCGGGCATTGTATCAGTACGTTAGGAATTTTGATTTTTTTTTATTGATTTATCTTTTATTTTTTTCTCATCGTTCTACTGTATTTAAAAAAATTAATTAATGATATTTTGCAGCAGGACTGGGCGCTAACAACTTCTACCTCAGGCGGACGTCGCTGTCCGCAGCACCAACAGGTGCGTTGCCAACAAGCCGATTGCACATTCCGACCCGTCGATTATGACGGTACACAAACAGGTGGCGGTGGTAATAGTAGTAACAATGGTGACCAGTGATTTAATACATTATGACTTCAGGCTCAGGTGAACCCGACAGACAGACAACCTTTTCTTTCTTCTCCTCTCTTTTCTTCTCTCTCTCTCTCTCTCTCTCTCTCTGTTTCAGTTTTTTGTTGAAAATTAAAAAAATTTTCTTTATTTGTTTGTTTAACTTTTCTCACCATTTGTTTTCATTTTTCAACTAAGTTTTGGGAAATTTAAATCACGGTAAGAAAAGCACAAATAATCGATAAAAGCATAGCATTTTTGCAGATATGCATAAACGAATTGTATGAAAATATTTTTAACTAATTACCATTATTATCTTCTTATATTCATTCATTCAGTTTTTTATGTTTTGAAACTTTGAATGTTTCTTGTTGTTACTAACTGTTTTTTTTTTTTGAAATTCTACTTTTCGGAAATAATATTTATTATTGCAAGTCTTCATTATATTCCACATCTTTACTACGATAAATATAGACGCTCTAATTTAAGTTGATATTTGCAACGAAATTTCTCATACTTGAAGTCTGAAAACCCATTGCAATTTTTAGATCAAGTAATATACATGATTATCGAGAGCTAGGGTCGTCGTTTCGAGAAAGTTAAAAATTAATTGTATAATCAATTTTAATTTATAATCTATGTCAGAGTCATTTTCCCTTATAGTCATGATGCTTTGATTTGTTTTTGGGTCTTATCCATCGATCAAAGAAAAGATAAGCCTTATTTGGTCAGGTTAGAATTAGAAAGGCAGCTATAAATAACGGGTACGCAATCTGTCGTAGATTATACACCGTCTTGCAATTTTTGCTTTATTCTAGAGCTTATTTTTTGTTTTTATGGCAGCATCATTATCCTGTTCTCCCTACTCCCTTTCCCTTTCAACTATGCATGCAACACACAATCAATAAAATAATGATATGTTATTTCATCTTGAATTTCATATGCTTCTTCAGATTTCCTTCATTTTTTCCTATGATTGAAATTGTTTGTATTAATGAAAATTTAAAACAATCTACATGGAAGCTGAACAGTGTTCTCTAAACAATGTGTATTCTGTATTTGGATAGGATATCACGAAGTCGATTTGCTCAAGGTACCAGCTCATGTTTTATTTTTTCCATTTTATGGAACTATTCGGAATAATGATTTGGATTTTTTTGGTATTTTTATTTAAAATAATTATTTGAGTAAAATGAATTGAAAAGAAATGAGAATGAAACATAAACTGGTACTAGCATCATAGTGATTGACATTATCGGTGCATCATTAACTACAATTATGGCATATTATGATGTTCAGATTTCAAGCTTATAGCATATCTTTTCATCTGTCTTTTTTAATTATCAGTTCCATCTCATATTGCGAATTTTAATTATACTTTTATTCATTATTCCATTGAATATATTAGCTTGAAATTGTAGAACATCAAAATATGCTAAATTTAGCTATTATTTTGTTTCGCGTCGTGATCTCCTCACATTGTATGAGTCTTTGTTCGATTAAAAAGGATTAATATTTTTAAAAATTTGAACTTTATTTGGAAATCCCGAATTATTAAAAATTTTATAGAAATTATCGCTTTTTTTCCTCACATCTTAATTCATTCATACTATTAAGATTAAGTTATCCTGAAATCTTCATTTCGCTTGCTTATTTGTCTTTTCTCCATACCGCCCAGAGTATCCTCTTTTCCATGTTGTTGTACTCTTCTTTTCTACAGCTTTTTTTATTCTAACTTTTCAATGGACAGACAATAGGCAGCAGATTTTGTTGCTTCCTCAAAATTCATATTGCCTCATTCCAAATTAACTTTTCAAAATTCTTCTAGAAAAGTTGGAAATTGAATACTAAATGCAATTTTTTTATCTCGGATATCGATTAAAGTCATAAAGCATTTTATTTCTAAATTGTTTTCATCCATCTTCAGATATCATTTCCTTTTATTTTTTGTTGCATGAAATTTTTTTGTTATGCTGCTTTCATTTAAAGCATTTTTCTTGCCTTCATACTTCGTTTTTGATTGTCTCGATTTTTCCATCACGCTCTTTTCTTTATCAAAAGTATGATCTTTAATGGGTTTCTTTCTAATAACAGATGTCATATGGTGCCCATTCATTCATTTCAGTCAACATCACTTATTTTTCAGTATCTATATAATTTTTATACTCTTTTATTGCTTTTATATGAAAAATCGCACAAAAATTTGTGCAGCTGAGGTTATAATTATTAGTTGCAATTTAACGAATCCACGATATCTTCTGAAATGATGCTGAATTATATCATATAAATAAAAGAAGTTCATATATTTTATTTTTGTTTTTCAATTTTCCCTAATTAATATCTATATACTAAAATTTCGAAATTTCTTGCATAATATTTTTTTGATTATATCTTCTTAAGTTTTGTAATTCTTGTGTTCACTATTGCTATCACTGATTAATGTTGTTCATATTTCCATCTTTTCCAGTTGAAAATATATCTATACCATTTATTGTTGTACAGAGTTCACTTCTTTACTTCATTTCCCAATAATACTTATTTAATTCGATTAATATAGTTTAAAAGTTTTCATGACATTAATATACTAAAGCTACCTGGAAATGGAAATGTATTTAGCACTGCATTTCTCTATTTTTTGAATCCAGATTTGTATTCAGTTAAACTTCTGTTCATTTTCTATAACTTTTATGTATACATTTGAACAAAAGAAATGAGAACTCTTGAGGTGGAATAAAGATAAAGAGGAATTTCTTAATTTGTGGGAAGTTTCTATTCACTGTATCCCTCAAATTCATTCAAACCTTAATCCCTCAATTCTCTTCTCTTCCTCAGTGTTTGAAACGCCAGGCCAACATTTGTCAGATTTTTCGAATTAAACGAAATGAAACTAATCATCATCTGCATTCATCATTCATTAGATTTTTTGTTACTGTTGCTGCTATAAGCTATTAGCATGATTCATTTATACTATTGATGGAGGATACATTTGTTTGAGTATCTCATTTTGCATTTCAATACTTTGTGGTATAAATTTCAGTATACTGCAAAGTTTTTGTTTCGGTATCTTTTAGCCTTTATTCGAGTGCTCAGCAAAATTGTCATCCAAAAGTCAAAAATGCTTCATCGGCTATTTTTGTTGCTCTGAAATTTCTAATTCATTAAACTTGAAGCTTACATTAATGATGGGAACAAAAACATAGTGTTGCAGTCATATCAACTGAACGGGAAAGCATTTGAATTCTAATATTTTTTTGACGTTTTATCAAAATTAGTTGAGCAGGTCTTAATTTTTTGAAAATATTTCGAAAACGATAGTTTAAGATATTAATTTAGAATTCGCTCAAACATCTTTCGGATCATTATGAAATAATATTTTATCATTTGAAAAATAAAGACTCTGCAACCGAAAGTTGCAGGAACTACAGAATTCTTGCCTTCAGGAAGTTTTCGGAAACTCTCCGTTTTCATGATTATTAAATGATAAATATTGATTTATTCTCCTCGCTATCACCTCTAGATGTATTTCTTGCTTGAAAATTCATTCTGTAAATTTTGGTGCATAGATTTAAAATTTAGTGTAGATTTTGGATGAAGTGATACTGGTGAAAGAAAGCTAAATGTAGCCATGTTTTTTGAACGAAATCGATGTTCTGCTTGAAAAAATTTCATATTTTTTCTCAGTCCTTATGTGAGATCATTTTTAAGAAACCATCGAAAAATTTGTCGAATTTTTTCCTCTATTTTCATCTTTCACCGTTCGCTGTTTTAATATTTAAAAGATAAATTTAATATTGCAGTTTACTGTTGATCGAATCATTATTGCAGGGATCTATTCTTACATATACTCTTTAATCGAAATTCTGGAAAAAATATCATGCATAACCATACTCGTTGTCATATGATACGGTGGATATGAATAATTTCATAATTGCCTATATAATTTCAAAGGGTCTATTCTATTTTTGAATTTTTCTTCTGCTACTGTTACTAATGCTGTTATCATAGCTCTTCTAACTATACTTTCACTATTATTGCTACTGTTACTACTACTACTACCTCGTTCCACGAAATTATTGAAAAAAATAACTTTTTCCCCATCCTGTTCTTTTCTTTATTATGTTAGAAAAAAATCAATTATTTTAGAGGTCTATTCAGGGAGCTATCGTAATTCTGCTTCCTTTCGGATCTAGAATTTTTGATTTTATGCTTATCAGGAAAATTCTTCTGTTATTGTTTTCATTCGTTAAAAACAATCAATGAAGTGTTATCCTTACCTCGTAAGAATTTGATTTCTCTTCACTCCAGCTAATGTTTTTAGGACGTAGAAATTTGTTTTTTTTTACGTCTATTTAGGACATAGTAACTTGGTCAAGTCATGAAGAATATTTACTGTTTTTTCTTTATTATGGCGCTTAATTGAAATAAACTTTTTTACATGAAATAAATACTTTTAGATCCATTCTACTGTTGAATCAAATTCGATTTCAGAATTAAACTTAAACAGATATATTAATTAATTTTCAGTTTATGTTTCTGCAAAACCACTTTTACAGTATATTCATCGCGTACGATTGTAACTCCTATGCTCTGTTTTTCGTAAATTTCATTTTCCTTTTGATAGTAAGTATGAATTATATGTATGTAAGTATTTATAGGAATATGTGAATGTGTGTGCAGCAGTGTACTGTACAGTACAGAAATAATTTTGTAAAATACGATGTAATTAATGTAGAAGATAATATAATGTATTTTAACGCATTACATAGGAATGAGAAATTTTATTCTATAAATTGTACAGTACCCTCTGTAATGTACTTCTCTTCATTGTGACGCATACAAATATATGTTCAAAATTTGTTTATTATTGTATCTCGTACTATTTCTTTCCTCTTCATCTTTTTATTCCGTAATGTTTTTCTTTTTTTGTCGCTTTTATCATATATACGTTTCTACAATACACCTTTTATTCTTTGTTTTTCTTCTCTTTTTTTTTTTCAAATTAATTTTTCGTGAACACATTAACAGTTAGTAGATTTTAATGAAAAAATCGATTTGTTTTTTCAAACAGATGCATCATTTCCAGCAGAATCATCTGATGTCTAATTATTCCAATATATGGTAGATTGATTTTTCATACGTATATACTATTATTGGCATAAACCGAAATCATTGATAACAAAGCAGTATATTGGTTCCATTTAGATCAGTGACAATCAAATATCATTGCTTGATTAACGGATGATGCATTCTGAATCTCAGAGAAAAATAATCTTTTCGTTGTTTTGAATTTTGGTCACTACTACCAAATCAAAAGTTGGCGATGTAAAATTAATTTCCGTATAGGAATTAGTAGAAGATATATTACCATCCTATGCTTGTTCACAAAAAAAGAAAAAATTACAAGAAATTGGGAAGAATGTATAGAACATGTTAATTGATAAATCTGGTGCATCAAGTAGAATTTAATTCAATTGTTACTTATAGGCAAAGGAAAAAAATTGTCCTACTATTGAAAATATTCGTACAATCATTTGGAATCGTTAGGTAATAGTGGTCGGATTTTTTATCTGGAATTTCCAGAGTTTTCTTGAAGCTAAATTAGTACTGTTATTTCCATAAAAATTCTTTAGAAAAGTGAAAAATTGACGGAAATAAAAAAGTAGATGCAATAATGTTGATATTTTCTAACACAAGCTTTCGTTTGAAAAAACGTTCCTGTAACGTTTCTAATCCAATCATAATTTAATTTTTCTTTTCTCGCCAATGATTTATAATTATCATTTTGTAGAATTTGACAAAGCATCTCATATTCACTAAACTATCTCTACATCTATTCGAAACTTTTTGTCGGAATATAAATTTTGCGTAGTCATAAGATTTTGGCTAGTGGTAAACAAGAATGAAATAAATTTAGACAATTTACGACACCAATGATTCAATCATACAATGGCAGACATTAGCGTTCGGATAGTGAAGAAATTACTTTCTTTAATGAAATAAATGGTTTTAGTGCAAAAATTCTTCCAATGATATTTTCATTGCAACTATCGTCTCCACTATAACTGACAACGGGGAGAGAATGGTGATAGTGGTTAACATTTATGCAGCAGTTTTTATCATTTTAATGCATATAAACATTTGAACGTGTTGGAAGTATTGAAGAATGATGTGAGTGTGTTAGCAGACTAATATTCAAACAAGTAGAATCACAACATAGTGTGAGATATGAAGACGAAAACTTCTGGAATTAATGATTACGGAATTCCATTAGCCTGAAAAGTAATCCTAATATCTCAGTAAATTATAAAAAATGTTTCACAACAGTTTATAAAAATATTTCAATCTTCTGCTACGTGGCATAATATAGATGTAAATTCAAATATTTTGTGTATCTTGTCCCGAAAATCGTAATAATTACGTCATCTGATTTAAGTTTCGAAATACTGTTGAAATAATGAAAACAAAGATGGAGAGAGACCCTACTGCATGAAGATTTTTATTTAAGTTTCCGATTTCCAATGACACTTTCATTGCTTAAGAATAAATCTTCCTTCAGGCTTGCAACGACTAGAAAAAAATTGAATAGATGGATAGATACAAAAAAAAAAAAAGAAAATGAGTAATTCTGTATCACTACTGTACAAGCATTTACTCAGATCTTTTTTGCTTGGAGTTTTCTATCGATCAATAATCGATGAACTGGATGAAGCCTTTGATCAATTATAGCTGAATGGAAGAAAATGTTCATCTTACATTGCAATCTCGAAAAAGAACGAATGATTTCAGTCAATCGAATATTTGACGGTTTTCGTACGTATTGAGACCGTTGTATTTGATGTCATTGTACTTTTTTTTCGTACAATGGTCAGGAAACGGATTGCAATAAAGAGTTACAAGAAATCTGATGCCTGACTCCATCTAGAGTCTAATTTTGATTATAATTACAATTTAATCATTGGATAGTTCTAGCATTCCCGATATCAATAAGCTTATCAGACATTCGCAGTACTGTGACATTCTCAAAAGCATATTAAACAGTTGACTATTTTGATTCCCGAGTCAGCTTGTCCACTCAGATTTAAACAAGGCTTGTTAAATTGTTCTGAAAAATTTTTATTTAGCAACTTTAAAAGAGACCATGAACAATTTGAAACTTATTTATTTTGTTCCTAGAAAAGGTGCATTCGTCTACATGCGTGAATTTTCACTTCTTCCATATCTTTCCAGAAAACATTTGACTTTTAACAAAAAATAGCGATATGATGATTCCCCAGCACTGTTCGATTTGCTTGCCGGTAATTCAGATTATTTTTTCATGTGTTTGTGATTGATCGTTTGTTAAATCAAATTTTTGAATAGAAGAACTCCAATTGTGCATTATCAACGTTTTCAAATTTAATTTTATCAATTCCCAACATCAGTAGGTCTTAGATAACTTTTCAACAATTAAAGGAGAACTCGAAATACAATCGTTGTTTGCATTATCAATATTTCTCAACGAATTTGTGTATCACAGCTGCGGCGAATGAACTCCGGCATAACATAATTTCATTACACAACAAATTCCTATCTAAGCTTCCAATTCTTAAACATCACAAAAGACTTTCAATCAGTATTTAAGCAAACGTCGGAAAAAATTCGATCATTTATAGAAAAAATAAAAGTTATGCGGCAATTTACGAGACTTTGCAAAGAAAGAAGCAATATGAAAGCTTTAATCATACATTGAACATATAGATATTTTTTGGTTAAATGTAAAAATTTAGTCTCATTTCTTGTAATTCTTACTTTTTATATTAACGCTTATAATTTCCCTTCATGATTTTATTGCATAGCATTCTATTTATATTATTATAATACTTAAAATCGGAAAATTTTGAAAATCACTCTATTTACGTTTATTTCAGAGTTTTATCAGGAGGAATAAAGCCAAACTATCGATCTTCTGATGAAACAGTTCCAGAACTATTGCTATTGTGCAGCTCGATGATCTGGAAGGAAGAATTGATTTTGATTCCGGTGCAAGAATTCGATTCCAGTTCACCATTCTCGATACAGCAACAGGAGAGTATTGATGCATACAGTGATAGTTCAGATGTGACACTATCAATCTTCAACATTTTCAATCCATAAAAGAATTTAATGAACAATATAAACAGTAAAACCAAGCAAAATTTGCATTACATGATAGCGTTAAAAAAATTCTATGGCATAACTATATCACTTTTCACCAGAAATTTTCAGAAGGGTCTTACTTCCCTGCCAAGCTATTAGAGAATTTCTTTGAAGCAGCAAAGTTTATCCAAGTCTCAGTGAATTGAGGAAGAATCGATAGGATAGAAATAAGTGATTAACGCTTGCCTGAATTCAGCATTTCATGTAAATTAAAAGTTTCTGAATATTTCATCGTACATCAATCGTCTCAGTGATGTTTCTTAACTCTGATAGCTTTGCACATTTCAAAATTTTATTGAAATTTGCTTCAATTAATTATTAATTGAAACATTATTAATCGAGAGAATGATAAAACATTGAAATTTCGCATACAGCTAAAATCCGACCGATCCAGTTTTAAGTAGGAAAGATAAACCACTTTTAAAGAGAACTTTATTTTGATGACAATTGAAATTGTCCTGTCATTTGCCATTGTAACGAATCTTGTCTTAATTGTAAATACAATTTTTAGCAATTATCCGAGGCGATTACGTTGTGCGTTATAATGACGACATAATTTATATTGTCATGATGAAACGTTTTAGCTTTTCTGTTTATACGGCTCATGATAAATTATTTAAAAATGAAATTTTTAAATTTGGATTCTTTTAATTGAGAAATAATTAAAATATCTTTGAATATACGGAATAAGACCATATTTTTAGAAAAGTCTTATTCCTTGAGAAAAGATATCTTGTTGTTCATAACATTGTTGTTAAAATTTTGCTTACATCATTTTATTTACATCAAAGTTATTTATATTACCGAAAAATTTCATAATTATATTTTGATAAGGCCACTGATCCAATTTAATCAATCATTGTCTCAGAAATTATTTGCTTATCGAAATGCATTTATCAGTATATAAAAATTATCCATGTTTTGCAATTATCAAATACCACTTAAAATGTCGTTTCAACGCCTAATCTCATATAAAATTTTAATTTGGAAAATATGTTTTTTCAAACTAAGCAAAGATAATACAATACCATGCTAGTATTCGTAGTTAACATCGATTCTGATATAATCCGTTTGACAGCTGAAATAAAAGCTGAAATGAAAATTTTTTTCCCATTTTCTGATATATGTGATGTCAACGAAATTACATTTATCTGATGTTTTTTTGTGGATTGCGGCAAATAATCGAACTTTTAATTATTCTGATAAGTCAGCATAAATCTCATCTTTAATCCTATTAACTTTTATATTAATAAACTTACCGAGGCATATTTAAGTTATTGTAAATTAAAAATGAAAGAGATTCCAGAAACTTCAGCAGGCTGTTATCAAATGAGATAATTCAAAAAGCTGAATGCAACAAGCTAAGAAAGGATTATTATATAGTGATAACAGTAACTTCGGAACTAAATCAAATGATAAATTATGTAAAACATGACAATATTAATATTATTAACGTGCATATCTTGCAAAAGGCCATCAATTGTTAATCACTTTT
The DNA here is from genome assembly GCA_024305405.1 of Dirofilaria immitis. Lineage (NCBI taxonomy): Eukaryota > Metazoa > Nematoda > Chromadorea > Rhabditida > Onchocercidae > Dirofilaria > Dirofilaria immitis. The sequence continues at coordinate 462,284 of JAKNDB010000014.1, forward strand.
TATTAGTAGTAGCAGTACTATTACTGCTTACCTTGATGTGATATGCTTAAATCTATATTATTCATTCATATCTAATGCTTTGCTTTACAGATTCTATGCTAATGATAGTTTCTTATTGACGTTATGAAATTGCTTTCTTATAAATGAAGTATTTCATGGAAATTAAAATTTCTTTGAGAAAAAAAGACAACCAGTTATATTGGTTCCATTTCGTCCATTTAAAAAATCATAATTTTTTTCAAATATCTATCTGCAAGGAAACAATTTTTATATTCCACCAGTTCTCTAATTTTAACCTTTGACAATTAACATTATCTCATTTGAAATATTTACACATAGCTTCAAATTATCTGCATCGCATTCATATCTTCATGTAGTACTTCAGAATTCTGAATTTTTTAGAATGAAGAAGTTAAACAGATGCAAAAGAATGGATAAAACGAAATTCTGAACAGTAGGGAATGAGAAATAGATGCTTGTAGTTAGGATTTCCGAAATATGCATAAAATTGTCATAAACTATTACCAAATTAGATGAAAAATAGCAAAAAAATGCGCTCTCTATAATGGAATTTCCGAAATATTTAGTTAGTCAGAATTTAATCAAAAATTAATTAAAAAGAGCCACGCAATTCTAATATTAACTTAACCATTATTGATAATGATAAAGCCAAGTGCATCAATTGATTATGATTACAGACACATTATTAGAGATAAATATATATAATGTAGTTTTGTTATGTGCTAATTTCAAAAAAAAAAACTTATTGTGTGAAATTCGAAACATTTTGCTGGAAATATTTGGCAGTTACTGGCAATATACAGTTACTGGCTGATAATCTAATTATAGGTTAAATGAATTTTAAAATCAAGGACTTTTAATGATACAAGCTCTTTCGGAAAATATGACCCTAACGTTAAATCAATGAATCTGTAGAAAACACTTGCTTTGTTATTAGTCGTCGTGAGGAATCAGACAGAAAATATTTATATAGTAGCTGGATTATCGAACAATACAATACAGTGAAATTTGGTTATGTGATATAGAACAAAATGAATATGTTATAAAAAAGAACGCATCTTAAGAATAAATATATATATATATATATTGCGCATACGTTTGTCGAGTTTACAAAATTGTGTAAATTATATAAGAGACAGAATTAGTTTTTTGTTTAAAAGGAAATTACATGGGAATTATTTTCTCAGAAACAGCATTCACACAATTATCTGAGATTTGAAGTTCTTCTCACTGTCTATGTGAGATTTGTAAATAAGATAGATTAACTGACAGATGTGAGAACTTTTATATAGGGAGGAAATATATCCTTTATACAATCTGCATATTGAAAAAGTGACTCATCATCTTATAAGATGATGTGTCCTTTACTTAAGTAATTTTTTTATAATGAATTCTTTTATCACTATTTCTTCCGGTTTTTTTTTGACAAAATCTATCTGTTCCAAAAAATTCAAAAGTCTTGAAGTCAAATTTAGACCTATTATTAATATTTAAAACTATTTTCAAACGTTGAAGCTTTGAAAATATGTACTGTAGATACTGAATATGCACTTTAGATACTGCTAATCCATGTAAACAGTCACATTATACAAATATTTTTTCATGATTATTTTAGAATCGATATGCTTATATCTTCTAAGTTAGGCAAGCATCCTCAAATTTCCTAAATTTAAATTTGATGCTCATGGACATGCATAAATTAAAATTCAAAAACGCTTTGTTCTTTTATAAAAACCGCGTCATACATATTGAATGGAATGCAAACTGTTGCATAGAGGAAGTAATGTGGGCTGCGACTATACAAAGTCGTTCATTTTTGATCTTTGATTTTTGTTTAAATGATTCATGTTGAGCGATGCGTTCTTTATTGCTGTCAGGCAGAATGGTGTATAGTATTGAGTTCCATGTTGTGAGCTGTAATTAAACGAGTAAATTTATGGACTAGTACTTCTGTGAAATGAGTTATTTCCCTTCAAGTATACCGTAATGAGTTGTTGTTCTTCAAGTATCTCATATACGTATTTGTTATTTTAATTGTTCACTTATTCGTATTACCGAACTTAATGTATTCGATCACTGTGTTGCTTCTGTTAATTATTGACTAGATAGAGCATATTTCAATTGCATATAGTTATTATATTTATTATGAATATTTATAAATTATACGATTGAACACAATTTCCTGGATCTCTTTTTTGATAAAATATGTAGTCGATATAGAGTTGCTTATCATAATAGACAATTTGAATCATAAATTTAGATATTTTTAAGAGAAATAAGATGGGTCTATCAGATAACGATGTACAGAAACAGTTACGACATATGATTGCATTCATTGAGCAAGAGGCAATTGAAAAAGCAGAAGAAGTTGATGCGAAAGCGGAAGAGGAATTCAATATTGAAAAGGTAAAAAATGTGGCGTCTTTATGCTGACTGAATGGACAGAACAGGGAAATAAGGCAAATATTTCAAAAGTTCCAAGCACCAGAACAGTAAAATTTTTTCCATGTTTTCTTAGTTCAGTTTTCCAAAATATATGCAACGTATTGTTATGATGAAATAAATGAAATGGTTTGATTTTGTGATCATGGACTTTCTTTTAAAAGATACATAAATTTCGTTCTGAGATAGCAGTAAAGATCTATGGTATAGTTAGGAATTTTTGGTTGAAAATTGTGAAAATATTTGATATCTTATTTTTCTTGAGTCTTATCTTTTTATGCTTCCAGGGTCGTCTTGTCCAACAGCAGCGAACCAAGATTCTGGAATACTATGAAAAGAGAGAGAAGCAGGTGGAACTGCAAAGAAAAATTCAAAGTTCGAACATGCTTAATCAGGGACGCTTGAAATGCCTAAAAGTAAAAACGCTCGATATTTTTTGATCAAGTATATAACATATTTCACGGAATAATTGGAGATTTCTGAATGATATTAACTTCTTTAATATACTGCGGTATAGACTGAAAATATCTGGTACATTCATCATCGCAGTTAATACTCTCATTTACAGGCGCGCGAAGATCATCTGAATAAAGTTCTGGAAGAAGCTCGATTAAATTTAAGTCGAATTTCTGGAGACTCCGCCAAATATCCATCAATCTTGAAAGGTCTAATTCTGCAGGTATTTGCTCTTTTTCAAGACATTTCGATATAAATTATTACTTATGAATGGACAAAATAGCATTCTGACTGTTTCAGGCATTATTCCAAGTGTTGGAACCAGAAGTTGTGTTACGTTGTCGCAAAAAGATGAGCAATCAGTGCAAAAACTTCTACCCGAATGTCTTGACGAACTTGAGCAGCAATGGGGTGAACGTACGAAGGTTTTAAATTTTCCACTCAATAATTGGTCAAGAATGCTGCATCTTTTCTCCTCTTTTTAGACGTGAAACACATCATTTCTCTTCCTGTTCTTTTTTTTTCAAGTTCTTCGATAGTAGTTCATGATTAATCTGGCTTGATTTAGTAGAAGTATTTTGTGTTTTTTTAAGGTGAAGATCGACACAGCTGAATATTTACCTGATGAAAGTGCTGGTGGAGTAGAACTTTCAGCGAAAGATGGCAAGATAAAGGTTTCGTCAACACTAGAATCTCGTCTAGAATTGATTGCCGCTCAGGTAAATAATTTTTGTAGGTTTTATAGATTATAATTATTCAACTTCATTTTTCAGAATAATATTAACATCGTAAATTCAGTATAAATTTACTGAGATTGGTTCACACACTGTTCACAAAAATTCGAGTCCTGTTTGTGTTTTGGTAGTTAGAGAAGCAACATTGAAGTACTCGAAATTAATAGAATCTAAATCTTCGATGCATTTTTCAGGACAATTCGCAAAGTTTTTCCTATATGCATAAAGTATATAATAAGCTCATATTGGTTTATTAAGTCGAATGATTGAAACGATCAAACATTTGAATCATATGCTTTGAAATTTAAATTATAGTTGTAACTTTATGTCTTACAGTCAAGTGATGAGAGAAAATTATTGCAGATTATACCTCAAATTCGTGTGGCTTTATTTGGTGAAAATCCGAATAGAAGATTTTTGACTGAAGATATTGAATGATTATAATGTCTAATCATCGATATGTATAGTAAGCAAAAATGTGGATGTTTCCATCTTGCGTCGTGGGCACAAATTATTCCTGTGATAGTTTATTATTATTATTTTCCACTGTTAAGCGTCGTGATTCATGATTATCATACAGTTTTTGTAAAATCCGTATAGTTTGTTTTATTTTGTTATGTTCTATAAAATGTCCGTGGTGTAGATAAAATCTATGCCGAGGTACGTTGTGCTTCGCGCATCAGGTTTTCATAGATTAAAAGCAGTTTTTCCTCATATCTGCTCTGAAATGTAAGCATAATGTCTTTTGTCGGCTCGATGCTAGTAGGTTTTTTATTTGTTGCAAGCAGGCTTATCATCATCATGTAGTCATTGTAATTTATAGTACTATTAATAATTTGTAGTAGTAAAATCGATATTTCTTATTGTTACTTCTTTCGTTTGTCGGGATATGCCGAATATTTATAAAAGTGGCATAAAATCTGGAGCAACAGAAACAAATGTGGAATTTTAGGAATAATTTTCAGGTTTCGCGTTAACTTCTTGAGTTCATTTTAGAGTTTAATAAATAGTTATCTCTGGCTTTAAAAAATTAAGCCGGAAGTTGTAGGGAATGTAATACACTTAATTATAGTAATTAGACGACTTTGCAAATAGTGAGACTTGGTAATTGTGATCAAGGATTAGCTGCTGGGGTTTTCGATATTCGAAGGGAGGAATTTCGGAAGTATAAATCCCACGGAGGGGTGTTGCAAGCAATGCAGATTTGAAGGATGACTGCGGAGCCTGGATTTGTCGGTATAAAGTTTTGTCCGGAATGGTAAGTTCTTCAATTTTAAAAAGGTTAAAGAATTAAAATTTGAGAGTCATGTGTGATTGGTACTGTTGCGAATAAATTTTGGTTCTTGCAAATAGGTGGTAAGTTTATTTTGAATTCCTAAGTAGTCATTAGAATGAAGAGATCCCATTACTTAAGGAAATTATTGCAACAGCGATTATTTCAGCAATAACATGCTATATCCGAAAGAGGACAAAGAAAATAGGCAATTATTGTATGCATGCCGAAATTGTGATCATAAACAGCTTTCCGAAAATCCGTGTATTTATGTCAACAAATTAATGCATGAAGTTGAGTAAGTTTCGCTCAGAACTCTACTGTTATTTTTTATATTTAGTGTTGCTTTTTATATTTCGGGAAAGACTAATTTTCAAATTCAAAATTGAATCTTTTCCAATTTAATGCAAAACACGAAAGAGCAAGATAACACAAGAATTTTGGACGTTTATAATATTATTCAGCATTACGACGTTTATTTTTAATCATTTCAAGTGAATTAACTCAAATTGTGGCTGATGTTGTACACGATCCGACATTACCGAAAACGGAAGACCATCCTTGTCCAATGTGTCAGGGACGAGAAGCTGTATTTTTCCAAGCCCAATCTAGGAGAGCAGAAGTATGGTTTTTTTGCACAAGAATTTTTTTGCATGTTGTATTTAATTTTTAAATTACATTTTAAGCAGAAATTCTCATTCGGCAATTCTATTTTAGGAAGAGATGAGATTATATTATGTTTGTATGAATCCAAGTTGCGCACATCGGTGGACTGATTAAAACTGCAATTATATGAAGCTAAAAATTTGTTTGGAATGATTAGTTTTTGTATCTCCACCTTTATGTACTTTTACAGTCAGTTTTCTATTTAGTCAGAAGTATTTATTTCTGATATTTTCATAGTTCTTATAATTATTTTAGTAATCGGATCCTTCATAACTTTATCATTGTTTCTTCTGATTGTTACCGACCCTTATTATATTGCACGCTTCACTTTTCACATTATGTGATAATGAGCACGAATTATATTACACCACTAAGTTTTGAATTATAGAATTTTAGGCACAAGGCAGTTGTCGTTGTTGTCAGGAAGCTTAGTAATACGATATTACTAGACGTGATTTTTCATATTTTTCTCATGAATTTTTTCCTTTCATTTCGTTTCTGTTCAATTTCTTTTTTAAATTTTTTATATGCACACTCGTTTGTGTTAAAATATAAAATGTCATATATGTAATGTATAGTTTTTGCTGATCGTTTGTCGATTCATTCGCGATTGATCTCTTTTATTTTGCTTGCATTTAAAATAAAGTAGCAAAAAGTGGAAATCCTGATAACTCTAGATATACAGAACTTTGTGTGTGAACCAATCAAGATTGTAGCGCGTAACTTTTAGGATGAATTAGAACTTAGAACGTCATATAAAGTGTAGTGTGACGCAAGATGATGTGGAAATAGGCAAAAAATGGAGGTGAGATTTCTGACGTAAATCTAAGCCCATGTTTTATTTAGTGGAATTCATAACTAGACTTCAATTGAGGTATGTTGAAACCAAAAGCATTAACCGAAGTACTTGGACAAGTCAATACACCAAATACGAGAAGCGGTGCTCTTTTACTGAATCGTGAAGGTCATTCGTTTTCCTCTTTTTGTTGAGATAATGTAAGTGACAAGTATTCTTTTCAAGTATCATATAATTAAAGTAATAGAATAGTAGAGCATCATGAAATAAGAACGAAGTTATAAATTAAGCAAGTGGAATTGTGTTGGTACACTTGTCAGTTTATTTTTCCATCTGCATCTGATTATATCTTGTGTTAAAAGTTCAGCTGCTCATTTCGCTAACTAAAAATAATCAAGATTAGTTGTACTCATGACAAAACAATCCGAATCTTGATATAATAGCATCGTATCAAAGCAGTGATACAACAATATATGGTCTTTTTATGGGTAGTTTTTGGACAAGGATTAAATGTTATCACTATTTTTTAATATTTCCAATTAATGTTAATTTATGTTGTTTTTTTCATAGGTTTGCTGCTCGCTTACAGTGGCTATGATAGTGTTGGAGGAAATGATGCAAATGCAACAGTATCTGCTGCACTGATTTCCAATATTTGGGAAACTTTCGAGAGACAAGGCAAAAACTTTTCTTAATAACGGGATTCGTTTTTGATCAAAACGAGACAATAAAAATAAACTGATTATTTCTATAGTAACCGTTCTTGTTATCTTACTAAATTACTTCAAAATAGTACATTTTACTTACTTTATACGGCTCAATTTTGTTGGCGAATTTCTGAAATTTTATTTTATATTTTTGTTCTTGTTGTTCGGTAATCTTAAATTTTCTTCATTCACAGCAAGTGGTTTGAAAGCAACATTTTCCAGAGAAATGGTGGGATGCCATAATATCAAAGCTAGAGAGCTGTTTCACCTATTATGGAACTGTTTTTAGGAGTTCAGGAAAATTTGACGGAGATGTTAGTGGAATGCGAAAATGGAGTAATTGCCGTGACACGTGTAGCCAATATGTTGTTAGCAATAAAAGCAGGGAATGAAATGCAACTTGGTCTTCTTCGGGCAAAACTTCGTGCACTTGCCGATTATCTTTATACACCACTAACTGTTGTTTCTTCCAAAGATTAACATTATCGTTTCATGCTTTAAAGCTAAAGTTTTCAAAATTTTAAATACTATTCGAGAATGGTTTTGAACTAAGGATATGCTTTCTTTTTTAATCTTTAATCAGAAACGATGGGCATTTCTAGAAAGAATATGAGATTCATTCATGACCAGAAGTCTTCATTTTCAACGTAATAAGAAATTTATAGGTTCTAATGTAATCGTTAATCCCGCATGTTTTTCTTAACGCTTTCAGTCCAGAATTTGTTTTGTTTATCAATTTAAACATAAAATATGTGAATAATAAAGCTACGAAATAATTTTTTTGAAGAAATTTAAATTGCAAAGTATTTTGGCTACATGGTTACATATATTTTGAAAATACTGAAGGCCCAGTGATTTTTTTATTAAGTCTTTGATTTCGGTGCAGTGAAGTTTACTAGTTACACTTTCATTACTTTCATTACTTTCATTACTCCGTACTTGATAGTTGAATAAATATATTTAAACTTTGCTTTTATTCTTACTGAAAAAAGGAATTTCTTGGTTAATTTTTGTGCATTAAAACTTTTTTACTATGAAATTTTCACTCTTTGGTGACTTTTATCAGCCTATTCTATTAGCCTAGGATATATATGTGTCAGTTTTATTAGCTTATAATATGATATTTGATGAAATTGCAAAAAAGTAAGGAGAAGTGCTGATGAATTAGGCCAAGGATTTTGAGTTGTAGCGACATTTTTAGGAATATGGTATGAGTCACCGGATAGTGCAAGACTATATGCAGATAATTCTCTCTAGAGAGAGTTCAAAAATTTGTGGAAAGAATATAAGTCTTATGAATCGCTCAATCATGAGCAACTGCACTTATATTTGTGCTAAAGAGTAATTATGCATTTGATTTCGAATCAAATGTGCAGTAAGTTGATTGGGAATGTTTTTTCTCTCTGGCAGTTGTTTGAACCACAACAATAGTTATAATCCTATTCTAAGTCCGTTTGTCATCATTCGGCAAATTGATTTTAGGGATGTTCGAAAGATAGGAAATATCAGGACATAAGTTGCTTTGTCTCGATATTGTGAAGTTTATACGTTTTGGTGGGGTAGGGAAGGAGAGGACGTTATCTGCCATCTCACTTCGGTATTGCAAGGAAAGAAATATTTAGTGGTGATATTAATATATTAGAAAATATATTAATATTATCGAGATAAAAGCAAAAATATTCATCTCTTTGAAGAAGTATTCATTATATATAGATAAAGATAGGTAGATTAGGTAGATAGATCTACTCATCTAACAGGCTATCATTTACGCATACAAAAATAATAGCTAGAAAAATTTAAGTTTATGCAGGCTTAGAGTGATTATGAAAGTCATTTTCGAGAATTAATGCTTATTCAAAAAAAGCTTTCAACAATTACGATAGTAAGGAAAGCATTTAATTCAATAATTTTTTTCGTCGTTTTACGCAGAAAACTTGAACAGTGTTTGTAGTCACATGTTCATTCTTTCTGTTAAAATATATTAATTTGTAGTCTGGTTAAGTGGTAAATAATCTAACTATAACGAAATGAAAATTGTTAATAATGGGCTTCTTTAAAAGATATAAATTTGATTTTCAAATCATCGCCTACTGCTATTATTAAAGTGAGATTTTTGTGATAAAAAAATAACAAATTGAATACCTCGTCAAAAAGTCATCATTCTTATTAATATTCATTCTTTCTGTCTTTATATTATTAATATATTTTTATTAGGAAAATTTCATCGAATTTCATCCAAGCATAAATTCCATAATTCAAAATGCAGTCAAGGATTTACAATGATGCGAAAAGAATTATGCAAAAAAAAAAAAACCAAAACTTTGATGTCTTTTGAAAAGGAGATGTGGTCGTATTTAAAAGAATGGAAACATTTTCATTTGTGAATATTAAATCCGTTGGATAAAATATTTAGAGAAACGAAAACCCAACACAATATTACTATTAACATAAAAACATTTGCCGCCACTTAACTTCACTAATTAATGTATATTGAAAAGTAATCCTTCTTGTTATAAAGTGATTAATATAAGAAATTGAAGCTGAGATGTTACTGCAGGGATCAACTCCTATATCATGATGCTATATCATTCATTCGTTGAGATTGTGGAATTGAAATAAAAAAAGTATGTGATAGCAATGAAACGATTTAGAGATAATCGTTTTATTTAATTTTTATTTAGTTTAATGCCAGTTTATTTTGTTATTATTGATGAGGAAGTAATTCAATATTCATTAGCAGCAAGGTTTCATCACAGAACATTTATCCTAATGAGAGGTAAATAATTTTGACAATGATCAGTATGTATCGGACAAGTTTGATTAATAAAAAATTAAAGGATTATAAACAATCGAAAGAAAGAAAAATTAAGCAATAAATGTATCACAGAGATCAGTCAGGATGCTTGTTGAAGAAAGGTGTTAATTAAGTTGTCGATGCTTGGATCTTATCTAGTATTCATGAGTTTCTTCTCCTTTAAAAATTTGTCGAATTCCCTTCAAGGAAAATAAGATTTTTTTAGAGTAAAGAGCAAGTCGAATAAGAACTTTATTGAGGAGGTCCACCGCCAGCACCTTGCTTCATTCGTGCCTGCGCTTCCTTGATGTAAGGTTCGAGGATTCCCATGTGATAAGCAACACCAAGACCAATTAAAATGAGCAGAAATAAAATTACAGCTGCCCCCATGTCTTTCTCGATATGTCCTGTGACTAAAGCAGTCTTTTGGGATTTATGCGATTTAAACACTCAAACGAATAGAGTGACGCTGAGGACTGTTTTTTTCTGCTCACAGATTTTATGTCACTTCACTTCGAAAGATCAATCTTTGGTGGAGAAAAGATTTGTTCGACTTATTCAAATACCTTCTTGTTAATAAATAAATCAAAATGATTTGTTGCGATTACGTATACTCTTTTTATAGACAAATGATTAATAAGTATTTAATTTGCATAGTTTAGTTGTTTATTTATACATTTTATGTGAAAATATTACAGATTCTTGCTAATTTATTCAAATTTTACTTATAAAAAATAAGTGTAGAAAAATTTTTCCACAACATTCAAGCATATGGCAAAAATTTAACATTAATTTTTTTAATTATAAGATTGTTAAACAAATTTCTGGAAAAGACGAACGTGCAAAGAAAGTGATGAGATTTATACCGATGATTTAACATCATTATCATCTGCGTTCATTCGTAACTTATCAAATAGAAATATGCTATTTGCTGCAGATGATATTTCAAAAATTCAAAAAAAAAAAATTATTATGCGAAGAAATCACTCGTTACTTTATGATATCTGGTTACTTTATATTTCTTTATTCAGGTTGGATGTTCCGTCATACTAGATCTACTCTTCAGTATGATACAAAAACTGACTTTAGCTTATTGACAAACTTGAGAATTAGAAAATTGTTACCATTTACAAAGATTTGTTGTCCTATACCGCACGTTAGCATAGAATAATATGCTAATTTTTAGAGGATTATCGAATACAATCATGCCAGATTCCTGATATTGAAAATTAAGGATTTAAAATCTAATGGAGATTTCTGTTTCATTGTATACGAAACTAACAGATGTATAAAAATTTATTAAACACCTCATACTTGTATCATCCACGACAGTCTTTGCAGTTTCTTGAGATCTTTTAATAAAAATAATGCTAAATTAATAATCATCACTTTTCCCGATAAATCTGAAAAACAAGAAAACAGGAATTTATTGTTACAGTTCATAATGGAGAGATATACAGCAATAAGCACCCATTCGTTTTCTGATTTTATCAATTTTGATAAATAATGAAACGGACAGGTGAAGGATAGAAATATAGAAAAACTGCTTAAAAATATCTTTTTATAATTGATTGAAACTGGCTTATTTATAGTGACCTATATTTAATTATAAGCAAAAATCATCTCAGCAAATCATTCATTCATTTTTTATTAACATAAAAAATTAGTTATTCGGAAAAGAAAGGCAATTTTCCTTTCCTAAATTTTTATAATTCAATTTTTAAATATTCCTTCCTGTGTTTGAAAATAAAACAATATTACCGTTAACAGCTAATAATGAAGCCCAAGCTCGCGAATTTTATTTACGATGATATCACAACCATGCTATAACAAAGACAGTTATCTTAAACGATACGTTATTCTAAGCAATCCTAACGATCTACACTCTCATAGATAATAACTAGTGAACCGAGATTCCAAAAGCAGAGAGTAAAATAACTTCAAAATTATAGAAGTGAAAGATTCGCGTACACGTGAACTACATGAAAGGATTTGTAACGATAAAACTATGCAGACAAATTAAGTTCAATATGATGACATCGAAATTCCCAGAATGACAGAATTGGAAGATTTCATTGATGGATTAGAAAATTTTATATCCCATCAGGAATCATTGAAAAACCAAAATATGCAGAAGCAGTGCCGCAAATTCTTATTTTAAATGATTTAAAATCATCATAGAATTTAACAAAGGAAAATAAGAAGCCTTTCCCGAGAAATCATTTCCTTTATTATATAGTCTCATAGATAATGAAATATAAATGAAGGAAATGAACATTACATGAGACTATATCTATGAACCGAAAAGTACGCTTCTTGATAAAGTAAATGTGTAATTCGCTGCATCATTTTTTAATTATGGCGAAGATCAACCTGAAGGTAATTCCTATTTCTTCTTAATAAGGATTTAGACCTCGACTGATAGCATTCCCCGTATCTTTTTTTCATTTGTCTATTTTTGTTTTCATAGCACCGATTGCTTGATTATCAATGTGCATATGAACACACTTTTAATGTAAAAGAAATTCTTCAACTAAAGAATTTTTCAAATGCATCTGCCAAGCATTTACAATTACATTTTGAAAAAAAAATTAGAATATCACAAACAGGAGAAGGAACGGAAATAATATACAATTTGAAGATATATAATTATAAAATATTTTCTAAAAATTAAATTCCTGCAAATAAAGAAATCTAAGCAACGAAGATTAAAAAATAGTTTCTTCCATGTTATTACTATACAAAGATATGAATCTTAAATAAAACTCTTTTTCTAAACAATCAAGATTGAGAAAGAGAAGAGAAAATACGATTCCAAGTTAAAATAAAATTTCCGGATGTAATGAAAGAAAAAATGCTTCTCGAATATTCTTTACTTTCCTCTTCTTTTCCAGTAATAAATAATAATTGTCCCTGAAAACTAAACTCATTTACATTAACTAATTTTCACGGTATTACTGGCCGAAACAATATCCGATAAAGCCCATCTGCGATTTCATCAAAGTTCATAATCGTTTTCATTAAAAATATGAATAACAGAAGATCAGAACTGAACGGCAGATGAGATCTACTACTAAGTCAAGAGGAATTTGATAGAAATTAAGAATTCAACATCAAAACAGCGCCATGATAGTTCTCATTGATTTCATCAAAAATCTGAATTTGGAAATTTTTACCCCTACATAAATTCACTTCCTTCTTCACATGAATTCAAAAACATGGGATCTACAGTAATCTTATGCTTTTTAAAGTTTAGAAGTTTAATAAAGCCATTGCAATATTCCCATAATAAAAAGTTATTCTTTTTCAAATCTGAAAGAAAAAACAGTTCAAAATTTAATATGCTGGAATATGAACAACGAAAGATCCTGTATAAATGATAATTAGAATAAGTTTGCAAGCAGCAAAAGGATGAAGAATATCAATTATCATTTCTACACAGAAAATAGAAATAAAAGAAATAAACGCCTTTCAGGCTCACCGTATTTATATATGCTAGCACAAACATAAAAAATTGATGTTCAATTGCTACAAATATTTCCGGTGTTTAATTTCTTGTTTCTGAATCAAAAACTTAAGATATACGGTAGCAAACGAATATTTCGATATAAATGCTTCGCCACTTTTGCTTTTTTTTAACCGGACTAAAATTAGACACATATTTATAATTTCAAACGAATTAAAAAGAAAACGAGAAAGCAGGTGAAAAGATTAAAATCGAAAAGCAAAAATAATTCAGAACAATATTTATTTACTTTATTTTTCAGCAAAAAGCAAAATAATATACTGACATTTTAACATTAATTTCATCCAAATAAGACAAAATTTTGCCTCTTTCAAGTATCGACTCCAGCATCATTTGCTTCCGCCTTCGTAATTACTTCTTCAAATATTGCCGTCATACTTTCCAGTTCTTTTTGCTACAAATAAAGTTATAAATCTATGTAAAAAAGTAAAAGAAAAACAAGGTAATAAACACCTTATATTTATACTTAAAAGAATAAGGTTTACCTTTGCGATTAAAAGAATAAAAGGAATAAATATCAGATAGATGTATTCCAAATCAAATGAATTTACAATAAGATAGTCCTGAATCACAAATATTAATTCAACGAATGAATGATTTGAATTATTTAGTTTATCTAAAGACGATTTGACAAACTAACATTGACATCCATCTGAGATAAAAAACCTCCAACTCTAGTCAATAAGAGATACTATTCTAAATATAAAATCATGTTGAGATGAAAAGAAACTACATTAAGAATGAATTAAACATTTTGCACCTCACTTTTAGATTCTTTTGTTGGTTACAGTCTTCGATCATTAAGATACTGAAACTTTAATCGCAAAGGTAAAAGACAATGTGTAGTACTATTAGTTTTTTTCTTTCACTTTTTCTTTTTCTTGCCACTCAATTCCTTCATTACGTTTGCAAGAAAAATAAGAATTTTTAAATCAGAGTGAAAAAATGAAAAGGATTGAAATCTAGATCCGATATTTTTACTGGCTTCTGTAGACGATGCATTTCGCGATACTCTATTATAATAAAGATCGCGCAAATTATTTCATCCATTCAAAATTTCGTTTCCAATTCAAAAATTCTTTTCTCACTTATTATACAATTATTCTCTCGTTTATCATTCCATTTCTTCAACTTTCATATTTGCTTTTCCTCATAAATTTCTAGCTCTGATTTCTAATTTTTTTGCGCTGCAATAGCGATGATTTGGCAAATTAATTAAAACAAAATACGAAAAACTTGAAAAGCAATGACATGATCAAAGAATTTTAGATGAAGCATAATAGATAAATTAAATTATATGAACAAGCTAGCAGTTTTAAATCATGTAAATCAAATAACTGAAAGAATAAAGGGAATCAGAATTGCAAAGCACAATTTCAAATTCTTCATTAGACTAGAAAATTTTCGTAATCATATAATCTAAAAACTACGTTAATATCCTATCCCTGATCAAAGATGGGACAAAATCCGATCATTATGACATGCTGCTCGAATAAATTTAATACAGAAATAAATTTGTATCGGTTTAAAGCAACCACTGAATCTACACTTATCATATGCAAATTGGGCCAATTCATATTTATAAATATGATTTGATTCAAAAGTAAATCTCTCTTACCATCCTATTAAATGCAAATGTATCGTAACTTACTCTAGCTTCCAGACTCATAGTTAAACTGTTGATCTTTGATTCCTGGTGCTTCACTTTCAAACGCAAACCAAGTGTGTCCGCTTCATGCTGCTTTATCAGCCGATCTATTTCGTTATTTGCTCTGCAAAATTATCCATTAGCAACAATCGATATATAGATTTCATTTATAATAACTGCGAAATAATTTACAACATAATACACAAATACATTTCTTCCAAAAATAAAGTGACTACAGGAATCTACTGTTGATGAAGCCCGAAAGAGCCTGGCATATGTTTTTAAAAACATTTAAGAAAGACAGTAGTCATTCAATTATTTCTTCCAATCCATTTTTGCTCAGCATATAAAATCAAGTAACTCTATATTAACACGACAAGTAAAAATAGTTAAGTTTTTAAAATGCTTTAGTTACCTAAGTCAGTGCATTACTAACAATTAAGATTATTTAATTTAAAAATAAAATTTTAATTAATTCCAATGTTCAACATGGAGAAATGGAATAAAATCAATATATATTTTATTTATGAATAGTTAATTGACACACAGATCAAGCTGTTCTTCAGCATTTCGGCGAAGCATTTCAAATTTCTCAGCAAGAACAGAGTATCTCCTTGCCACTTCTTCAGATGCGCTTTTGACACTTTCTTCATTCTAAAAACAAAAGTTTTTAGTACTCAAAATAAAACATTCAGTCCACACATCTTCAATGATTCGATGGGAAGAAATAATCGTGAATTACGATTATTAGAAAATCTCCTGAAAGCAACTCACAATGCAATTATAAATTCGTCAATTAAACTTACTGGCCAACTAATATGAATGTTAGAGGATCGAGTAAATTTTTAACAACAGACGAGTTTGATTAAATTTTTAGAATTACGTTACACTGTTTCATTACTATACAGCCGAAATAATTACAAAACTCAGTGAAATATTTGGAAAATGAGAAAATTTCATTAATTATGCTTTTCACACAAGGACTAGGTGATATCGATGGTGATATAAATTATAAATAGGCAAAAATAAAAAGAAAACACACTCGTTTAATTTCAACACTTGTTTGTCGTAATTTTTCATAACGTCTGAAGAGTTCACTGTAACTTGTTTCCAATGAATTTACTTCCTCTGCTAACTGATCTCGCTCTTTAAGTAATTGAGTAACATCATCCGGTGACCAATTTCTTTCCGGTCCTGGTCGTCCCACCGATTTTGATTCACCTAAGCTATTTTTTTCTGCAATTTTAATATTTCAAGATTCATTTTTTGTTGAGTAAAACAGCTATGAATTAAGTTCATTATTTTTTCAGAGAATTGATAAATTAATATTGGTTCATTTCTTAAATTTCAACCTAAACTATTTACCATTGAAACTACATTTTTCCATAACCGCGATGAAAAATTAAAATAACGTGAAAATGCATACCAAACGTCATTTTCTTATGACTTTAACTATCAAAAATAAATTAAAAGTTTTTACCATCAGAATTTTTCTTCTTTAGTTCTTCTACAAATTCTTGAACTAATTTTTCGTACTCAGCCATAGCTAATAATCGTTCGGCAGCTTTCTGCTCCAGTGGTTCATTACGCCTCTGCTCATATGTAAGCAGCTGAGTTAACTAAAAAGCGTATTATATACCAATTTCTTCAAAAGTGAAAAATCTTTAAAGTAATCGTAAGAAATCTGGTAAAGGATGACATTTGTTTGTCAATTAATTAACAATTAAAATGGCAATTGTTAACATTCACAAGTTTTACTAAAAAATATACAATTTAAAACTGACTATTATTCAAAAAGCTACGCTCTCAGACTATACTGGTCCATTATGACCTTCGTAAAATAAA
The DNA here is from genome assembly GCA_024305405.1 of Dirofilaria immitis. NCBI lineage: Eukaryota > Metazoa > Nematoda > Chromadorea > Rhabditida > Onchocercidae > Dirofilaria > Dirofilaria immitis. Next base: position 479,192 of record JAKNDB010000014.1, read on the forward strand.
ATCCACCTAAAGATTCCTTACATGAAATCGCCCATGTACAACCTTCATGTAACATTGTCTAAATCGCCTAATAAAATCCTCTAACCTTTTCATTTTTAGCACTCCATTCTTTTTCTCTTGCAGCAACAATTGCTTGCACACGTCGTACAAGTTCGGTAGCAGGATCATCTGAGTTCATCTGCAATCAATTCTTCCTTGGTATCACTTAAGTTGCTAAATGGGAAAGAGTTAGGAGTAGAGGTTACGCAAATGAAGTGAAATGTATTCTTATAGGAATTAACTACTAGCATAAGTCTATCTTCAGGCAAAAAGTTTGTATACAAGACCCATTCTTCAACTCTAATCTTAAATGATTATGATTTTCTTAATATAAAAATTGTTGATAACAGTGATTGTATAGTATCTATATCAATAGAAATTGTTGACTATAAAATGATGAAGTTTAAGTGATAGCACGTAATGGAAATGAATCTATGAAATTAATAATCAAAGAAAATTCTTTACTGGTTGGGGGTAACGCTTGTTGCTCCGCAAACTGTTTTTTTTCTTTTGATATTTAAATTGGTATAGATTCAATTATTTACCCATATGTTTTTTTGGTCCTGGAGTAAAAGTAGGTTCTGGTGTTAGAATTGGTCCATTTACTAAGTGCGAATGTACAACAGTTGGTGATAATGCAATTGTGGGAGAAAACTGTTACCATGAAGAGAAAGCTATAGATTTGAACCACTAAACTATATATAGTTCAAATAACTTTCTCTATTAAAGTGATTCTACAATAATAAACATTTTTAAAAGGGATGCAGCCAAACTTAATTCTAAACATTACTGAAATTTAATCACAATAATTTAGAAAAAGAGATAACAGTCTTTATCTGTGCAATTGCGGAGAAATGTATAGTAATAGGGCTAAAAGTAAGCGCTTTCTTTTCTTAATAAAAAAGGCATTTTCAAATTTTGTGAGCAAAAACATTATTCAACGTGTGACAGAGAAAGAATGGTTATATTTTCTTCTAAAAAAATTAATGTTACTGTTATGAAAAAGTATAATTACCTGTTTCACTTCATTATATGCAGTCGTTATATCGAGACTTACTTGGCTTTGGACTGTGACAGTTCGCTGCCGTACACGCTGTAATGATTTTCGTTCTTCTCTAAAGAGCATAAAATCAGGTTTTCATTAATTCAGAAAAAAATTTTGCGAAATTGTTTATTTTTATATTAGAAATTATTTACCTTTGGGAGATTTCCGGATTATGAAGAGGATCCTGTAAGGCAGTTGCAGAATTAGAAATGAGAGCAGTACTTGTGTTAATAACTGGAACACAAGGAGTGATTTTGGTGGTACTACTGTTGGCTGGGTTACACCCGTCATTGCAGCTGTAGGTCGTTGTTGCTGCTGTACTGATCTTGATGATCCAAGTTGCTGAATTATTTGTGGTCGTGGTTCAATTGTCGACTGTTGGCCCAATACTTGAGGTGATGGTGGTGAAGCATAACTTGAAGTACTAGTTACAACTGGTGGAGGAAGCGGTTGCCCTACAAAAGTATTTGCCAGAAGTTAATATATTTCGACATCATCATTATAATTTATAATTTTATATAAGACTTTGCTAAAATTAAATTTATCAATCACAAAACTTTTTCCCCATATTATTGAATATAAGTAGCAGTGTTATCAATAGCGAATTGATTTTATGGTTCTATGATTAAAGTAGCTAGTGGAATCCACAAAGAAGCGAAAAAGGAATTGCACATTCTTGGAAACAAGATTAAATAAGTGGATATTCAAAAAATTTTCAGTTTTAAAGTTATAAGAGTTATTCAATGCTCTGTGGATCATAAATTACACTCAACATTTGATGAAATACTGCTATCATTTCTGAAAAATACTTAAGCTTCTTCAAATTACCTGCATGGAAAGGAAAGATCTTACCTGTATTAGCAGTCAGCATATTTGCAGTTACAGATTCTGACGTAGTTTTCGATAATGGTACAATAGCTGCTTCTGCTAACTGCTGAGTTCGTGTTTTTGATGGACGTGTAATTGTTCTTGAATCTATGCTGTAATAAAATATTAAAGTAAGGGATCACACCAAAGTCATATCATCCCCGAATTTTTCAAGAGAAAAGTTGTTAAGGAAATTTCTAATTTTTGTAAGTAATAAAATTCGATATTAGAAAATGGGAGAGAAAAAGTGTAAAAACAGACTGATTATTAGCAACATCAAAAATAAACAACAGAAAAGTAATTGACAATTATTTTGTCCATTTAATAAAACCATAATCATTCGCATAAAGGTCAGTCTTCAATTGCTTAACAAAAAGAAAAAAACTTAATAGTGATATAAACCCACTTATTCCTAAAATTTCATGAGTTTAATGGCAGAAAGAAATGTAACAATATAATTAATGAAGTGTATGCCTTCGCCATTAAATTCACAATGCTTGAGAAATATGCAGCGAAAGTAGAACAGTTTGAGAAAATGTCAATTCCTATCAGCCATGCGGTCAGAGACATCAATGAGTTCAAGAAAGGAGAATGAACTCAACATTGTAATTATCTACATCAAAAGAGTTCCATGAATTATGGCACACAGGATATGATCTGTAATATACTGCGGAACACATCTGATATTTAATCTGCAAATGTAACTTCCAAATCTTAATTCGAGAAAGAAATATTAAAATAATGATTAGGAACGACTGTCTAGATAATCAAGGAGTAAAGAAGCTACGCTGACTTACAAATCTGAATCACAAATTATAAAGAGCAACTTCTCATTTTCATACCGTTGGTCTTTTTCTAAAATAGAGACAGATAAAGCAAAAAGGAAGGCCTTGAAGACATCAGGACATAGTGTCGAATAGCATATGATAAATGCTGTCAAGCAAGATCTGTAATCACGATGAAATCTTCAAACACAATTTAGAAAATAGCTGTTTAGAAAATATCGTATGACCACTGCTCTCCATTAAATATTTAAAATGTTTTTATCATGGAATAAGCACAAGCGCTGAGACTTCGAACATAATAGAAACAATAATGGAAAAGTAGTCATGTACCAAAATGATCAGTCGATTTCTTTATTCAACTCAACTAATTGAATCGATGAAACAAAAATGTAGAATATGAATCTGACATAATCTAATACAAGATTGACTAGACAGCCTCTATAACAATCAAAACTATTCAATTTCTCTCTTCTTTCCAATCTTTATAATATTTATATTAATTCCGAAGAAATCAAAAAATTCTCAAAGAATAAATACACTGGAAAAGGTAGTATTATTACATCTATTCTGCTGATGATGCTGTTAAAATTCGAAATGTTCAATGCGTAATTTATGTGTCATTTCTGATTGCAATTCAGAATGAATATTTGCAATTTTAGGAGCATTTCACAAATGCCATAACTGACTAGATCTGAGAAATGATACATTCCAATATTCCGATGCTTAATTCCTTCTACATTTCCTATTTTTTCCTTTCTCTATGTTAAAGTATAAAAATAATAAGACGTTAACAAAATTCTTGAATGTAACATAGCGATTTAAAAGGTTTGTGGGTTCAAAAAGCACAAGAATCAAATCTCACATACCAAGGGAAGAGACGGACATAAGAAACAGACGGATTCGATAAAAACGTGCGAACCATGAAGTTCATAAAGAAATCCAGCAAATGTTATTTTTCAAAATTTCCGAAATCAATCATCTATCATATGCACTCTCTTTAAATGTAGAATTTAAAAATTAGTTCCTTTAATTAATTGAAATCTTCGTTCAGTGATAACAGCGGAAGAGTCATCATTCTTATTGTGTACGGTTAGTGTAATGAACGATAAAAACTACTATAATATAAACCTAGAATGTAGAATTTTAAAAAAATTAATTGGATTAGTCGAAATTTTCAGAAATTGGATCTCGAAATTTCATCATATTAATTTCGGATATTCTATTCTATTAAATTTATTTAACCTTTTAGAAAATATTTATTCGTCCTAACAACACAAATATGCCAAACTGTTCCAAAGAAAATGGAAAACACTTGTAAAAATAGAATGGTATATTGTAGGCTTATTTATTCATTTTGTCAATTGAAAACATTAAAGAAGGAATTATAGTTCAAACAGTATAGCTAGAGTTTTGAGGATGTCGAGGAGTGAATAAATATTGGATTAAAGAAATATATGGCACAGTATCTTCTGATGGCAAATTTCGTATATAAAAACAACAAAAAATATAAAAGGTGAATGATAACGACAAATTTTAGCTAAAAAAATCAATCAAATTTGATTTATATTATTATAAAAAACTGTTTGAATATAAATAGGAGAACGCCTTCATAATTCTTAACATCATATACAATTCAAAAAATTAATCATAACATCATCTATAATTCTAGTACCACTAATATTCCGTATTCTCAGCAAAATATTTGGAGTAATTGGTTTCGCTACAAATGATCCCTTCAATGTGAACAACATCATGGTATGTTGTCTGCTTATTTCCAAAGTTCAAATGAAAACACAAAATTGAAGCCAATTTTGTGCGCATATACGCATACAAGTAAAAAGAATATTCACATTTTCGTACAGACTCACGAATGCTAACGGACATTTCATTGTGCAGCTAATTCCTACGAACTGTGAAAATAAAAAATTCATAAATTAGTTTCATTAACTTTTTAGATTTCTCGAAAAAGAAGTGAAAATTTAAACCAACCTAGGTGCTGGTTTACGGGGTGTTTCAAATTGCGCTGTCGTTGGCCTTGGTTCACCGACTTTATGTAACGTCCCTTCGGCAGAATTCTGACTCTCATCGCGTGGCGGCATTGTAACCGGAAGATCCATAAATGCGCCCGATGATGCCTCCATATTTTCTAATTCTCCCACTTTATTTCTGATTTTCGACTTCATTCCAATTATTTCACTAGGCTGTTGCTCTTCTTTTGGAACTATCTCACCTAAGATAAATTGGACTTCTTCTAAGAATGAATTTGTTATTGGCACAAGAAAGCTTGGATTTTCCCTAAATCTAAACTTAAATCAACTAACTTTACTGATTTCTCTAATAAATCTTAACAAGGAATTGTTGAATAGTCAAGCAATTAATTCGCCAACTACACAAGCGAAAAAAATAAGCCTAGCAACTATAAAAGCGATAGGAAATATTTCCTATCCACTACTTTCTCCACAACAAGTTCCAAACATTCATAGATATCGATCATAATTTGTAACTAGTAATCAACTTATTAAGATGAAGTAGTTATTCTGAATGTTTGAAGCTCATTCTTAATCTTATATGGCCGATAACACCTAAACAAAAGTAATTCAGTCTTTTGTATAATTAATTCTCTCACTTTTCCTTTATTATTAAGCATTTAAATTTCATCAAAATTTTAAAATCTTTAAATCAATTTAACAATATTATCGAAAAACCATTCTCTTTTCATTCAATATTACCCTTAATATGTTCAAATCGCACCAATACCTCATGATCATTAATTATGAGGATTGAAGAAGCCTGATAACATCAGAAGGACATACTGAGATGGTATAGGATAAGTTTAAAACAAGTTTAAATTTCGAAGAAAAAAGGAGAATTGCCTAATAAAATGCATTGACCCAACTTTCATTCTTTTTTTCCCAAATGATTTCATAACAGAAACCGCAGCTGATACAGTCAGTGATTACATTTTTAGTTGCGTTCAGAGATAAGACAAATTGAATTTACATATAAATCGTAATACAAACTTTAAATAAACAAGTCACAAGTGACATAGTAACATATGCAGATTATGTCAATACGCTAATTCATATATATACGTGCATATATATAAGCGAGCATAGACGTAATTAGAGAGGGTTAATATTACTTAGAAATCGAATTTAATCCCCTTAGAAATAATTTTTATTTCTTATCTCTTATTCCATCCTATTTAATTGGCTGTACTACAGCAGAGTACTGTAACATGACTGAATACTGGAAAAAAATTATCACTATACAATAGAGTGACGAACTGAATAAATATACATCGGGAAGATGCTATGGCATGAAAAATGTTCTGTAATTAAAAAATGTTCGTGATAAAGACTAGTAATTATAGTATAAACTAATGGGAAAAATTATTATAATTATCTGATTTCTCCTGATATCATTAATACCCAGGTGCCACCAATGAGGGAATATGTTAGAACATTTAAATAAATCACAGCAAAAAGGAAAAAATAAAGAGAAAGGAAGAGAGAGGAATTCAAGAGGGAATTAATTTTATGCGAAAACCGTCCCAACAAAATTTATTCACAATCGAACACAATCGTAACACGATGAGATTTCACATAACATTACACGCAAACAAAGAAAGAGCATATCGAAGCCATCGATATTTCCTGTCTTCTCGCTCGTCATTACGAATTATATCATTATTCACTATAGTTACCAAAGCGTAATCATTTCAAACCATTTTTGCTATATCTGATTTTACGATGTATTAGAAACTTTTGCTTTTGTGTTTTTGCATTTTTGCATAATTAACAGTTTTCACTTCATGTTGAAGTGAAAACTGTTAATCATATATTGAAAAAACCAGAAATATATAAACCAACGACAAACATCTGAGTATAAATTTAACTATATGTACTAAAAGAAACTGAAAACATCGCGAAAAAAATCTACGTTCCTATCTCCTCTCTAGAAGTCTTCTCTACTTTCTCAAAACACTAGGATTACCTCTGGAAACAAAGAATAAGAGATAAAAATTTGGAACTAAGCAAGTAATTGGATAAAAAATTGCAAGTAATGATAATAAAAACAACATTGATGTAAAATTTTGTTAAAAATTTTTGAATTTTTGCAAATACTACTAAAATTACAAGTAACGATAATAAAAAAATAAAATGACTATAAGTCAGTTCAATCTTTTATCATCGTCAGCAGAAAAAACAACTGCTTTATTTTGCTACTAATATTTCTACATCTACTACACTTTCCTTATATCTCTTCTATCTTCCTACCATCTGAAAGTACATCAACCACTGCTCTCTTTCTGCTTATTTATTCAGATTACGAAAGATAATTGGTGATAACTGGAAATTAATAAAATAGAAAATTTTAGAGTAGTGCTGCCGAGTTATTTCAAGTATGCTAAATATCCAATCATACTCTCGAAATTTTACTTAAGAAGTGACGCGATACGAAGGATGCATATTTAGGATTCCATATAAAAGCAAGCAATAAGATGACAATGGAAAGATCTAATTTATTTAATTTTCACTTTTGATTAAGCTTTAAATATCATCTTACACTTTTAATAATTTTTCGTTTGCTAATAAATAGAAAATCCATGTATTGCTAAGTGAAAACATATACAACGGCTTGAGAAAACAGTATTCTTTTTGGTATGGGAATATTTCTTAATGATTCCTGAGAGAAAATCAAATTCTGGAGTAGCGAATTTTCTATCATTTTGAACACATAATAGAAGATTCATTTCAAAAATTCATAAGTATTCGCCTAAATTCGCCACGAACATTTTGTACGCATTTTAGATGAATGATATTTCAATATATTAAAAAGTATAAAACTAGCATAAAATTAAAAGCATTTTCACAATACTTGTCAAATAACTTGTGTTTCGGTAACTTTTCTGAAAAATTTTAAGTCCTTATTTTTATTATCTAGAAATTAGTAAAGTTTGTGAACGAATGTATCCTTTTTTCCTCAAATATCAGAATATTTTTCTGTCTAAAAATATCTATCATTATGTATATGCATAACTACATCAATGACTTTACACCATGAACAGATTTTTGTTTATTTGATAAATTTCTAGTTTTTCTTCTATAGAATCCTCCAAGTAACTGACTTTTATATCTATCGATAACTAGTACAACCAAATTCGGTTTCCGAAACTACTTTACATTTTTCAATAGAAAGAAGTTACGGTCCCATTCGTTCACAAACTTTACTCAGTTTGTCTCCTTTGAAAGATTTTCTGTAATTTTTCTCTCTTCTTTAAAATGTATTACTCTACGATTCACTACCAGAGAATTGAAAATAAAAGATGGAACTGAAAAATCCCTACCTCTCTTATCCTTTTCCATAACATCAAATCTCACAGTTTTTGGAGTTTCTGTTCTTGCTGCTGTGCCACCGGAAATGACCTGAAACATGAGCACAAATAACAGGTTTTGCGCAAGCCATAAGTCATGAAAATTAAATAAAAATTTGGAATCATTTTTGGAAATACAAAATACAAATATTGTTATTTATAATAATAAGTAATGATAATTGTAATTTACATGCTGTCACTGAAATATCAACCCTATTTATAATAGTTTTGATCTCTTCATTCTGATAATTGGAAGCAAATGATAGCAAGCATAAAATGTTAATTACAATTTATCATAACCTACCAACAACAACAATCCATCTCCCCGATAGCATTACTTACTATCACCAAGTTCGACTTCCTACTCCCTTAAATTCCCTTACAGTAGGCGAATGAACACAACAAAACCTCGTCTCACTGTAGTAACTAAATAATCTGAATTTTGTAGAGATATGACATCATTGGCAAGATTATGAATATAATGCGATAAGCCCTCAACCCTTTGCAGAAGTAAATAGAAATAAATAATCTTTGATTAGGCAGAACGATTTAATGAATTCTCAGCAGAGACTCTCTTGCTTATCAGTTAAATCATATAAATTTATTTGTTGCATAATTATTGCATTGCGTCCAAGCAAAATAAAAATTTCTTCGAATAATTAAAGTGAACAAATCGAATGTTCCCTATTGATCGATAGTTCTCTTTGGAGGGCTATACACATATATCTTTTGTATCCGAGCAAGAAAAAATTTTCCAATCTAATCATTTACGAAGTTTAAATGATAAACAGAAAATGCAAGGAGAAACGACCATTAGATTTGTAGATTTACAATTTCGCATAAATGAAAGGAAAATTCCACCTTTAATTATGAAGTAACTTAAATTTGACGTTTTGAAAAAATGTGTACAATTTGGCTTTCGTACTGTAATTATTTACACTCTCCTTTCTTCATTCTTTTTATCCTTATTTACTAACTAGTAATACGCGATATAATGTTACTTTTTGTAATATTTATTAATCTCTGCTTTCTTTTCATTTATTTTAACATTTTTTGATTCACAATCACTTGCCTTAATTATTCGAAAAAACACATTATTTATTTAAACATTTTTAAAGCAATTTGAATTTCTTCTAAGTTTAGTAAGTTTTCTCTAAACAGCGTATTTTGAACAAATTTAGAAAAAAACGAACCTCGCTGGTTGCATGAATTTCCATACTTCCATCCGAAGCATCCGCTGTCGTAGAGTTTTTATTTGGAACAGATGCCAGAACAGCTAATGATTCAGATACTATCGTACATGTTTGCGCTGGATTAGATTCTGAAACTTGAGGATCTGTCTGAACTGGAACTGATGACGAAGCTTGCTTCTCGCATGGTTCTGAAATATGTATGTAAAGGAATTGCTGTACTTGAACCTGTTGCGGAGCCTGTATGAAAGAATTGCTGTACTTGAACCTGCTGCGGAGCTTTCACTGGTGAAATCGGCAGTAATTACAGGTTGAGTAGTTACAAGAGAAATAATGGTGCTTGAAGCCAAGTTTTCAGTACTATTTTTTGAAACTGAAGCAACTTCTTGAATTATGCCCTGTACCGAGGATGGAGAAGCCTCCTTAATCTCTTCTTGAAACGCTGCTGTTTCTGCTACAATAATGGAAGTTGACATTTCGGTCATGTTTACTGATATTGCAGCTGCTGGTTTTAATTCAGTTTTCTGCAAGTAAATGTCATTGGTTTTAGCAGAGACAAACAACTTGAGCAGGACAAGGTTGAGTTGAAGTTTCATTTAACTCAGTCACGCGAAAAAATGGATCAGAAGCGATTCTAGTTGAAATTTTAGATGAAATTTCGTTAGGATAAGGTTTAAACGAAATTTCATAAAGAAAGGATTGAGAATTGATTTTAGAAATAAGAGAATTAGATGGAACATCTCTAATAGCAAGTTCATCGGAAATTATTGCATTTGATGCTTCTTTTGAATTCTCTTCATTACAAGCTTCGAGAACTGTATCGGATTCTGTAGAAATCTCTAATAGGTTTGCTTCATTCATGATTACCATTTCTTGAATTGGCATTCCCTGCAAAAACGATTTTTGCATAAATTTTCCATAAATTCTTAGTTTAAGTGAAAAGATTTCCATAAATTTAATTCATGGAAATTAGAAAGATATGACAAAAACCATCCTTTTATTCTGCAACATAAAGTGATAAAATGAGATGGTTAATAAAATTTTTGATAAATAATAAATAATTAATGAAATTATTTAAGAAGATTTATTAGATTTATAGCAATAGCGAAATGGATAAGCAAAACATAGCAGTGTATATGAATAATTTTTATTGCATGCTAAAATTAGTGAAAACAGTTCACATATTGTAATCTGTTAACATAAGTGGTATGACATATTAGCCTTAAAATATTCTATTTAATTTATTTTTGTTAACCTTTAGCAACTTTCAACTTCGAAAAAAGATATGGATTAGATTAAATTAAAATAAATGATAAAATAATGAATGTTTTTAATTTAAATCATGCATTACATTACTTATTGACACCATATCTATCATATCTATTCAACTGAAAAATTATGCATTTCTATGATATTCTTTCAAATTTATTGCTATCAGTATTTTTTTATCATTTAGTGATAAATGAAGTAAAATTTACACTTTCATCCGATAAATTAGCATTACTGGATTCATTTCCATCAACAGGTTTCGCCGACATGAATTTAAATTGTTTTTTCAGTTTTGCCGCTTGAATCGACTTTTCCGAAAGCTTCTCAACCATTTCTTCTTCATCTTTAGCAATAATCGTTAACAGTTAAGAAAGCACTGATATGACAATTTTTACATAATCATTATATGTACTCAATATTCACTAATGTTTTAAAAAGAGATCTAATATTGCTGTTAAAAATTACCGCGTGTGGAAGAACTGCCTGATATAGTATATGTTTCACTGGACGAATCTGAGTCTGGTGATGACATCGAATTCTAAATTCGTCGGATGAATCTGGGTCTGCAATAGCAACAACTGAAATTTGCAAAAATTGAAGAATATTAATTTACATAACAACGTCATTGATAGAAACTTGTCTACAGTGATAAACTGTATTGAAAAATGAAAGACAATCAAAAATCTATCCGAATAAAAATTAATCCCAATCGTAATTAGCAATTCTTCATTACAAACCCATAAATTTTGATTTCAATAAAACCAAATCTGATATATTTATATAGGAAACAATGAAAAAGCGTAGAAAAGAAGTTTAATTTTTTGGCGTCTCTTATTGTATTGTGATGCAGAAATGGTAACAGGTTGGTAATCTGCTATATGATTGATCAGAAGTTATGGAAATTCAGAATTATTTTCCTAATTGCTTTTGAAAAATTCAAATATCCTATCCTTTTTCATTTCATTTTTCTTGACTTTTTATATTATCTTTATCTCAAGTGTTCATTATTACAGAGTGAATCGAATAACCTATAACTGTCAGAAATGAAATCAAAAAGTACATTTACCTGCAAAAATTATGAATATTTGAAATAAAATTGAAAAATAAAATTTAATAACGAAATGAACAAGAAAATTCTAAATTAATCAGAACACAAAAGTTTACTGTTTATACGTCTTTGTAGGTTGTTGACCTTAAAATTAGACCTTGAATTAGGACAATCTTTCGTTGATTGCGTCTCGATAACAAAGTAGATACATTTTATCATTGAGATCTACTTTTTATGCAAATAATCAGCCAACATATAAGAAAATAATGCTCCAATGAAATGAAGATGTCTAATGGAGAATGGAAGATGCAGCCTGAAACAAAAGACTTAAATGCTTAATTTGAGATCATTTTTCATTATCACGATAGAGATTTTGATGATATATCATATTGCCCAGTCTTGAACACCTTACTGCCCTTTTTCTGACACTTTTTTTAATAAACTTTCAATTATTCCTTGACAATTTTGTCATAGAATCATACTTTCTAAATAAAAAAATTAGAAATTATCGCATAATTATAATTGCTATTGAAATTAAAATCGAAGAAAAATCATTTATATGATAAAACCATTCCTTACAGTGGTACTATAAATGATAAATTGAAACAAATTCATTTAAGTAATTTTATTTAATTGGCTTTATTGATTCAAGTTTTTAAAACAAAATCAAGAATAAATGGTAACAAATGGCTTTCAATCATCCTGTAGTTCTATGCAATAGTTATTACGAATGAAATATGTGAATATTAATTAGTTTATTGGATAATTATCAAAAATCAAAGACAGACGATCTTGGTTTGATGCTTCTCATAAAGGCTGTTAAATTATCTACATCATAGATGAAAGAATAAGATATTGATCTGTGATGTGTTGTAATTTTAACAAGAAATGAAGTAATGATACTGGAAACGAGATTATTTAAATATGACAGAATGCTATGACTTAAAATCATTAACTGGAACCAGTTCCAACTTATTTTTTCTCGTGGAAGAAAAAGATGAAAATATGAAATTTTTAGAGAGAAGGTATTCTCAATGTATCTGTTCATAAATGTAATATGTTAAATAAGAAAATATGGTTATGAAGTATGGTGGAGAAAAAAATAATGAAAAGTATATCGATAGGAAAATGGAAGTCAGAAGTCTTTTCTTTCGCTTCTACTACAATTATTAATTTTCATTTCGATCCTATATTGCTGTTGTTGTCAAGAAATCAGTGAAATTGTCAATGACATAAAAATAATAATAACGGCGTGCCAATTCATCAAATTAAACTATCATATGAATTATTCAACAGTAACATCAATTTCAATAGATCAATATTTAATTAGTTAAAATGAAGAAAGAAGAATAGTTCAAAAATGATCCATTTAATTCGTTTCAGATTGATTTTTCTTTTTCCTATAATTTCAATATTTTCCTGTTCTGTTATGCAAATCGAATGTTGGCGTGTCTAGCAAAATTAAAGCCTTTTTTCCTATTAGCTTAATATGACGTGCTTTGTTAAACATATTTCGTAGCATGATTGATTTGATGAAAATACAATCAGTCATATGTAGTGTTTTAATCAATTTTATGATAATACAAAACGCTTGTAATTGTCCTCTCTAGACATGTGCCAATGATTTATTATTCACTATCTCACGATAATCCTCAGTTCATTTCAAATTCATTTCCCTTTCGATATTTTTTTCGGATAAATCTATTGAGATTAACTTCTTCAAAACTTGTTCTTCTTATTTTCACCTTATGTCAACCACAAACAAGCAAACTTCACCATATTCTTTAATATTTTTAGTTAATTATCAGGACTAACCATTAAATTTCCAAAACGCTTTCATATTGAAATTTATGAAAGCAAGCCCAATAATTTTTCTGCTACTTAACGTTTCTTTTTTATTTATTGTTCTATAATTTGTACAGTGAAATAAATGATATTAATGAGTTAATAAATAGATATGAAATAATAACCTATGATGAGCTCAATCGCCTTATAGTCATTTGATTATAATATCGAATAAGCTTGGAAATTCGAATTTGAATTTCCAAGCTTATTACATCAATTAAAAATAAGATTTATACATTTCCTAAATAATCGATCATTCATCTTATTATATTGCTATCACTAATATTGTTAGTATTTTCAAATATCCGACATTCATTGTTTCATCAGTATCATTAGAATTAAAAACTATTTTAACTTTGGAATTTCATCAAACTTAAAGAATTCTAATGATTTAATGAAATTTTCCTTCATATCTTACTACATTGCTTAGCTATTGAATTGAAATAATTAATAATGAAAGAAAATTAAAATGAGAAAATCAAAATAGTTTCATTGTTCAATCACTTATTGAAAAGAATGGAAGCAATACGAACAGCTAGCCGAAGGATGGATTAGTTGAAGGAACAGTTAGCAGCTGCTATTGTGAATTTAATAGAGAAGAATGATTTGTGATTTGTAATCACACAAAAATCAGAGATAATCATTTTTCAAAGCGATCTACATTTGTTGTGGAATATGAAGCGCTTACCTTGACCTCAAGAAAGCATAGCACATAGAATATAGGTAATATTATAGATAATATCACTAGCTTCCGCAATATGCAAATGTTTCGGCTTGACCTTTCGAAATTTCCGTTTCTGAATCTATAAACGAAGATCTGATTAAAATAATTCTTCCCTTTTGCCCTAATTATTTTCTATTATTCTTAATTATCAATTTGGTCCTTAATTATTCCTACTTTTAATATAGCTTATTTCTGAAAATTAACAATATCAAACTTCATTGAAATTTGATAATACAGTAGCAGTAATTGTTCTTTTGTGCGGAAAAAAAACATTGAGTAAAGAAAAAGCATGAACGAATTTTTATTGAAGCTTTAAATATTGAAAATAGTGTTTTAAATCAAAGTTTGAATTCCAATTAAAATTAATATCTTCATTAATAAGCAAAAAAGAATGGAACTTTCCAATACTTTATTTTCTTTTTTTTTGAAAATTTATTCAATTTTACATTGTAACGATTGCATTATTTGATCACATATATTTAAAGTTTCAATAAAAATCCATTTATGAATGGAATAAAATTTTGATAAGTCTTTTTAATATGTTTATGAATCTTTTTCAAAACCTTATTTTTATCATAACCTGACTAAATTAGAAGATCTAAAACGAAAAGTTAAATTAAATAAGAAATACACAAAAGCGAAAATTATATCAATATTAGATATTCTATAAAATAATATCGACCGAAATGTCCCATAAAAAGAAATTTTAATGATTAGTCTATATGAAATATTAGATTGGAGGATTTGATCTGAGCGTTCGTTAGCTCTTCGATTTAAACAATTTAAACAAATCTGATTTTACTCAATTGTTTTCAAACAATCCAGCTCGATTCATCTAAATTCATTTTACAGGTCAATTCGCTTTCTTTCATTTCAACTAACCATTCCAAATCATTTCAGTTTAGCTCAATTAAATCTATGCTACACATACATTTCCACATCTACCAAGAAGTAGCAAATGAATAAACTATGGGAAAATGAAACATTCTCATGTAGTTTATTTATCGAGAACTTCGAACATCCTGCTATGTTTGCATAAAATTAAAGATATTATGATTTGCATAATAGAACATTGTAATCATTAGACTTAAAAATGAATTTTGCGAATTTTCAAGAACATTTGAATATATCGACCTGAACTGCAAATTGGAACCGACAGCTGATAAAATATGCTCGGCAATTTCCGAAGTCATTTAATTTTATAATCCTCCTAGCATCTTTTATCTTCTTGAAATCTCTAAAAAATCAATTCCCTTCCAACACTCGGTTTTACAAATCGTAACCATACAATTGTAAGATTACTACAAAATTTAAATTTTCGAGGCCACTAACCCAAACTTAAAATTCAGATTTTTAACATCAGGAAATTTTTGAATGCCCGTCTTTTAATCTAACCAAGAATTATCTCTGCGCATCGTCCTATTATTCCAATACTTCAGAGGAATTGAAACCAAAAAACCGTCAAAGCAAAATCCAAACCAATGGACTTTAATGTAGATCCCCAATTATTTAAATTAGATTGACTTTAATTTTTCCGACGACTTATTAATAACTTCAATATATCCTATCCCTACTTCTAATCTCCTTAGAACAGTCTCATACAAATGTAATTTTTATTGCATTCATTTTATCAAAAACACATTGAACAATACATTTTCCAAGTAAAATAATACAACATCTGCATTCATTTCCTAATTATTTTAAGAAGTGTATTAAAAAATAGCTAATATAGTAAAAGATATACAGTTGAAAGTTAACTTAGAGGCAACAAAGAAACAAAGTAAGGAAGAAATAATAGACAGGTAGTCCTATAAATAAGCGATAATGATCCGCCAAACAAATTAAAAATTTAGGAAATAGATAATCGATAATGAATTAGTAAGAAAATCAAAGGTAGTAAGAAAACTAAGAACAATATAAAAGCAAGGCAAAGTTACGTGAAACGGACATAGAAAACGAAATTTTGAAGAACATGAAGCAAGACATTTAAAAACCTATTAGATTCGTAATAATAATGATAACAAGAATTATGAATTATGAATTATATTATATTACATTTTTCATTACATGGAACTATGTTATTCATTATATATGATAAGTTTTACAACGATAAGGAAATAATTCAAAATTCCCTAAATTAAAGTAAAATATTTCAAACCTATTAATTTTTGAACTAAAATTGAAGAAATCACTTAAAAGTTCCAGGATAAATTGGTACAAAAATTATTAATATATTAGTTAAAATTATTAAATTATTTTTGGTATCAAAAAATTATTATGCCTATTTCGACAAATTATATTAAAATCTAATGAAACATTTCAGTAAATTTTTGGAATTTATGGATAAATCCTCGATTCCAAAATAATTCAACCTACCTAGCACAAATAACTGAATAACATCTGCACAGTAATAAAATAAATACAACTTATGGCTATCTTATTTCGAGACTTATTTCGAGCGCAAGTTTTAAAGCGCAGTTCACAATTCTGAATTTTGATGCTTGAGACCAAATATAGTAGATGCTTTTCACAAACCATTTCCGCAATAGCTAAACTACTTGTAGCACCCGGACTAGGCGCATTTCGTACATGCAATACATACTGGCTCAATTCTCCTTGACCACAATCGAAAACAAAATCATCAACCAAATTACCATTGAGTCAACGGCTTGAGCGCGAACGCCAGCTGGACCACTGCAAAATAATAGAACATAATGAATCGTTATTGTTTATAAAAGATGATGAAACGCAATATAATATGATATATTATTAATGATAGTTATATGAATACTAATTGATATTGCCATAAGAAAGTTATTCTTACGATCATTCAACAGAAACTGATCTCATAAAAAATGAGTAGTATAGTAGTGAAATAAGTTAAATATAGAATTATTCCTTGATTGCTGATATATTGTAACTTAAAAAGGCCAAATAGTTGCTAAGATACAGATAAAAATGCTAAGTACCAGCAAGACTTATTTCCTGAAACTTTTATACTAATTAATTTTAAATATATTAAGCTTTCAAAAGTGATAATTTAAAAATAAGGCCGGGAAAAATATACCGCGAGACATCCGATATCTTCAAATCAGGCATGAATCTCTGTAATTGTTTCACCTGTGCTCTAATCCAAACTCCACGATATAATTCTTTCACTCCATGGTCAAAAAACTTGATAATGAGTTTTCTCGTACCTCTATAAACATAATTTAGAGTTACTTGTACATAACTAAATGTTTCATAAATGTTAGAACTTCTGATATCAAATGAAAGTGCTGATCCAATCACCTGTAAGCTAAGGTGTCATATAGATCAAACAGTGAAATTTGGAGATATTTGTATCCTCTCTTTTGTATGCTAAAACTGCATTCGGTCCCAACCAAACATCTAAAAACATTTTTCATCATAATATCTCTTTTATCCTAATCACAAGTGAATTGGAAACATGTTTGAACAGCTGAAAAACACGCTATTCACTAAGAGATTAATTCTCATGTATGATATTAAATATTTAAACAGTTTTGGAATTTGAGAAAATAAAAAGCCGGATTCTCCATCAAAATACCGATTTTTTAAAATAAATTTTTTTCAATACTTAGAGATTAACAAATTTATAGAGTAAAGACAGAAATAATGAACAAATTAAAATGATAAATTTAAGAATAGAACACAGATAATTTAATATTAGACCTCCATTCATACGTGGCGTAAAATGGACACCAAGAAACGGGAGACGTGGATCAGGCACCTGAAATTTTGTAACTAACTGGAAGTTGTTAACAATCACTTGGACCACAAAAATTTTTACTTCATAGTTGGAAAAATCGGTTAAACATGTAGCAAGTCTGAATCAACAATGAGTAAAACGATCAAAATATGATACACTAAAAAAATCAATGTCACTGTCATTATTTTGACATAGTTAATGTTCTAGGCTAAATAAAGGATATGACCATATGATTCTACTGATCAAATGAAGTGCAATTATGAAAAGAAAACTTACGGGGTAAACATTTGTTGTTACAAGTTTCTTTTTTGTTTCTGAAGTTAGCAAAAGATATTCACCACGGAAAGGAATAATTTTTGGATCTGATATACTACCCGAAAGTTTTGCAATATGGTCTGATTGCAATCCACAACATGTTATCACGTATTTACATCGAATTTTTGACTGCAATTTACCTGTGCGTAAACAAATAAAAATAAGAATCTACCAATACAATAAGCCAAATTTTACAAAACATAAACATGACTTCGTTCAATTTTGGCTCATTTCGTTATACAGAAGTAAAAGATGACATAACATGAATATTTAACAGCGTGTAATACGGATAAAGTAATTGCGAAAAATCCAGTAACATTAGAAATATTATAAAGCTGACTACTTCTGAAAACATTTCACACTTTAGTTTGCTGCATTATATTGCAAAGTACAACAGACAGACAATTAAGCATGGAAAAGGGAAGAAGGAGGAGAAATGAACAAGAATTACCAAAGAAGGTTCTGATTCAATAACAATAGGATAATTATTCGCGATGTTCTCCTTCTTCGATTCACCAACAAATAATAACGTTTTCAGAGGATATTTCGTATAAACAATACCACCACGATTTTCAAAATCTTGTGCATACGATTTTGTAACCAATTCCCAATCAATAATACCTGTATATGGAGACCAGAGCGCTTTCAGACCCTGAGCTAGTAATAAATTGTTTTTGGAAAAGATAAATTTACCACTTATCGACAAGATTCTACTGTATTTAATAATTTTTAAACTTAAAAAAGGATCATTAAATTTGTGCAATTATCAGCGCAGAATATTCCGAAGCAAAAACAAGACTGCAAAAGCAAGACAACGAACTAGTGGTATAACGGCTTATTGAAGTTGATGATGATAACTTTTAACAAATAAAATGCTTATTGAGATTTAAAAATCGAAAAACAATTAGGATAATAATAATAGAATTTCATGGGTTTCAAAAAGGATGTTGTGAGGAGATGCATTTCATCATAATAAAATATGGAAGGAAAATGAAGGACATTGTCATGTCTGCTTTTTATAAAAACCATATAAAAATCATGCGTTTTATCTGTGACAGTAAAATATTAAAAATATCGTAAATTACCTTGCAAAAGGTGCATAATTTTAATTTCGCTGCCATCAATTATTTTTATTGATTTACATCCATTTTTTGAGCTCGTTCAAACAAATTCTAAAAGGATATTTATTAAGTATAAAAGATTTGATTTTTCCATGTTCACTAGAAAAATAAAATATATGAGTTTAAAGTATATAAGCAAAAAATCATTAAAAGACAGGAACATAGCTAGCTAACTTTATCAGTAACACTTACTCTCGCTAAACTGAAAGTGGCAATTCTAAAAGAATACGTCTTCTTTTGTTAATATATTCTACATTTTAGCTCATTTTTTACTATGTCAACGAAGTAGAATAAACAGTATGATCGAACAAAGAAGTAAACAAAAATTATATATAAACAAAATTAAAATTAGTATTCATTCAATGTAATTAATGAATGATGTTTCCTTACTCGAAGTTCAACGAAATAAATGAGTAATCCTAATGTCGCTTTACAAGTCTTTATTTACTTGGAATTCCTATTAAAATGACTTACTCTTTTCAGATCAAAATTAAGCATTCATTCAAAAATTAAACAAACATTAAAAAACTATGAAATTATTAAAAAAACTTTACTTCCAGACGCGGTACTTCGACTGATTCTACCGCAACAATTAACTTTCCAATTTTTTTATAGGGCACTTTATGTTTGTCGCAATATGTGTATGCCAAATCAATACCTGTACTTAATGTCAGAATTTCTGAGACTCTTGAAATTTGATTAAAATTTTAGCAAATTATACAAATTCGACCTATAAGCAGTAAAAATAGTGATAAAAAAATAGAAATTTTGAACTTGTGTGCATCTTTATGAAATATTTATGCACAAGGATATTTTTCGTATTATTTAAAAAGTAAATTCGCATAGTTTGCAGAAATCTCGACTAAATTTCAGCCTAAATTACCGTTGGAACACTATAATCCGAAATATATATATGCAAAAATTTGATTCAGATTCCAAACCTTTCGTATGTAAGTACTAATTCATGTGGGAGGGAAAGAATCTTACCACGAACACAAAGTTTTGCTTTGATGCTACCCGGTGCATAATAAATTCCAGCATGAAGAACACCGCTATTGTGACCGCTTTGATGAAACGCTGGAAATAATTATCAAAAATTTATATTAATTATATTTTACTTGCAGCAAATTATTACCAACAAAGAAAGTAAATTTACTACTATATTATCAAGACGATTTTCATACATTCTTAATCTCATCTCAATTTGATATTTTCAGCTATTAATACCGTCATTTAACTGTCTATTTCGTTGCTGCTATTTTAAAATTTGGTTACTATTTTTGTTTATAAAGTTCCAGTAATTATTTATTACATGTGAATTTCTTGCGAATAATATCAATGATAGGGACGATTTGTTTAAATCATGAAATTAAATTTTTGATCCAAAATTTCGTATTAGATGTTGTCCACATTTTTCACCATTTTCAACAATCTCTTTCTAGCTAACTGTCTGTGAAATTAAACATCATTCTTTGAATAACAGGAAATGAAACTTTTTCCAGCAATTGGCATTTAGCGGACAGATTTCCGCGCACAATACTTACCCAGACGATTTTCCTTTTCTAGCAATGCTACTTTCAATTCCGGGTTACTAATTTTTAACTGTCGTGCGGTAGCACAGCCAATAATTCCACCACCCACCACAACGACATCAAATTCTGATGCTATGCTGAAGAAACAAAGTCCAATTTTGACAAACAAACATGGCACGAACTGAAAAGAAAAGTTTCTTAAGTTTTTGAAAAGTTCATCATTTCGAAGTTGACCACACAAAAGAAAACTCTCTTTATTATCTTAATCTTACTAACCTTCCACTAACAGTTGAGGCAATATCTTTACCTTCACTTCTGGAAAGAATACTGGCTCGAAAATTAAATGATACTCTGGAAGACGTCAGCAAACGGAAGACTGTGACATTCATTTCAAATTCGAATAGTAAGTATTATTCTGTGACTAAAAAAAAATTAAGTTCAAATAAAGAAATTCAGGTAAGTTGGATTTACAAAACTCTTGACATGCGCTATCTTAGATTTTAGCTAAATAATTTTTTTACTTCGAACTCAAAATATGATTCAAATTTCTGTCCTTATTCAAACAAAAATTAAGGAGCAAAGTCCACAGCAACAAGAAAACTTTTTAAAACTTTTCCTACTAAACGTTACTGTTTTATTAAAAATGAGCATCTTTCGCTTTCTCTCAAACATAACCACTAGGGTGAAATTGAATATTCCCACTTATCAATAGCTAACATAATATCACTCCTCGATGCCTTTGCTTTACTACTCAATGCTTCAAATAAAATGCTACGTCCTCGCCTTCTCTACACACTTTTCTCTTGTGTGACCCGCTCTGCAAATGCCGTTCCTCAGTTCATCACATTGTATGGGACACAGTGAAAATCCCAGCTAGGATGATTTAATTCAGATTCAATTGATCTTCTAGTCTCATATGGATAAGTAATTCAAATTTTGTGGTCTTATTGTTCTCCAAGTTTTATTCTTTTTATTTGCAAATCTTTTCCATGGATAGCTTATTTCATAGAAAATATTTGTCCCAGCTCAGATAGAATTTATTGTTGTACAGATTTCGGTACCTAGAAAAAACCCAAATGTTTTTCGAAATAATTAATTACAAAACTATTTGGAAAGACGGAATACGTCTTTCACAAAAATAATAATCATTAAAAATTTCAACAAAAGACTTTTAATGGTTGCTATTTTTGTGATAGATATAAAAGTGCGGAAAAGAAAATGAGCTGTTAGTTGCTAGTATATCTGCATCTGAGGAAGAAGCCCATGGATAAACTTGAGCTGCCAAAGTTAATTGCTTTTTGAACACTCTATCCCTACTGAAAGTCGTCACCAAATTAATGTTATTGGCGATCAGCCTTTTAATTTTCTGGTTGATGAATCGATGATTTTAGACTGTTTGATTTTAATTTTTAATTCATAATTACGTCACTTAATTTGCTTGAAGCTTCAGATTTCAGGAAATTTATCTCACTACACGGTTCAGCCATCATAATTTTTACAGCTGATCATAATTTAAAGCTCTAAAGAATTTCTTATAGTATTTATTTATTAGTATCAAACATACAATCATATATGCATAAAAATATGCAGTCATTGATTTATTTGCAATCGGAATAAAAGTTTTACAACAGAGCGAAGAAGGAACTAAAAGATTCTAATTTACGAAATATAATCTATCGGACGAAATATTAAGTGAAGTGCTTAAATTTCAACTTAACTACAGCAGTAATAATATTAATAATAATAGTAATAAAGGCAAACCGATGAAGTTTATAAATGACAAAATTAAAAATATAATTTTCGGCTGGCCATGTTCAATATAATATAATTTGCTCACTACCAATAGCACATTTTGATCTAATTTCTCAATAATATATTTGTATTTAACAATCTTTGTCATTTTTGAATTGTAGAAAAATCATCATTTCATGCAAAATTATAAGAAAAAAATTATTTATGTTCAAAAAAACTAAAAATTTCGAGCATTCGTTTAGGTATTACTGCTAATAGACATCAGTTGTTCTATGAGCTTGTTGCGTTTTGAATTCGATAACTTTCGCAGCTTCTGCTCTATGTATTCCAAATCTATAATTTCACTAAAGATATTATCTGCTGAATGCTATCCATTACTTCATAATATAAACTTTCCGATAGGAGAACAAAAAGTTTGTTTTAATACGAAAAGATAGACGATACATGTATTTGAGATCTACTTACTTATGAAATATGCCCGGCATTAAATCAATGACAGCTTCTCGGATTTCATATGAACGGCAACCAAAAATAATTGTTTTTGAGAAGGAATTTAAGCATGAAATTATAATAATTACTGAGTAAACAGAGTTCGGTATTTCTTCTTTATTTGTCTCGAAGAATGCCACAATCATAGGCAAAATGTATAAGCCAGCAGTCGCAAAACACGATAAACCTACTGTTTTTGTAAAATTTAATTGGCGCTTGCTTATTTTAATTATTCCAAAGTTCTGAAAATAGCAAATTGAAAAATTATTGAATATGCATAGTAATACAATAGAATAGTTTGGCACTTAATATAGAAATTTACAAACGTTCAAAATGCTCTAAGTGTACTTTAGAAAAAGTTAGAAGCGAATAATTCAAAAAAAAAAAAATGAAAAATCGGAATTCTTAATTAGTCAATTCGTGATCGTATTTTATACGCTGGTGATATGATAGATGTGTTAAAGTAAATTTTTTACCATAAATGTTATGTTCAATGTATAAAATATTATTTGAGCTAAATATAGAATTTTTGAAGCAAAGAAATGATTAATTTGAATTGAAAAAATGAAAATAAAACTAGAAGCAAACCTGTTGTTCTTTTATCCTTCTCTTATATCGTTGCACGATGAACAGAGTTATAATATAAAGTATTACGCTTCCTGCAGCTGCACTAATACGTGTACCATAATATATTCGATTAAATATGGGACATCGACTGTTTGGTGTCCTGTAAATATGCTTTGGAATTTGCTATTTAGACTGATGAGATTAGTTAGTTATCTTTATGGTAAATAATCAGATAAATAAAATCAATGAAATAAGTTTAGATCTGCGATTTTCATTTCATTGATTCAAATTTAAAAAACAACAAGAAATTTTGAAGGAATTTAAATATCACATATTAATGATTCAATTCATTTTATTCATGTTTTATTTCATTTCCCAAATTTTGCTCCAAAAAGTTTTGCGCGAACTAACCAACAAAAGCTATGTACTCTGGTATTATTTAGATATGAGCAAATTACACTTGCTGATATTAATAGAAGAATTGATAAATTACTGCCAACTATCTGAAATTTGAAATTTAATTATCAGCTTTCTTTATCAGCTTTCATTTCATTAATAGATAATTTGAAAATGTTATTTTCTTTTTATAACACCAATAGTAAATTATGAGCTGAAATTGTAATATTTCTCATTTCAAACCTTCAAAAATGATTAAATTCTTTTCCAGTTTATAAGATAAAATCAAGAAATTATGCTTTGCGTCATTTTATAATACTCATAGAAACTTCCAATCATTCGGCGGCATATCATAATCGACAGATTATGTCATTGTTTTTTTCTTTTCCTTCTCTCTCTCCCTTTCCCTTTCTCTCTTTCTTTTTTTCTTTCTCTCTCTCTCTCTTTCTCTATCGTTTTAACAAGTAAAATTTCTTTCATAGAACGTTTCAAACAAGTAAAATTTCTTTCATAGCAAATTAATCTCACCAAATAACGTTGGATGTTCAACATATTTTTATAATACGTAATAGGTTTGACGACTGAAATTATTCGATCGATACTGACTAGAAGCATCGATATGGCAGTCATTGGCTCTGTCCTAAATTCTTTTTCCAATTATCATTTCGATGAAATTAAAATCAGGATAGCAATCAATGCAATCGGAGGAATCATGTCTACAGTTAAGATTCTGTTGGGTGATTCCATTGTTTATATAATATAATTTGAGAAGAAAAATAATAAAAAGAATGTAATTAATGAAACTTAAGCAAAAGAAACAAAAGTTGTCGATGAATATAACAAAAGGAGGAAGAAATGGTATAAAAGAGAACTGTGTCGAGATAATGATTATTCTTCCATTTGTAGTGATGGAATTATCAGATTGATGTTATCAATACTGCAGGAGTTACTTAATAAATGGCAGAATTTTTACCGCAGTAAAATGTAAATTGATGATCCGTATTTCAACGTCTTAATGATCAAACTATGAAAAAGTTAAACTTCATATACGACTTTTATATTTTATATCCATTTGTAAAGATAAATAATTTTTTGATATATTATGACAGAATCCACATCACAATTTCGATATGCTGTAGAATACATTCTAATACAATAGAATATTGTTTTTCTATTAAGAAACTGCATAGATTATCATAAAATTGCGCAGTTTTTGTGTAAACAAATTTTCTATTAATAATTTACCGAAAAATATAAGTCACAACTATACTTTCATTATTCAAATTAATGAAAAAAATAATTTCATTTCAAACTTTTTGCTATATTTTTCAAATATTACAACTGAAAACTGCTTTAATTTTGAGAATTCAAATAAATTTGAAATAAAATTTCTAAAAGATCTACTAACCAAGCCA